>CM038638.1:13478757-13802543 GCA_021554675.1 Leuciscus idus
TTATTATTAAATTAGTGCTGGAAGAAATTGAGCAATTTACCAGGTTAAGTGCTATGCTGTTAAAAACAAAAAACAAACTAAAACTATATTGTTAGATTATAAATAATTCTGTGTAAAAATAACTGTGTAAAAATACATATTCATGCAGAGACTTCAAGTAATGTTTAATTTGAATAATTCTGTTAATTTTAATAATAATTTACTGGAGAAGTACTATACAAATATATACTGATTATACAGTAAACTAAATTATATGGTAATTCATACTTTAAACTTGCAAAACCCTTACATTTTACTGTATTTTATTGTAAAATGACAATGCAATGTGAAACCATTTTAAAAGTGTTCACTCGTGGGGTAACTTACAGCTTACAAATTAACAGGTTTTTACTTCCATATTGTTTTCCATAAAACATTACGGTGTAGATTATGGATGATGCGTCAGACTAACATGATCAAGCATATTCAACTGTAACCGTATGAATGCACCACTGCGATAAATCGACTCTTTACAATGCATAAACTACACTTGACTGCGTCTAGATTTATATGCGCGTTATAATGCTCATCATTTGATGATTTACTGCAGCCATTGAAACTGCATCCTAACATCTCTTTTAAATTAAATTCTTACTCTACAGGCAGTAATTGCACAAAGTTAATTGCACAAGGCAAATAGCACAGCGTTTAAGTGCATTTATCTATAATAAGCCCCATTCCCATAGAACATGCATGTTTGCGCTTAAAAGATGATCAATTCTTCATTTAAATAGCGCTATTCTTGCACATTTAGCAGCTGATTACACTGTTTTGCGGTTGGTTAGTGAATAAGACGCAGGAGTTTGCGCTAAAATACAGTATGCCACAACTGTTTAATGAATCCACCCCAGTGTGTTCAAATGTAATGGAACTGCTCCCATAAGCAATGTATTTTTCAGCAAAGAACGCAAGGGTGTTGGAGGCACACTAACAAGCAGTTCATCTAATGAGGGTTTCTGAGACGGCGACCCACTGCAGAAAACATTAAGAGAGATATGAGCAATTTGAGCATATCAGCTAAATTGAGGAAACAATGGTGAAATCCAGACCCGAAATGATGTAACCGTGCCTTTGGAGAGTTACAATGTTCTGACAGGAATTTCATTATAGATTTTATTCTGAGGATTTATCCTCCAGTCTTACAACAATGATAGGGTGATATACATCACTTATGATAGGTGACCAGAGGGCAAGAAGCCGTCTAGCTTTATGACAGCTAATGCTGTACTCCAACTGCAGCCTAACTGAAACTCGTCGAAGCCTAGTAAACTGGTCAACCATAAGCGTTCTCGAACTCCCCATTGCAAAGAACATCAAAATCATGGCACAAAAGATGGTAAGCAATCAAATTGAAAGGGCTGCGCTCCTCATTTAAAGTCAGAAATGCCCTTGTTCTAGCTTGCTCACATCTAGCGCTTTCAAACAGAATAAAATGACCTCCACCATACGAACTGCCTGCAAGAACTTCTGTTCAAAGATTCAACATCAAAAAGAGCTCCAAAACTGGCTGAAGTGCGGGTGATTGGAAGATGAAGCGCAGTCCATGTCAATATAGCGTTTATAATTTAGATGTTTCTCCTGTGTCTTCCAGCTAGCATGGAAAGTGTTCAAAGTTTTATATGGGTTTGGAACATCTCTCACTGTTATATCTAGCATTTTGAGTAGAGACATTGGAAGTGTGAAATATACAACCATGGCTCAATGGAAAAATGTGCCATTTCTGCAAAATTACATTACATTGCTTCTTGCATGTTTCGCAACACTTTCGAAGTGAAATGTCCAGTGAGTGGTGCTAAAATTGCATTCAGTTTTTTAGAAATTAGATGAATGTGAAATTGGAAACATGCATCGCGGTTTGGAAATGAAATGTTAAGTTAGTGGGGCTAAAAGGTTAACCGATTTTGAAAATAATGGACCAACTGCCGATAGTGTTAACTAAAGCAGATAAAAACATATATGCTGAAGTAATAAGCAAACAAGTCTTTGAGCTCTTTTATTGACAGGTGAGCTATCAAACAAGTTTATCTTGCCAGAAAAGTCATACATACAGTATGCAGCTAAATGTGTGATGCAAACATTTAAAAAAGAAAAAGTATTACTTTAAATTTCATGCACTATAGTAAAAATGTTTTCAGGTCATAACAGTATTGTGCAAGAAAATAAGTCTTTATCAATCGATAATCTACCCTGCAATCATAATGTGACAACGAATAAAAGTTGCTGGTATTTTACTGCCTCCATTTCAGCTGGAAACTACAGTGAATTGAATGTATAGTATAAGTTTTTGGTGTTTTGCAATACTGTAGGCAGAGGCACATTTTTCTAATGAGTTAGCTCTTTTCGCTAATGCTACATATTAAAGCTAAAGCTAACTCGAACAGCTTGCCAATTTTCTTTAAAAGCCTGCTGTGTTGTGGCTTGTTTATTCAAGAGGATTATGTGCAATTTTGGGATGAAATTATATTTATTCATCTGTGTGTGACCGATTGTGTGATTGCGCAAGTAAGGTATTGTGCTCATATAAGTGTATGTTTGGTGCGCGGTGCCCATTAGTTAGATGCAAAGGCCTGGTTATTAGCGCTCATCCCATGATGATTTCAGTCTCCTGCAGCTTTATTCCCCTTCACTGGCTAAATAAATGCTAAAGCTAAAATCTCTCAATAACACTAGCACAGTCGTAGTAGTGTCTGCTCAGAGGCAACTGTGTTCAATTAGCCTCTCGCAAGGGTTTCTCTTATGGAAGCTAATGACATGCAAAGCTGCTCTCTTAAAAGTTTTCCCCTGATTAGGGAATGCACAGCAAATGCTTCTTTAATTAGTTTTTGTGGCAGCAATCAATGCTCTCTCCAGTGGTCGAGAAGCTAATGTAAGAGTGCTTGTCTGAGGTTAGCATTCCCTGATGCATATTTTCAATTGTTTTTATAACTCTGCTCGCGTGTAGTGAGGGGTTACGCAGTCATACACACACAGATCAGCACACACTGCTTTCTCACAATCTTATTTGTTCTCTGAAAAGGTTAGCGCCTTCCGCTAGAACCAATTACTCGCAAACGCTGCTGTTAACAGAGGCAATCATTAAAACATAACCTTCTGCATGCCAACATTTTTATACATTACAGGCTGTTTTCAAATGATGGATCCAATCGTACTGCAATTTTTTTTTTTTTTTTTTTAAGATTGTGGTGTTTCAGAAATAAAACAATCCAGGCAGTAGGCTATACCCTCTTTTGGGAGCTCAGTATTTACAATCTGAAAGGAACTGAGATGAAAGCAAGCCTTGGCCAAGCTTTCCTCAGGCCAGAATAGCAAATGTGGAAGGATCTGAATGCCTCCGGAGCACATGCGCTTTCAGGACAGCAGTTTGCGTGACAAAGGTCAAACCCATCTCATTAGAATAACAGTTTGCGCTGTGGGGCAAGACAGGAACTTTCAAAACGCTTTTTTAATAATGAGATACATGGAGTCCCATTGGTGATACTTTTATCTTTAACTCCGCTGATTAGAGAACCGGCACACTGACCAGGGTTTGAAGACACAAGACGAGATAGCCCATGGTCACAGTGACCTGGGAGGGGGTCAAGCAAGACTAGCACATGCACTACAGCACTATTAGGACACGATTCGTTTTCTAAAAGATGTTACATTTATTGACAATGGACATTTGTGATTTCATTTGATGAATAAGGATGGAAGTGGATCTCCGTAGTTTGGCATTTATTCAATGTTCTAAACATTGTCAAACTTTTCGTCATATTAGATCACATTGAAGTTGGCAGGAAATGAAAGTTGCAACTGTCATTTCTTCCCTATTGTGACATATTCTTAGTTAAATGGCTTCTGGAACAAAAAATAATGTAGGGCAGAACTAGACTTTGTCCATCGGCAATTGATTACATTGTTAAAAATGTTGTTGTATGCTAATTGCTCCAAAACATCATTTGAAATGTTTTTTCAGAAAAATGAAAGGAAAAAAAGGGGTCATGTATGAATACACTACTGGACAATGTTAAATCCAAAGGTCCAAATGAGCCTAGTTGAAGAAACACCATATACATATATGGCTGAAATAGTAAGAGTATATGCTACTATGCTATTCTGAATTCATTTTTTTTTTATTAACAGGAGTGCTTGTTTTCTGTAAGTGGGTGCTTTGAAAGGTCAAGTGCTTTGGATGCATGCATCATGAAAACAATTGAAAGAATTTATTTGCAATATAATTATAGTATTATGAATATAATTAAGCAAAGGAATTAAGATTTCTTAGAGGAACCCCTGAGTCGAAAAACACTCTGTAATTAGCTCTGTAATTTTTTTTACCACGGCTGTGTAAGAATAGCTCTGACATTAACCCTACCGTACGTTTGTGAAATGCATATTTACCTGACCTCCTCAGGGAAAACTAGTCTCATCCAAATATGGCTTAGGTGTGACAAACACTTCCACACCATTGTTGTGTGCTTTAAGCACTTTAGATGCACAAACTCACCCACATGCTCACATGAGAGCACATATTGACATCCACTTAGTCTCTCCAATAACTCATCAGGATATCAAGCAAATGAGTGAAACTTTTCTCCCCACTGTGTGATTTTGTGTGTGCGGTGCATCAGATGGTAGCAGAACGTACGTGATTCCTGGACTGGATCCAGATGGCTGCTGGGTCAGGGAGGATACTCTCCAGATGGTCAGGTAGACAACACACACACAAGTTGCAAACTGCAAAAATACGAGGAACAAAACAAGTAGGCCTAAAAGTGGCTAATTTTCAGGAATTAGGACATTTTAGAAGTATCAAACATCAGGCAATTAGACAGAAGCGAGTTTTTGAGTAGCATATTGTGACGTTAATGCACAGACGCACCATTAAACCTATCATCCGTGTCTAGCCCCCGGCTCCTGTTGTGCTCTTCAGACATACTGTCTCCCAGCAGGAGATCCTCTGCAGCATTCTCCCCACAGCCAGATCTCCCATAATCACACTCCGAGCTCTAACCCCTCAACACTCCAGCAAATGGTGTTTCAAATTACCACAAAACAATACATCAGCTTATGTAATGATTTAGCTTAGAGTCAAAACAGCAACTCAAACCTATAGTGACTACACTGTTTACGGACCAGAGTGGGTATTCTAGCTTTCTTTCAAAACAGCTTTACAAGGAACAGCCTTCTAAGACAGCATCTTAAAGGGGTCATCGGATGCAAAATTCACTTTTATATGGTGTTTGCATATAAATGTGTCTTTGCAGTGTGTGGACACAACCACCATACAATGAAAAAAGCCTAAACACTCTAAAAAATCAAGCCGTTTGGATTTTCTAAGCAATATGATGTCATTTTGCTCATGCTCCGCCCACGACCACTGACGGACTGTCCCGTATTAGCATATTTCCGCCCTCAGCTATTTGCAGCTATTTGGTCAAAATCGAGGGAGCGAGGGTCTGTCCATGTAAACTTCCCTCGTCCACTTCACGAAGTGGAACGCACTTCAATATGGCGGCAGGGATTCCCCTGAGGTGAAGTGCTTAGGGAAGTTTGCAAGAGCGTGTCTAAAAGTGGACTGGAATGCAGCCTATAAGGATCCTTTGCAGCCTTACCTACCCCAGAATTCATTGCGCGCTGGAGACGAAATTGCCAGATTACACTTTTAAATGTAAGTATTGGGTTTCAATTTAGTAGAATAATCTAATGTATCTAATGATTCAAATGAAAAATAAAAATAATAATAAATGAAAGCTTTAGCATAAGTTCTGCCAGGAAGATTCAATCGTTACGTCACTTATTACCTTCACATCTAACCAATCATGTGCTAATACTTGCAGTATTAAAGATGCTGATGGAAACATTTACCTCCATCCTCCATCCAATGGTCCCTTCCTCTCCATCCTCCCCACCACCACCAGGATGGTCCCTTCCTCTCCAACCTCCTCACCACCACCAGGATGGTCCTTTCCCATACCTCCCAGGGGGTTGGCTGCGCCCCTGACTTCGTCTTCAGGCAGGAAATGCAGATTCCGCTACCCTCGGATTGCGCGCTACAGATGGGACCTACGCCAAAGAACTTTATAAATATTTGCTTGCTGGGCTGTTAATAAATATATGCTTTTGTTACATCATTTTATCCCCCAAGTCTTTCTGGTAGAAATACAATAAAGGTTCAAATGTTGACTTATATGTTACAAGTATGTGATTTTACATAAGCTAGTTTATACACTAGACTAGACAATAAACTTGGCAACACTGACACTAGGCTGCATTAGAAGGATCCTTCAACTTGGGACAGCCTTCGTCGCACTGCTGTGACGCAATCTGAATTGGCACACAGCTACTAATTAACACAAAGACCCACAGTTAACGATCTGTCCCTCACAAACTGCGGGACTCCTGCCAGTATTGAGAATCGAACCCATAACCTTTGGGTTACAAGTCTGACTCTCTAACCATTAGGCCACGACTTACCCTAAAAGTGTCATACAGCCAGTCTTTGTTCCTTCACAAGCCGCTTGTGCTCTTTGTGCTACTAAATCTGCCATAAAAATCTTCAGTGATTAAATGTAATAAATCCAAACATGGATTTTTTGCAATTGTGGTTGCGGAATAAATGCACTTGTGTGAAAAAAAAATTAATTTGGAATTATTGGAACTAGGAGCTTTCCTGTAACTCAAACAGTAGAGCGTTGGTGCTTGCAACACCAAGGTCATGGGTTTGATTCCCAGGGAAAGCAAGAACTGATAAGAATGTAAATGTGTACCTTGAAATACAATGTAAGTCGCTTTGGATAAAAGTGTCTGCCAAATCCATAAATGTAAGTGTAGGAGTTTCACTATTTTATCTTTTCATTATCTTGAGATTATCATTGAGCTGTCAGCCGCATCATCGCAGAAATAGAAGCCATTCCAAAAATAGAATCACCCAATCACTTGCAGTGGCTAGTTAGGACAAAGGATGTAAATATGAACATCCTTTTTGTCCAATTCTTGTGAAAATGCCCAAGGCCGCATAAAGAACACAGACAAACCATATATTGTCACAATCTTGTTTTGACTGGATTCATACTATATCTGTCAATGCGGTTCTTACCATTTTCTGTTATGCAGTACTAATAAAAACATGCAATATTTCCCTGCCAATTTGCATATAAGCCCCCCCAATTGTTTAGAGCCCCACCAAAATGCCCCTAATTTTGTTTTGGTTGGTGATGTATGAACTTGTGTGAGAGCGGGGACTGTTGGTGCAGCAGTGGAAGGCAAGAGAGTGATGCTAAAGCTAGTGGTGCAGAGAAGTGAAGGTATGCTCCATAATGCATGGTCCACCAACCACCCTCTGGGATTTGCTGCAAGATGGAGTCCAACTTCATTGTCTTCTAACTCAAATCCCAGTTTTCCAAAGCCCACAATCAAGAGGAGAGAAAAACCCCCAGGGGCAACGAGAGAACAGAGATGGATAGTGTGAATGAAATAGAAAAGAGAAGGGAGCGGGAGACAGACAATGAAACATGGAGAAAGCAAATTCTATTAGCCTACGTTAATTAAAAGAGTTATTAGATAGTTGCACTGGTCTGTATTGAAGTATTAAATATTCAATGTCCTGCCGTGTATCTGGCTTGCTTCAATTTTTGGTCCTTTCTGTTTTCATTGTCTGTGACAAGCTGCAGGGTGTGACTGAATGTATCCATGTCTAGAGAGTGTTTCAGACCTGAAACTGTTTTGCTGTAGCAAGAGGCTTTTATGGAAGACAGAGTGGAATGAAAGTAAGAAATACACTGTGTATAAACCTGCACATAGGCACACAAATCCAGACAAACAAAAAAAACTGTAACAGTGAATGTAATGTAATGTGGGAACATTACGAACCTCCTCCCCCGTACCTCAGTGGAATAAAGCTATGGATAACATGACTTGAGGCTATACTCAAATAGAGAAAGAGAGAGAGACATTACAGCCAGGCTTTACTGGGCGGCATTGTACCTTGAAATGGGGGATGAAGAAAAAGGAAAATGGTGCTGCATGAGATTTTCATAAAGCCATGCATTTTCATTAACTGTTCAAAGAGGCATTTAGCAGTTCAAAAAAGGCCATTTAGGTTCTTCTTTAGGATCTGACTCAACGTGAATTGCAGTAAAATATATATATATATGCAATGAGAAAAAAATGTAGGGTGGGATGGTGGATGTTACTTTGGGATGGTAGGAATGAAAGACATTTTAGTCAATTTTCATTTCATCAAAAATATGAATTTAATAAAACATGACCATATTCCACTTTGTCTTTGATCCTCTGGCTGAAATGTTCCTTTTTGGGATACTTGCCTTTTAAAGATGTAATCACAATGTAACAGAAGTAGCAACATATCTTTTCTTCCTTATTGTGACGTACATCCGAGTTAAATGAATTATTGAAAATAAAAAGAGAAAAGGACTTGGTTATATCCATTGGTTGTTAGAGGTAGATCTGAATGCAAGCTTAAAGGAGTAGTTCACTTTAAAATGAAAATTAGCCCATGATTTACTCCCCCTCAAGCCATCCTAGGTGTATATGACTTTCTTCTTTCAGACAAATACAATCAGAGTTTGTGACGCAGTATGCTGTTGTGGGAAGGAGGAGGCGGGAACCGGCAAACATTTAAAGATTTTAATAACGTAAAATAACCAAACAACAAAACGAAAGTAAAGACGGCAGTCCCTCACGGACGACTGCCGCCTCACATAATAAAACAAAACATCAAATAAAACAGTCCAGGCCTGGTCCTCTCTCGATCTTCACTGTCATTGCTCCTCCTTTTATGCTTCCACTACTCCGTGAGAGATACGAGGCCGCTGTGTCGCGCAGGTGTCGCTCATCACGGCCCTCTGCCTCGTCCTGCTCACCACAGAGTTATATTAATAAACACCCTGATGCTTCCGAGCTTTATAATGGTAGTGGATTGCAACCATCAGATTGAAGCTCAAAAAAAGTGCATCCATCCATCATAAATGAACTCCACACGGCTCCGGGGGTTTATAAAGGCCTTCTGAAGCAAAGCGATGAGTTACAAAGTAAAATTCTAGCTTCCAGCCAAACAGCCATATGCAGTCTACTTGCCGATAACGCGCAACTTATGACATCGGAAGTAGTGTAGTGCGTCATGGCGCAGCGTAAATATCAGCAGTATGTCGCATTACTCGCATAAGTTACGCTTAGACTTAATTCGAATCCGTATGTTCGTTTGGCCAGAAACTAGGTTTTTTTACTTTATAACGTTTTTCTTACACAAACTCATCGTTTTGTGTGAGAAGGCCTTTATAAACCCCCCAGAGCCGTGTGGAGTTCGTTTATGATGGATGGATGCACTTTTTTGAGTTTCAATCTGATGGTTGTAATCCCCTGCCATTATAAAGCTCGGAAGAGTCAGGGTGTTTGTTAATATAACACTGATTGTATTCGTCAGAAAGAAGAAAGTCATATACTCCTAGGATGGCTTGAGGGTGAGTAAATCATGTAAATCATTCATTTTAAAGTCAACTACTCCTTTAAGGGTCGACTGTTAGAAAGAGGTCGGGTTTAAGAAAACTAAATGATTGGAGAAGACATTTCACCAAAAGAAAAAAGAAACAGAGATTAATCATTCACAATAAGATCAATAGCATGTATGTAGAAAATAGATTTTGAATGAACTTTCATTTCTTGCTGTCATTAAGACAATCTAAATACCCACTGTAATGATGGCTAACATCTTTGCATGGGAAATTACCAATGACCCCTCGATTATGCACATGCAAAGGAACCAAATCGGAATTCCAAAAATATATATTTATAATTTACATAGTTTCTATGTCAAAGCCACCAACAGTGAAAATAATCAATACTAACACTATAGCTACAAACATGAAGGATTTATACATCTGTCTCCACATGTTTAGTCTGTCCCCTTCTCACAGAATAGAACTGTGTTATGCATAAATAAAACAAATATTCTGTATCAGTTTATGCATTTATTTGACAAGCAGCCATGTAGCACGATACTCTTTCATACTCAATCATTGCAACAATTATGTATGTCAGCAAGACAGAGATATTCAAATGATGTCATGATTTGGGCATTTTTGCAGTGTAAACAACAAATGTTCTATAAGTTTTGAGTTCTAAAACGTATAGTATGTTTTTTTTTAACAACTACTACTTTTTCAAAGACCTTTTTAAGACCAAGTAAAGAAAATTGAAGGGAACACAATATGTCAATATGTTCTCTACATGTAAATGTCTAAGGAAAAAGACATTCAGAGCTTGCTTCCAACAGATATACATTACTTTTTTAATGTATTTTTTCAAAAAATTAAAAACAAATTTTGAACAGCTCTGCTCCAGGCCACTAGAATATGGAAATAACTTTTACTGTACCTTCTGATCGCACAGCAAAAAAAGAATAACAAATAAATAAATAAAATAATAATAATAATAATAATAATATATATATATATATATATATATATATATATATATATATATATATATATGGTCAGTATTTTTGCCTTGTTTTTCAGAGAGTACAATTTTTTTTTAAAGATTCTTAAATCAAGATACATTTACTTGAGAAGCAAATTTATATCAGATAAGAAATCTTGTTTTCTGTGAAATTGATCAAGAGGAGTGAGTTTATGGGCTCAGGAAAATGTACTTAATTCAAAGGGAAGTTTTCCTAACTCATTGACAGATATTTGTTCTTGTTTTAAGTATAAACTCACTTAATTTTGTTAAATATTTCAAGACTTAATTGTACATTTGCATCAAGTAAATGTATCCTGATTTAAAGATGCTTAGAGGAAAAAAGGACCCAAATACCGAGGAATAATTGTTTATTTTTTTTTTTTGCAATGTATGCAACATTTAATGTCATGACATTACTGACATGGCATTTAAGACTTTCTGCTCTGATTTAAGGCCTTATTTGTGCAAGTTGTGATTTTTAAGGCCTTAATTTGTCTAAGGATGAATTCAAACTTTTTAAGGCCCCCTGAAACCCTGATAAATGTCTTTACTGTCACTTTTGGTCAGTTTGATATGTCCAAAATTTTTGAAAGGCAGCGTCCATGTTAAAATATCATAGAATATTCGATTTTTTCAGTTCATAACTTTTTTTAAACAATTTTGACATGCACTGATAAATCATCCACAATAAAACTAGGAATGTGCATTAAGAAAACAAATAGTGTTGGCCTACTGCTTTTAAGATTATACTCTGTTGTAATACAATGAGGGACAACACACAAGAGAGGAAGAAAAAAACAAAGGAACACAGAGAAAGACGTGTCATGGGTAATGAAAAGAGACCATCTCTAAGCTAAAGAGGAGAAACGAGAGGAAAAGGCACCAGCGTACATTCAGCGTCTCTGGCTGAATTATTCAAACACAAACAAAGAAGCATTTTGAAATATGTAGAACCACAAACATGCTCTTCACCTCGGCTAGAATAATAGCATCTGGGAATCTTTCTTGTCCGAGAGCAAAATCTTGCTTTAGAGGCGTTAAGCGGTATTCATGCTTTTGTACCACGGTATATCCCTTTATAAAAGTCCATTATTCTCCAGGAGTATTCACAGACACAAGGCCTTTATTTCCGCCTGTTAGTTTGATGTAGGTCTGCTTTCTCTCCTTTCGCTTGCCTTAGGTCTGCTTAATGTAATGCTCCCATTGCTGGATTATATCATTATGAGCAGTAAGCCACATTTCCCGACCCAGTAGTTTGCTGTAACATGCACACCCCATTAAATTATTCAGCTGTTCATACACACATTTATGCATGATGTGGTTAGCCAGAGTAAAATTTTACTGCTCAGAAGTTGCTTTTTAATAGCTCAGTAGACTTAATGCAGTATTTGGTTTCTCAAATGCAGTATTTTGGTTTCTCAATTTCCCCAAAAATTCCTTATGAAGATTAAAAATAGACACAAGCTAGTATAGCCAGATAAAAAGTCTTCCAAAATTTTTGAAGAAAAATTCATACTGAAATTTTTGGTCACCGATTTCGGTATCTCTGCAAATCTGAGCATAGTTTAAGATCTTGTTGAGATAACGTCTGAGATTGTGGGGTGTGTTTCTTGGGAGAAAAATCTGAGAAGCAGCAGACTGGCCATTAAAAAGTCACCATTTGTTCTCTATTTAATCTCTTTGCTGTTTAAACCATGAAACGGAAGTTGCGAACGTCTTTTCTTCTCTTTTATGAAGTATATCCGAGTAAAACGGCTTCTCGAGCAAGAAATAAATGACTTGATTTTGTCCATTGGGAATTGATTGGATGGTTGTGGTTTGCTATTGCTGTGATGTCATGTGAGTGACAGGTTGTCCCGCCTTCTCACCAGTAAACACGTCATCAGAGAAGAGATGTCTGCGAGTGGGAGCGGAAGCCATTTTGTTTAAAGATTACGAGTGAACATGAATTAAAAAAAAAAATTCACAAATAAATCATTTATAATAAATACCTCAATATTCCATTAAAAAAATATTACATTTTGATTTCATGGTCACTTTTTTTGTTGTCATTTTCCTTCCAGTATCCACAAGCATGCGGTTTAAGATATTCTGTTGAAAGATTTCAAGATTTCAAAAAGCATCTAAACCACCTGAAAACAGCCGGTATGAAATATCATCAGAGGACATTTGTCTAAAGCAGCCTCTTTTTGTGACACAGCATGGCAAAGTGCTCTGATTTACTTGGCATTTCAGCACACTGCATCCAAAACAGGACTGAATGCATTATGTGAATGACTCTCTCTTCCCCAGAGCTGTGGACAAACCCTGTCAGTACAATGATATAGCTGGCCCGATCTCCCATGTCTACTCACATCAACACAGACAAGGAGAGAGAAGCTCTTGTTGACTCTTCAGGACATTTCTGTGGACATTAACAAGCCAAAGTAAAGTCCTGCTTCATTCCCTTTGTCATGTGATCTGGGATGTCCTATAGCATGTGGAGGTAACACAACATGTATGCTGACATCCACAAATGTAATCAGATTTAAATATAGGAGACTGAGGGTACATTATGACTCTACTACACATCAATCCTGGACTGAATGCTTCATGTAGCTACAGTACAGTATATGGGGGTGCCAGATCCCACTCAATTCAACTAATAATGACAATTCTGTCATTTATTAACCTGAGAGTCATGCCGTTTCAAACTCATATGGCTTTCTTTCTTCCATGTAAGAACACAAATGAAGAATTTTTGAAGAATGCACTGAATATAAAGTAAAAGTTGTTCAAAGTTGCAGAAAAAAACATTATTGGAGTACATTTTACACGAAAAAATGTCAGTCTTTCTACATATTTCATGTTTAATTCAATGTGTTACTTGCCGTTCCTTTGTAATTATTTAGTGTAATGTGTGTAATGAAAGTGAACAGACTGGGGCTGTTAAGCAACAAAAATAACAAACAAGCGCCATAAAAGTATCATTAAAGCAGTTCAAATGACTTATACACTATATGTGCAATCTCTATGCCCTACTCACTTTCTTGAAGTGACCATTGCATGTTCTTTTCGCTAACGGGCCTGTGGAAGGGCCCTTCGTGAAGGGATTCAGTTGTTCACTTTCATTTGAAACGCTCCTACAAATGGCATCCCCTTCATGAAGTGCCTATCAAGGATGCCGTTTGAAATTCACCTTATGTCTTCAGAAGCTATATAACAGATTTGTGTGGAACAAACTAAAATTACAGTGATTTTCAACCCGACCTTATGAGAAAACATAACTATTTTTAGAGGTGGCGATTTCGTATTAATTTTACGATGTGAATTGTGGAGAAACTATTTTTAAGGGAAAAGTATTACGGTCCAACTCTAAACATAACCGTCAGTGGTGCATAAGCAGATCATATGAAACTGTAAATGAGTTTGTACAAATGCATAAAAATTAGCCACCAGTTTGTCAAAACATAATTACAAAATTCCATAAGGGTGTGTTGGATTTGCCACCGAAAATCTTCCCCCCTGGCTCCGCCATAGCTCTCAAATCACAGTTTGGTTATGTCAAATTGTGTGTTTTGTGTACTACGAAATAAAGAAATTCAGAGGTTTGGAATCCAATGAGGGTGAGGATATTTTATTAACCTTTTTATTTTGTTATTTGTAAATTTTGCCTTTCACAATGAATCATAAGCAAATGTGACCCTGGATCACAAAACCAGTCACAAGTCGCACTGGTATATTTGTGGCAATAGTCAACAATACATTGTATGGGTCAAAATTATAGATTTTTCTTTTATGCCAAAAATCATTAGGATATTAAGTAAAGATCATGTTCCATGAAGATATTTTGAAAATTTCCTACCGTAAATATATAAAACATTTATTTAGTAACTTCAACATTACGTCAGCGTGACACCCTCAGGCCCCGTCCACACTACTGCGTTTTAGTTTAGAAACGGAGAATTAAAACGAATACGATCTCCGTCCACACCAGCGTTTTAGCTGCGTATTAGAATTGATCTCCGTCCACATTAAAACGACTGAAAACGCGGATCACGTGACCATTCACCAACACTGGGCATGCGCGTGCCGGTGTAAACACAACTTCATTGATAAAATTATCCCACCATGCGCTGGTTCTTCCCGGGTTAACCCAAAACCGACGCTCCATGTACGGTCGATACCGCCGCTGCACACGGGAATTGTCACAGATCGCTCGAATAATAGCTTGCCTCCGGCACATGTAGGCAGTTATAGCATTGTAAAATGCAGAATTTACTTGCACAACAGCTGCTAGCAAAGATATACGCCATGACTGATGACACCCAATCATAGAGCCGAGCGTGAGCCTCTACTACGTCATCGTTTCTAAAGTCCTCCGTTTTGACCCGTCCAGACTAAAACGCCCTCCGGAGATTCGAAACGAAAAACGGGTCGGCAGCGTTTCTAAACTTCTCCGTTTTGGGTCTCCGTTTTTGCCGTTTTAGTGTGGACAGGAGGTGCAAACGTAGCAAAAGGTCTCCGTTTTTAAACGAAAACACAGTAGTGTGGACGGGGCCTCAGTGACACAGACCTGCCCGGTCTGAAACGGCGCAGAGTCGATGATATTGTCTCTATGCACTCTTGAGAGAGATGGGCTCGCATCGCCATCGAGTCCAAACATATTCCCAGATATGTTACAGTCCGACTCGGTATAAGCATGCTTTTCTGCATATTCACACGCAGTCCCAGTGTATCCAGATGGCGAAGCAGCGTTTCCACATGACTGATTAGTCATCTCTTGAGTGGGCTAAAATCAGCCAGGTTGATGGGTCTCCGGTCCAGTATCGGACGGAGTCCCCCATCCTTCTTAACGGCTGTAGAATCCGCTCGCTCGGAGGGACACACTCTATCGCTCCTTTCTCGAGCAAACTGAGAACGTCCTGTCTCAGAACGGGAGCGTTTTGGGGTAAAGTTAGTGACGGGACCACGCCATTGAAGCGGGGTGGCCTGCGTCTGAACTGGAGAGAATATCCGTGCTGAATTATACCCAGTATCCACAGTGAAACGCTCGGAATAGCCTTCCACGCATCCAGGAAGTGACACAGTGGACATGTTAACTGTATGGCCGCCGTAGTTACTAACGCCATGTTTTGACTGGAGCCCCGCCCCCACAAGGCTTGAAGTACTGGCGGGAGGGTGGCTCGTGGAGGGCTTTGTGTGGTGTTGGCAATCTCACGCCCACGAGAGGCCAATATAGTTATGGGCTGTGGCTCTGCGCTGCTCTGAGGCAGGGCGAGTGGCACAGTATAAGATACAAGAGGAAGAAAAAATCCCTTCTTTTTGTGAAGGGATGCATGTTTTAATTGTGGAACTCACACAAACAGAAACCGCATTCACACACATATTGTAATTGTCGCCCGTAAGAACATGAGGGACCTGATGCATTAGAACATGGCGCTTGGGGGCGGGGCCTCCTGCGCGCTCTCTCTTCCTCTTGACGGCTCCATAGAAGATGGCTTGGACGCCGAGGATGGTGCGCTGACTCTCTCATGGCGCGGGCTTCTCCTCTGTCCCTGACGTTTCTTCCCAGGTCCCGGCTGAAACAGGCGTCCGCGAAGCTGACGGCGTCGAAATCCTTGTCTTCTCGTTAATTGGCCAGCTGTCCCCAGCTGGCGTTAGCCCATAAGATTTCAGCAAAAGTGGAGAAGGGAGGAGTTCCCATATACGTCACGTATATACGCTTTCCCATATACGCTTTTAGGTGATGTATAAATCTTAATTTCAAAAAATTGACCCATGTGACTGGTTTTGTGGTCCAGGGTCACAAATTATTTGGTTTGGATTAAGGCATAAAGGAAAATCTGAGTGATACACACCAAACTTGTACATGTGGGGGAGTGAGTTTGACCCTGATAGCGATGGCAAAGCAGGAATGTAAAAGGCAGAGTTAAGACCTCGGGAAAGAGAGGGAAAGAGAGAGAGAGAGAGAGAGAGAGAGAGAGAGAGAGAGATGGGGGATGAGAGTTGTTCTCCCTGTATCAGTTGATCAATGTCATCTCCATCCTCCAGCCAGCACAAAGTCCTATTTTTAGAGCCTCAAACTCAAACTCCCCTTCACACAGTCTTTCTCTTACATACACATGCAGTCCTCCCTTTCTCTTTACTGGTCCTTTTCTACAAATATGCAGTTCATAAATCTACATAGGCTACCCCTTGCCGAAATCCCCTTTAAGATGTTTAACCTATTTGTTTAAAAATAGAAAAGGACATAAAACTGTGTTCCCTGCAACACTTTTCAGCACCACGGCAAAATCAAACATATCCTATTTACCTGAGTAACTTGTGAATTTGTATTTGCAGTCTGTAGCGTCTGTGTTGAGTTTTACTTGCGGGCTGCACGTGTAAACAAACCTAATGCACCAATTCACGAATAAATGACTCTTATGAGTCGTTTAGTAGTAATTCAAAAACGTATCTTGACCAGCGTGGCACGACCAATATGGAAGCATATGGGTAGCAATATTCAATTTGAAATGTAATATGCAAAATGACAATGCAATATGTAAAATGGCAATGCATTTCGGTATTTAAATGTACATTTTCCATTACATTTGTGCAACGTTTGGTGCAAAATGAAAAAGATAATTCAATTAGGCTATATAATTAAAATTTGCCATTTCATGCACTGAATATATATTTTAAAACGCTTTATAAGTTGCAAAATGAAAATGTATTACAGAAATGATTAGATATGTCTAACATGTTCAAGCAAAAACTGTAGCAAAATGTATTTAAATGTTATTTTTCTTAATTGCATTTACACTCACAGTTAAGACACGATTGCATTTCCATTAAATGTCCCGTAATGAATGTAGCAAAATTCAATGTGCAAATTGAAAATGCATTGCGAGCCGATCACGTCCCACCCCCTCCCACCCTGTCAATCACTGTGAAGTTGGCCCCGCCCCCACCACCCTGTCAATCACTGCAAAGTTGGCCCCGCCCCCACCACCCTGTCAATCACTGCGTGAAGGCGGGGCTCGGCAGCAGGTAAACACAGGCTATGTTATGTATTTTGAGGTGTTGGGTGGGAAACATGGCGGCGGCAGAGCTGAAATGAGCGTTAAATTCACCGGCAGATGAAGTGGAGCGTGAACAGACAAATTATAGTGTTTCTGAAGATCATTACCCGTCTGCAGGTGATAGAACCAGTACGATGTTGGAACGTCTGGGAGAATTTTCTGCCTTATCAGGCGTCGACGTTTGGGGTCAACATTAAACTGAGCTGCTGTTGTCTGATGCTGGACTGTGTTAATGATGGTTTCGTTTTGTATAAAATATTATTATTGTCTGATACACATACGCTTATCTTTATTCTTATTACTATTAACTATAATTACCCAATAATGTTGGAGATCATACAGTTTTTCCTTACAAATGCATGTCTATTACTCTTAAATTACAGAATATGAAGGGTCAAAATCAAAGCTACCGAAAAATGTGACCGCTCTTTATTTCTTCACAACTGACTGTAATGACTCATGTATGACCATCTCCCATTTCTATTTTATTAAGCATATATTATATATAAGCATATAATAAATATATAGGGTCACGGAATCTGACGGGTCAAATTCAAAGAAGACTATAGCCTTTTTTTGGGTGAATGTGGAGCAGGTCGGGGGCTGGTGACGTCATCATCTATATAATTGTCTAATATTTTAAAAAACGCAAACAAATTTGTTACCGGCACAAAACAGCACAAACAAACAATACTATTTTGCGTGAATTTGGAGCATGTGGGGGGCTGAATGACCTCAGAATGACCAATAAATATTATTTTAATATCTAAGAAACCGAAGCAGCACAAAATAAACGTTTACCGGCACAAACGAAGCACAAATGATAAAGCCTATTTTGGGTGAATTTGGAGCTGGTCGGGGGCTCCTGACGTCATCGTCTATAGTTCGGTCTAATATTTTAACGCTACAATTATGTCATTTTTTTCACCGTTAGGAGTCGCTAACCTCTTACAATAACAAAGGCGTATGTTGATGACGCATAGGCGGAATTATGGAACTTCTCGTCATGCCGAAGGATCTAATAATGTTTATGGATGAGTGAACACACTGATGTTTTTAACATGACTGTGGTATGAAGCAGGTCGCCATTGCTAATGAAAGACAGAACTCAGCGCCACACGCGAGTCCCGCGGATATAAAGGAATAAGGACAATTCATTCTACCGAACTACCCGCAAGTGCTGAATAATACTCACACAGGTCAGTTTTTGACGAATAAACTTGTGAGGTAACGCAGCACTAACGCAGCGCTGTTTCACTTAAGGCCAATTTATACTTCTGCGTCGAGTGTACGCCGTAGTGTACGTCGTAGGCTACGCACGTAGGCGACGCCGTCGTGAGCATTTATACTTCTGCGAATGTCTGTGTTGCTCTGCAGTTACACCGCCGAAACGCTAGTTAGCGCGGGTGGGTTTTAATGTTCCACTGTGTTTACATTCCTCGCGGCTGTTTTGAGTTTAGGTTTCTACGAGCAATGGCGACTGAAGGAGTCATACAGATGGCTGTATTTCCGCACTTCTTCAAGCAATCTCTCGGTCACTTGGTCTATTTCCATGGCTCTTCATTGATCTTCGGAATTTAAAAATGGCGGGCGGGCGGTGCAGAGTGCAGAAGATCATTCCGGAAATGCGTAGGAGGAAACGCGATGCTATCCAGCCGACCAATCACAGATCTTGCGGTTCGCGTCGCCGCGACGCGTAGTTACATTTTTGAGGAGGTGCGCGTCAGGGTACGGCGAAGGGTACGATGTATGGTACACGTCAATGCGTATGCTACGCCGTACCTTCTACGCGCACCCGACGCAGAATTGGCCTTTACAGTATCGCACTAAACTGCATTTGAGTGTGTTGAAAGTTATAATGTGTTAGTTTGTCTGTATGAGACTAGCAATAAAGTAGATCAACATTAGAATAACATACTGATCATATTCTAACATTCCATCATGTTGAGCTAACTGTTATTATATACCATTGATTAGTTTTATGTACATTTGCTCACCTGTCTAATAAAGTACATGCAAGAAGTCTCTATCAAGTCGAAGTTTGTCACGGAAGAGGAGCTCTCGGCATCTCGAAAACGCCATGCTGATATTGATCCTCTTTTTAGTTCTCCTTTTGTCCCAAAGTCTGCTTTCCATGGTCCATAATGTTTGAACGAGCGTACTGCTAGACGGAACGCAACTTTGTCCACTTCTGTCTCCATGGATACTATGGCAGTACGAGGAAATATATCTAACAGTGCAGGTGATTTGTGGATATTTTATTATAAAAAAATCTAACATATTGTAGCTTGCAAAACCAACTAAACTTTTACTGGCACAAACGAAGCACAACTTCGCGCAGTGATTGACAGGGTGGGAAGGGGCGGGGCCAACTTCGTACGCCTACACAGGCGTTCGACACATGCGCAGTTTCGAGTTACATATTATATGTAAATATCTTTGAATTATTTAATGCTAGAGTTGTACAAATGAGGGTAGCCTACTTTCAAAGATCCAGCGGTGCACGCACAGTACCCGCGTACTCTTCTGATGACGAAATTCGTGTCACGCGCACTGACCCTCCCGTACGCGTAAAACAAAACTGATAGTTCAAAAACACGTTTGAATCAGTGTAATAAATCATATACAAAAAATCGACTAGTAGGTTACCAACTGAATCAATATTTGATTTATTTACTCACAAGTTTCGTGGGCAGGAAATTTTATTACTTTTTTGTCTTTATGTTTTTATTAAATCAGGTAATTTCTGTCAAGTAAAATCATCTAGAACTGTACCTTGTTCCATGAAGTCTGATAGAGTTCATGGAACAAAGTACAGTTCTAGATGATTTCTAGTCTCTATAAATCTTTATAGAATCTCTATCTGTGATCTAGTGATTTTTTTTGTACTGTGGAATATCTGTTATGTCAAATAATTTCCTTAGAGCAGTACTAAAATTATTATTTTTTTAAAAATTTGTATGATTAGTCTTGGAACAAGATTTGTGTGTCCATACAAAAAAAAAAAACAACAAAAAAAAACAGTTGCTGTTTTACATTTTTAAGTACAATCAACTTTCAATTTCAACTTGAATTAAATTAAACTGACTTTAAAAATGAGCTGAATCTTGTATAACAAAAAAGTTTAAAATTGCTTAACTTATTTTAATAGCTGAAGAAATGTAAAAACATATTTTATCATAACTTATTGATCATATAATTTTTTAGTGTAAAAAGATAAACATGCACTGACAATAGGTATGTGAACATATGAACAGAAATGTATATCTCAAAGTATTTCTTTTATATTAAGTAAATCCCTGCAGCACTCACTGCCCTTCCTTCTCTCACACACACACACACACACACACACACACACACACACACACACACACACACACACACACACACACACACACACACACACACACACAGAGAGAGAGAGAGAGAGAGAGAGAGAGAGAGAGAGAGAGAGAGATAGAGAGATGTATCCCTTTGGCGTAACAAAGGATCAAGTGTTCCACTGGACGGGCCAGACCATTACTGACAAAACCGAGCACAAAAAAAAAAAAACCTGAAACAAAGGACAGAGAAAGAGTGTGATGGAACATGAAGTATAAAAGGAAATAGGAAAAGAACTCTAAATATAAAACGCAGGAAGGAGTTTTATGTGTATATATACGTAGAGAGTGTGGAATGAAGGAGATAGCAGCACAGAGAAAAGCTTATTCCCCATCCTTCATGTGACCTTAAGGAACAAGACTTCCACTTTTTAGCTCTCTCATTCTCTCAGTCACACACAATGGGATGTGGGGAGGCCAGGCTTTGATGTTGGCACAATAATCTCAGTCCCCGGAGAACGTTAGATAGAGAAGGAGGAGCAAAGGATAGCCCTGAAGGGAGTATAGAAATACACAAGATTATGTGCGTGTGTGTGGACTGTAGACTGACTCAAATGATGGAGGCAGGCACACACAGACCCAGATAATGACCCAGCTGCCAGTAAATACTTTTAAGGTCAAGGTATGCAACAGCATTTCCTTTTTCCTTTTAATGGAGCCCATTTAGCATGCATATATACAATTATCTCATTCCAAAACCTAGTGAGCTGCATATGCAGGCAACATTTTAAGGCATTACAGGCACACGGACTAAAAATAAAAAAGGCTGTTTAACAAAAATGTTAAATAAGATATCTAATTTTATCAAAATTCAATGGCAGCAGCAGAAGGTGATCCATAAAGCACAGCTTCAAGCTCAGTGAAAAATGAATCCATGAATCCAAAATGGTGTTTAAGGTGAGATAAATATTATTTATAGATTAAATTCAGTACTGAAAAATATAAAGTATTATTAAAAATGTCTTATTTTACATGTGAACATGTATATGTTTTGTTTTTTTGTGCTATGTATTTTATTAGTGTTGCATCTAAATAATTTATTTTTAACGAAACACCAAAATTGGTTTACATTTGGCCGAAAAATAAATAGATAAAGTTTCTGTAATGAAATTCGGGTAAATGGAAAACTGAACCTGGTATGATTATTATAGTGGTAGTGAAGTTATTATAACCACAAGCAACATAACTTACCAGTTTTGGAAATGTTGTTTTGAATTTATTGCACCAGTGTGTACGACTATGTTGTAGTGTGTGTGTGTTTGTGAGAGCTTGTGTGTGATGTCTGAGGGCAAATTTATATATATATTTTTTATTTTTTTTCAGCAAGAGTGAATGGTTTTGAGTGTAGAGCAGGATTTTGACCTGAAAATAGGATGTTTGAGTAATTAGGTAAGATGTTATATTTGTGTTTACTGTTTTGAGAATATGAGGCATAGTTTCAAGAAATGTTTAAGCAAATGAGAAAAACTTTAAGAGTATAAAGCTTTTAGCTCAGAAATATACTAACATCAAACACAATCGAAATCAATTCCAAGTCAAGTCTCTCACGTGGAGTGCTATTAGTGATTTGCTACCCATGTAGAGCATTCTAAATCGGTCACTGGTGAGCTCCCATGATGCTTAGGACCCTGCCTTAGAAGACAGCTGCTAATGCATCAATGTAGCAAAGAAAACCAACAAATCAGCATTTCCAAAATTAGACTTTTATTGGTCATTTGGGCTGCAATGGGTCATAATATCAACACGTAATTGCAAACAGAGCCCACAGAAGTCTGGACAGCCATCGTCCATTAAAAAGCTGTTAATCATTTTATGGCTGTGAGCCTCATGAGTGGACTGGCCTCGTACTTCCATCCTGCTCTTTTGATTGGCCCTCTCTGACGGTATCCAGTGATACACACACACACACACACACACACACGCGCGCACACACACCATTACGGTTCTCTAACAGGCAGAGACAGTTATGATGAGGGCTTAGGTCCACCATTACAGTTTAGTTCAAACGTGAAGATCCCGAAGGATCGTGCATTTAGGAGTATGGCCTCGGAGCCTTGAACGTCAGTCGACCTCTTTGATCCATGAGAGTGGCCCGGGGGAGAAGACAATGGAAATGCAGAACGTAGCAGAGAAGAACAAAAGAAGCGGAAGGTCAACATGGAATCCTTGACGAAGGACGTCAAGCAATGAAATTAGAGAACGGGCAAATGGAAGGTCATTAACTGGGCCAAAAGGGCGAAATGAAAAAGGAATGTTAGGTCATGAAAGGGGAGGGATGAAAACAACGGGTATCTGGACCAAACTTGTCTCACTTATTCGATTTAGTCTCATTCAAGGTGGGCATTTCTTTATTTGTGTGTAAATCAATTTCAGAAAGACTGTTTTATACGTAAAAGATAAAAACATGCAAAAATCCTTTTGTCTGTAGTCCAAATTATACATATACAAGTTCTTCACGCCCTGTTCTTCTTCGTAGACTACATCAAAAGAGGAAAAACAAAACAAAAAACTATGTACACGCCATTTAATTTACAGTGGAGTAAAAAATGAAAGAATACCAGGCATGAAAGAATACCAGGATGACTAAGGCAGATGACATTTCAAAAAACAGAATGTTTTCATTTGCAAAATACTAAATCACTTCAAAAAATGCAGAGAGAGAGACAATAAATGAACAAAACGAAGAGTTCTGCTACCTAATAATAATGCTCGTCTCCCATTTTGCAACCGGCTGCATAAGTTAACGTTTTGGTGGAAAAACAGTGAATATATTTAAAAAAAGAAAAGGAAAAAGAAAAAGAAAAAAGAAACTGAAATCTATTTTCTAGCATACTGTACAAAGCTGTTCTCTCTGTCTTGCCGCTCTCATTCTTCCAAAGCTTTCGTCTTGATACGTGACGTGAACGAACAGCGTGATGGTGAGAAACGCAAACAGAAGCATCAACGTTATAAACAGGCTCACGACATAAACACTCCAAAACTCTGAGCCACCAAAGCCATTGAACAGAAAAACAACATCATCAGATCAAATGAACAAAGAAAAAGAAAGAAAAATTTAAAAACGAAACAAAAAAAATGTACAAAAAGGCACGTAATATCCCAGTGCTTCTGTACTGTGAGATTCAAGTGTAACTTAGCATTCATTTAACGTTCTTTAAGCGTTCCTTCATACGTTTCGTACCGATGATCCTTCAAACTTAGGCGAAAAAAATCCTGGACTGAACCAAACCTAGGCAGATTTCCTTCATTAAGACCCCCTTCCGTCAACAACAGAGGGCCTCGGAGAGACCTGGTTTTGTTTCCATGGTGATCTTCCTTCCACTTTCTTGTCTCTTCATTCTCTGTCTCTTTAGGGTATATTGGTTTCTTCATTGTTTTGATTCTGCACACTGTCCACGTCCTGCAATTAAAAAAAAAGTGCCACACTGTTTTTTTGATGTTGTTTCTTTTAATTTTCCTCCTCCTCCGGTTCTTCCTTCTCTTTTTGTGGTCCTGCGGTGATGGCGTAAGCTAGTCGTCGTTGCCTCCGTACATGTCGGCGAGTTTGCGGAAGCGAGGGCCCCAGTCGTTGAGGTAGTCATAGTCCTGGTCGCCTCCGCTGCTGGAGGAGTGAAGGGAGCTGAGCGATCCGGCCGTGGAGCCGCTGCCCTCGTAGTCGAAGACCAGCAGGGAGTCGTACGGAGGGGCCGTGGGATCGGTGTCGGCCGCCTTCAGACCCTAGGGAACATGACCACAACGGATGTGCTTTTAAAATAGACACGCTTCAAAGATAGCACATGATCATTGTTTAGTACAAGCGTTTTCTTGTCCAATTACTCATCTGGTACAATCTGCTGTTTAAGTGAAGAGGGGGATGGGATGGAGAAATAGAAGGAACAAAAAGAGGAGGAGGGAAGTTGGGAGGAGAGGGAAGCGGAGAAGGATTGGGGTCGCCGTGCAAACAGATGCTGGGCTCTGGAACAGGCTAAAGCGTTTATTTATAAGCGGCTGCGTTCTGGAAACGCCACAGCTAAGCGCAGTCTGAGCTCGCACAATTAAACAATGAAACACTGAATACACTGTCAGGGCACTGGATGAGAAACAACTAAAGTGAGAAGAGGAAGGAAGGAAGGAAGGAAGGAAGGAAGGAGGAAGGAGTGACAATAGAACTGAAACCCATTAAGTAGAAACAGTGTGTGTGAGAGCCAATTCACATGCTGCAGCACTATTCTCTACTGTTTTGTAAAATGTGCAGGTGAATCCAAAATTTAAATGAACACAAAGACCACTGTGTACTGGCCATTATCTCCTGCAATGAAATAATGTGTCTTGCCTCTCAGGAAATCTGCAGTCTCTGCAACATTTAAAATTATCCTCTGAAGTAACTTCCTCATAAAATGAATTTATAAGATTATGGTAATCTTTAAACATTATAAATACTAATATATTAACCTTTTTTATTTTATTTTCATCAGGTCCCGCCAGGTCGTAATACACACAATTCTACCGTAATATTTAGCATTACAGCATAACAACCTGACACAAAAGCACAAAGATTTTTTGCACGATGATCAATTGTATTTTAAGAAAATAAATCCAATGATGGTGGAGGGGGTATGGAGTGTGGGCACCCAATGGAAGAAACATAAATCCAATACATGCATGTTTTGTCTGTAATAATAACTAAAACAATAAAAAAAAGTAAAAAAAAATGTATGATGTACTTCTTCAGCCAAGCAAGCTGATGTGTGGAACGTTGGACATTTCATGCACTTTCCCAGAGATGAGCTAAACGTGCTAAAGCTAGCATTCGAACCGTAGTAGTGAAAACGAGTAGTAGTAGGTATGTAGTACAGCATTTCGGACGTAACTTTAGATAGATAATGCAACAGAGGCAAACACATTCTATAGACAAGATCACATGTCTACCTAGACAACATTTTGGGGTAGATTCAAATATTTGATTTACATGTGCCCAACCAATTTTGGTAGTGAATCGAACATCCAAATGCATGTTCAATTTGAATGTTTAAAATGCCTCTGGTGCCCAAAAATGCGGTCTAGGTAGGCAGCTCACTTGGTTTTGAAACACCGCCATATTGTACAAATAAAGTTCTATTCTTAGCATTACACTATCCAGACAGAGTGCTAACATAGACTAAACACTGTATAGACTTTCAGCTGACATAATTCTGAATCCTGAAGTCGCTTGTCCAAACAAATCTTTCTGCAGACATAAAACGACTATAAACAAAACTCATAAGTGACAATTTCTTTTCACGTTCGAATGCAAAAAAAAAAAAAGAGCTAAAAAATCCCAACTGACAGGTTTCTTTAAATTACAGTTTGGTCGAAACGATTGGCAAAAGCTGATGTATAAAAAGCCTGTCTGTCTTTTAAGTGAGGCTGCTTACATTTAGCAGTAATGTTTAATTCATTACCTGATTTAAGCAGTTTCTTGCTAATCTCACCCTGCTTTGAGTGCAGTCGCACTGCTTAGAGCGTGTGAGGTCTGCATGTGTGCGTAGGAGGGCGCGCATCCACAGACTGCAGCATGAGTTATTGGATCTCTGAGCCCGGCTAATGATCAACAAAACTAAAAGGACCTAGGTCCAATTAACCAATCAATCACCATTAAGTCTTATCACTGGTGCCATCGAGCCATTTTATATGGCGCGACTTCAGAAGAGCGGACACACAGCGTACCTCGTGGATGAACTCTCCTATGTCTCCGGGATGGGGTGCGGCCGAGCGGATGGGATAGTTCGGATGCTCGGAGTGCATCGGTCGCTCGTCCATCCGGCGGATCCCGACGGGCTTGATCATGTCTGGCTCCAGAGTATCGGGCTGCTGCAGCTGGCTCAGATCATAGTCCTGAAGAAACACAGATAGACAATCACAAACAGGGTTAGAGGTCTGCTTCAAAGCCCTTGGTTTTCTGGAAACATCTGCATGCAAAACAAGGAACGTTTTGACTATAGTAATGCAATTTAAATTCGCTTTGTTCCATTTGAAGGACATTCATGTGGGTTTTCTTTTCAGAAGTTAGCTAAATTTGATAAAACCTTCCTATAGGAAAATTTGGAACAAATACTTAAAGTACAACTAAAAAACTTTAATCTTGATGTAAAATAAATATAGTCTTTATTCATACTGATATTTCATTTCTTTTAGGTTAGCGAGTGGTCATAAATAGCTTTGTATCGATAGCTTAGACTTCTCATCAGCCGCTACAAGTAAATAACTAGAAGAATAACAAAGTGTATTTGCGCTACAAACCAGTGTGTTTATGACTAAGATGATACATTAAAATAATGTGACAAAAAAATACCAGTTTGCAATATAAAGCCACATATCAGACGTTTTTTATACTGCTGAAATAACTGGAAGCACATTTAAGTTACAAATGGTGACGCCTGCTGTTACGTTAAATATAAGGTGGATAAAAAACAATCGAACTCTATAGTATTTCCTCCTTTACATAGCTAGCCAATAGCCGAAAGTATGTTTCGATTTGCCGCTGCATTTTTAAATCAGCAGGGTCGGTGGATTACAAACTTTGTATGGCGCACACACACATGCCTGCAATTAACTGCACTAATTAGTTGGTCCACTATGTGGCAATACTCACAGTTGGCTCGCTGTTTTCAAGAACTACTTGAAGAAGACGATGGAAAATGCCATTAAAAATAATCAAAGAAGAAGGTGGAAACAACAAAAATGAATATGCAAGAGGTTAGAATATACCCACGACAAGTTTGAAAGATGACATGTCTGTAAGTGCTCATGGTCCATGGAGCATTACTTTGAAAAGCTAGAACACTCCGCCATGCGCAAGATGTAGAGGCAGGTGGAAAAAATGCAGTGTACCACAATTTAATGTTTTAATTAAAATCTAAAAATGTCAAACGGTTTCTGTGGGGGTTTAGGGGGTAGAAAATATCATTAACTCATAAAACCATAAAAAAGTCTTCAAAATGATAAAACTGAAAAAGTGTGTGTGTGTGTGTGTGTGTGTGTGAGAGCATTGAGACACTTAAACCAAAGTTCGGCTCAAATGCAAATGCAAAAATATGTGCTCACAGCACCAGGCAAAGCAGGAACGGTTTCATCAATTTAAAATTAGTCTCTAGTAACTTGTAATCAGCATTACTTGGAAAATGAGTGCTGAAAATTTGTCATCGTGATTTCAAACCGCACTACGCAGCTCAAATTAAAATCGTTAAGATTTAACCATTACTTAAAATCAAACATTGTAACATGTTTTTATTAAACAAGCTAGATGGTCTCAAGTTATTCTGAGCTGAAATAATTGTGTATGCCCAGCAGCAATAGCAGTAGAGAGGATGTACCTGGTCTTCCTCTCCGCCGCCCTCCTCGTCGTATTTGAGTATGTTGTCTCGCACGTCGTCCTCTGGATCGATCAGCAGCTGCTTGGCCTGTCTCTCTTTATCCCGTCTCTTCATCCACATCACAAACATCAACACCAGCACTGCAGAGAGAGAGAGAGAGAACGTGAGAGAGAGATCAATATAAAACAAGCAAAATGACTTGAGATCAGACAGTTATAGGTGCAGTGTGTAATTTTTAGCACCACCAACCAAAATGTACATTTCTCCTAGCTCCACCCCCTCAGTTTCTGTTGCTTCCTCAGACAAGCTTCAGAGATTTCCATGAGGGAATTTTTCAGTAAAATGAGGGAATTTTTCAGTAAAATGAGCGCATAAGATAGTAAAAATTGGATTGATATTATTCAGCTATTCTGTGACACTGCAAAGTATTTCATCTGCCGTTTTTCTTTCAAGTAAATTAACACAAGTAACGTGATTTAAAACTGTAGAGATAGAGAATCAGAATTGTGCAAGATATAATCATAAGTTCCAAATTTAATTTAACCTGAAAACAGTTTCTACATCCCATGTGTTTGAGAACAAAATTGTCACTTACATAGGAGTTTGAGCAAAATAGAAATGGAAGTTGTGGCCATTGGGAAACTAATGTGGCTCTTTTATTAAATGTAATAAATTACTTTAGAGTGCAGAAACCTTCTGACAAAAATGTCATCGCTAGTGAATGGAGGCAGATGCCTTATTTTCGGGAGGCGACAGCATGTCAGACAGTTTTGGTGGTGACAGTAGCCAATCATTTTGATAACAGGGTTTGGCAGCGTTTCATGAAGACTAGAACCATATTTCTACAATGAGATTGGTCCAAAGTGAATTATTCATATGACTTTTTTTATGCGCCTCTAGAAATATATTTTGTGTTTATGTCTTCTTACTGAACAAAGCATTTATCCACCTCAAGTGTGCTTATAAGTTCTTAATGCACATTTTTTGAAACTGCATTCACTTCTTGGTGTTAATCTAGCATTTTAAAAATAAATAAAATATAAAATAAAAATATGTGGAAAGAAACCCAGCTAAAGTCAACCAAAAAGAGAAAAGCATCATTTGATAACATTGGTGTAAGTGAACAGAACTGTTGCTATCATTTCCACAACAGTCTCGCTATGAAATCTTTTGTGACTATTTCGACCAAAAGCAGATCACATGTGCTCGACAGAAATGTGACCAACTGATAAGAACTCCACTGCCTGGAAGAAACAATCTCTGTCTAGTTTGTGTCTTACCCAGCAGGATGATGATGCAGATTAGAATGGCGATGATGGCTCCGGTGCCCAGCCCGGCTGCCATGATGCGTTCCATGTCCACGCAGTCGCCGTGGTGATCGCACTGGCACACTTTGATGCGCAGGTAGGTAATGTTGGACATGGGCAGGTTACCCGAGTCGGTGATGCTGATGGGCAGCTCGTATATCCCACTTTCCAAGTAGCTAATTTTCAGACTTAACTGAGCATAATCGCCTACAAACCAACCACAAGTATGACAAAACACGTGCATCAGATAAAGTCTGGCAAGACAAATAACTGAGAAAAGACATAATTGAGAAAAGTGTTTTGATATGGCGTTGTGGCGTACCACTGATTCGAGTCAGTGTCCAGTTCCTGCGGATGTCAGAGGGTCGGTTGGGCAGCTCGAAAGCATAGGGCCCAGCGTTGGGGTTGAGGTCTCCGTCTACAGCTGTGATATTGATGGCGTTGGGCTCAGGACGCTCGCACACTTCTGCTTCTTGAGGGAAGACTCGAGGTGCGTTATCGTTTATGTCCAGCAGGTAGATCTGCAGAGTTCCCGTCCCACTCGCAGAGGGGACTCCTGACAATGGACAGAAGAGAAAAAGAAGGGAAAGTCAAAACAAACATTGTCTCATGTAGCCAGACTTTTAGAATAGTCAACTAATCACATTTTAAAACTTTTAAACACTATTTTCAACACGCAATCTAAAAAACGTAACCTACGTGAAGAGATGTTTAAAAACAAGATGCACTAAATTTGTGCATCTTGACTCTTAAAAGATGAATCCATACAGCCCTTGCTGTATATTGCACACGTTTTTGTGTGCAATATGCTTCATGACTGTGAAAGTTTCGTGGGCGTGACATCTGAGCCCAAGACTAATAGTTGAAAACTGACAATGCAGATGAACTACAGCAGTTAATGACTTTAAGTTCCACTCATCTGGGTCGGTTGGCATGATAACTCATTTAAAAACCATAATGCACAGTCTATAAGATCCAATCAAACCAGAGCCCTTATAACCACCACAGACTGGACCATCACTACTTAGAAAAGAGCTTAGTTTCTGTTTCAACAAGAGTAACGACCTTTCGACTTCACTGATCTTTAAACAAAGAACAAGAGACAGGCAGAGCCGTGCAGGCAGGCTGACGGAGCTGAGGCTTTCTGTTCTACTCCTGCTGGCATTCAAAACACATTTTTAATCCGTTCCAGCCTGAAAACAACTAAATCAAGTACGACTAAGTATCCTTAATTTATTGAATCAGGTGTGCGAATCAGCATTGAACTAGATACGAAAAGGCTTCTTTGTGGCAAAGGGTTTCGATCAGCACTATACTGCTACTTGCACACAAAGATTTAACTGAGTTGAGGCAGGAATTCACTAAGAATGCTAAGTTAGCGTTGTGTATTTGCACCCGCTGTCTTAGCAAATTGTTTTAACAAGTTTACAAATTTAAACTATGCAACTAAAGACAATTAGCAATGCAATTCGTGCTCCACAACATAACTCTGATTAACTACCATAGTACGATGCATCCTTGGAGAAATGAACTAGCTAGTCACAAGTGTTTCCTAACTTTGTCACATGTAAACCATGTTGGTTCAACAATAAAGAACTGCCGTAAATGGGCGCCACACAGGAGATGGAGTAATAACTTCTGCTATTTAATCGGTTTAGAGATTGAATTAATGCCAGATTATTTGCATCTGAAGATTACTTTGCTATGTTTGTTTTCTATTGTTTAGCTTTGTTTACTCCAACCACACAACTTTGTAATGCAGTTTGTGAATGTTCATTGGAACTATGGTTTCGGGAAACACAGAATCACTGAATTATTTAGGCAATGGCGGAACTTGTGACTGTTGTTGGCACTGCAATCTACCTTTAAAATGCCAAAAGTGCACTTTACTGCAGTGCACAGCTGGATATAACACTCTCCTCCATAATTTCATCAATTACTGATTGCAAGAAAATGTACACAAACATCCCTTTTAAATAAAAATGTATTTAAATTAAATGCAATTAAATATAATTGCTTGATAACATTACCATGCAAGTAGCATTGATTTTGCGCAAATAGTGCTGATCTAAAACAAGCCTAATTTGCATAGAAGAGTGCGTTTGTGCTAAAAAGAATGAGAATGACTTCATTTACATACAGTGCCTTGCTATTTCAGCGCATTTAAACTGGATAACAGGTGGGGTTTTGCACTGAAATACCGCATACAAAAATGGCACAACTGTTTAGTGAGTGTTTCAGGAGACAAGCTTTCAAATTTACAGCGTGTGTGTGAGAGAGGGGGTTTGTTTCAGAGCTCTGATGCAGCGAGAATGTTAAACACCACAGCAGAATAGGGCCTAGCAGACTTCAGTAGACTCTTTCACACAGCGGGTAGGGCATGTGCATAAGTGTGTGTTAGGAAGAGAGAGAGAGCCTGCTTCAAAGAACAACCCAGAGAAAGTGAGTGCATAGACATTCAGAATGAGTTTGCATATGTCGTTGGTGAGATCATTAACATGGATGTGTGGGCATGTGCATATCTGTTCGGTTGCAATTCCTCCCTAGAGCTAAAATCAATAGAATCACTCGATCTCAAGTATTTCTGCATATATATACATACAAACACAGCTGCTCCTACCGTTGTCAGAGGCCATAAATGTGGCATTGTAGAGATTGTTTTTAACATAGGGAGACTCTCGGTCCAAAACAGCAATTGTGGAAATTCGTCCATTGTTGGGGTCGATCTCCAGCCAGCTGGCAGGGTCAAACAGTTTAGAGTACCTTTAAAACACAAACACACCAAACACAGATGGTTAACAATTAGTTTTTCATACAAAAACCACTGAAATGAAAAAGAAAAAAAAGACAAAACACAAAGGTTATATGTGGAGTAGCATACTTTCATTCTACTATTTACCATTCTATATATCCTACTATTTCTGCAGTGTATAGTATGTATTCTACATTTGTCAAAATGAGAAGGATACAACAGAGCATACTGCGCTGGGCAATGTATCCCACAATGCAAAGTGTTTAACTTGACCTTCCATTTCCAGTGTGACCAGTGTTGTTATTGTTAACTAAAACTTTTTTTTCTTTTTTTTTCGGTAATTGAAACAAAGCTTTAAAAAAAGAAGAAAAATCCTAGTCTTTTTCACATTATTTTTAGACCATATTCATGACCATCCACTTTACATGACTATGACATATTCTGTTTGCTCCTGCACCTTTAAGACTTCTGTATGTAAATAACCTCTGACATGACTGACTGAGCGACAATTTCTGAGTGAATCATTTTTCCAGCTTAGTTTCCATAAATGTTCTGGCTGGACTAGCAAGAAAGCACTGCTTTGTTCTTCATAGTGTATTAAACTCTCCTATTTCAAAAAATCCTTTCCAAACATGTGTGTGTAGATGCATGTGTGTGTTTTAATACCTAATACTCTGCTGCATATATCTGTCTGGATCATGAGCAGTAAAAGACGTTAGCATCGACCACTGCGGAAGCCCCTCCTCCAGTTTGATCTGTTTGGGGTTTGGGTCAAAGTTTGGGCTTTCGTTCACGTCGATGACGCGTATGGACACGGAGGCTGTGGACTGGCGGGTGCGCTGGATCCCGCTTGCCAGCGGCACCTCATTTTCAGCGACAACAGTCAGCATGAATGATCGATTCATCTCAAAATCAATTGGCTGTACACAAGGACACACACACACACACACACACACACACACACACACACACACACAATCAAGTTAACGGAGCTGTTAGGGAAAATATTCACAATTACACAATGAATGGATTGTGTTGCAATCAAATACACAGAGGAGAAATGCTTGAATAATAATTAATGAATTACTCATTCTCAATTAAGAGACATAAACCATTAACTCAGCTGAACAGCAGGTGGAAGCTGTTTCCATGGAGACCGTCTTTTACTCTGTATTTGAACCCGTGCCTATAAGATTCTAGCAACACAACCCAATTACAGTGTTTATACAACAGTTAGTTCTGGTCCACGGATCTGATTGGCTGGGCAAAGTGCTGAGACTTTTCACTGTTTGTATCACTCCACTTGTATGCAGCATTGCAGACCAAAGTATGTGAGCAGTGCCGACTTCAAGTAGAGGGACGTTGTGCGATTTCCTCTCATGAGTGAGCAGAAAGTGTAAAACCCAAAGTGGTTCTGAAGCGGAATTGTTCACATCAGTTCCAGACCATCTGTCAGTATGTTTATTCCTCAGTAAGTTTGTGAGTGTTACCTTGACAACGGTGACAAGGCCTTCATTGGTAACGGGGTCAGTGGGGATGGAAAAGCGTCCGGTTGGATCCCCAGATACGATCCGGTACACTGCATTCCATGAAGGAGTCCCCGGTTCATCTTTGTCAGTCACGGTGAGATTCGTCACTATCACATTCACGCGGTTCTCTGGGACCTCACCATGGAACTACAGAGACAGACAGAGAGAGATCGATTTTCAGCAAAGATGGCTTTCGCGAGATGCGTGTTCAAGTGTCTGTGTGTGTGTGCCACTCACAGTCTCTCGGGTAAACTCCGGAACGTTGTCATTGACATCCAGCAGGCGTATGACAGCAGTGGCGGTGTTGGACAGACCATATGTGGGGTTTCCCTCCATATCGGTAGCCTGAATGATCAGGGTGTATTGAGGGACCTTCTGCTCGGCACAAAAAAAACAAAACAAAAAACAAGAAAAATAGGGTTAAAAACACAAGAAGGATATGGTTTACAGTAATGGCTCTCAACTGGATGTGACACTTGACGCAATTGACACTGTTCTCAGGCTCTCACGCCACACATCAATTTTCTCACACGGCGAAAAATTGTAACGCAAAGAGAACACTGACAGAAAAGGTTAGTTTTGATTTGAAATTCAAACAATAAATATTGTTTTGGCGCTCTTAAATGTGACGTGACAGATCACTAAGTTCAAGGGGACGTGAACTGATCATCTCTTCCTCTTTACTAAAAGACACAGTATAGCTTACCGAAATGTATCATGTCTCATGTAATCGCTCAATCAGTGTTTAAACTGCAGAAAGAGGTTTATAATACAGCTGGAGAACAATATGTCACGTAACGTTACATTTACCTCAGGACAGAGAGCCATTTAATGACCATAGCATGTTAGTTAGCTAGAAAAATGTACTTTAGAGAGGAGTATTTTGCTAAATATATGCACTATATTACATATTTATTATATTTTTACTCATATCAGTAAATTTATTCTAACGTTATACACATTGTATTAATTTGAGTGGTTATTTTTAACCTTTAATAATAATACCAGCTGACGGGCTCCCTGTATGTTTACAGCATTAGTTGAGAGATTTTTTCCTAAAAAATTTTTTGCATGTAGCTACTGTACTTACTTTATACTGTACTTTATCCAAATCCAAGTCTCAATTGTATGAATTGAAATTGTGAAATTTGTGTCAAGGACTTATAAATACAGAAGTCATTGTACCATGTAAACATTGTGTACCATGTAAACATTGTAACGTTGTCACTAAACATATTGAAATTATATTTAGTTACCATGTTAAAAAAAAAGAAAAAAAAAAAAGAAAAAAGTTAAAAACAGTTTAACCCCCAATCCCAAAACCATCCCCCTCCATAATTCTCACTCCAAGCTAAACTCAAAAATTGGCAGCCCTGTGTTTGCATCTTATTATTTAACCGCATTAGACCAGATAAGCAGCCCATTGTTTTTGGGTTCCAACCCACCAGTTGAAAACAATGTTGTTACTGTTAACTAAAACTATTAAAAATAGTTTTCAGTAATTTAAAGTAAGCTAAAATAAAATTATATAAGCTATATTTGATGAAAAACAAACTTTAAAAAAAATGTTGCTTCAACAACCAAATTAATTAAAATAAGTTTAAGTGCAAGTATAACTAACTAAAATTGAAATAAAAAATATATTACAGCTAAAAAGAAATAGTTACAAAAGACAGAAGCACACAATTACTTAAACTTGAATTAAAATTAAAAGTAAAAAGTAAAATATAATTTAAGACATTTAGAAATACTACATTAATAATAAAACTGGTTGTAGTATATTTTTGACTAGAACAAATTTCCTCATACCTCACGGTCCAGGCCTGCAGCTACAGTGATGATTTTGCCGGTCTTGTTGTTGATAGTGAACATATTGGAGGAGGGGCTCTCCGGGGTCTGAGAGAGGATCTTGTATCTAAGCATTCCATTGGCTGTATTTGGGTCATCCTTATCCTGGGAGGTCACCGTCATTACAAATGTACCTAGAACCGAGCAATAAATGTCAGTTTAAACTTCATTGGTGAAGGCGTGTCATAAACTGTGTCAAAAGCGTGAATGCGTGTGTGTACCTGGTTTGGCACCCTCATCCACGGTTCCGTTCCAGATCTGGTGTATGAACTCGGGCCGGTTGTCGTTCATATCGATGACATTGATGATGATGTCAATGGGGTTCTCCATCTGGTTCCCATTGATGTCCACGGCATGAGCACGTAGCTGTGAACGCAAACACACATTTAAAGTCACAGTTTACATGAAAACTCTTCATGAAAACAAAATCTGGAATGATAAACACACAAGTCTACATCTGAGCAGTAATGAAAACAACTACTTTCATTGTTATTTTCATATGAAATTGCACTACAGTTCAAAAAGTTGGGGATTGGTAAGATTTTTTTCTTCTTCCCTATGCTCACCAAGGCTGCATTTATTTGACAAGTAAAAACAGTACTATTGTGAAATATTATTACAATATAAAAGGTGCTATTTTCTATTTTAATATATTTTAAAATGTCATTCATTCCCGTGATGGCAAAGCTGATTTTTCAGCTTCATTACTCTAGTCTTTAGTGTCACATGATCCTTCAGAAATCATTCTAATATGATGATATAATTTTTTTTGTAACATTACTGTTGACTTTGATCAATTGAATTACATACTTGCTGAATAAAATAATTTTACGAAAATAAAAATCTTACTAACTAACTAGCTATGCTATGGGATGCAAGAAGTGAATTACTCTCAGAATCACGTTTACACTCTTGAGTTTTGAGAACAAGACTGAACCTCCGCAGTATTTTTCAGTTTATTTTAATGCAACATTCAGAAGAAATTTACAGTACTCAATTCACACATTTTCTGCAGCCAACTGAGCAAAACTGTAACAGCAATGGCAGTACAGAAACACTGTCAGTGTGAAAGAGGCTATTAACCGCCACACTCATTTACAGCGGTTATTGGGGTTAAGCAACTGCTATAGCTGACTTGGTTGCAGTTTGCGTGCTAGAGCAGTTTTAAGTCTGCTGTATATATGCATGAGCTATCCGAAGGAAGCCTGATGCTCCACCTTTGGCACCATTAGGAAGCAAATCATTTCATATTCATGTAATCTCTGCATAATTTGAATCTGAATGTGGATTAGGTAGACACTGAGGGAGGTTAACAGCCTCTCGGGTCCAGTAGTGAAGTGAAAGGGTATTGAAACCAGGCAGGAAAAGTTTGAAACTACTTCCAGGGGAGATTGAGGATTGTTCTTACTTAGGAAAAGCCAGATTTAGGGAATGCCCCCCTACGAGCACAATGAATGAATGTGTGTGTGTGACTTAGTGTTAGGATAAGCTCCTCCAGAGTTTAATTTTGCCTGCTCTCCTCTTCATGGTACAGTGGATTAGAGGGAAGTCAAAGGTCACATTCTCAGACTGGCTGCCATGGTAACTATGACACATGTAATTTATTGGGAGTTTTAGAGGGCTTCTCTCTGTCCTGGATGGAATGCACAGATCTAAAGACCAAAGGCCTGATGTTTAAACATTGTGTATGCAAGAAACGGCATTGAAAAGTGCACAAGCTAACCCACACACACATTTGTTTTTATAAAAAAATAACTTTACATTAAAATTTTAATAATAAATCAACTCTTTTACTGGGCAATTCGGCGACTCCTGTGGCCAAATAATGAACTGAACAATTGTGCTTAATTCATATTTAAATGCTCACTATTATGGTTTAGTATTTCTCTGTAATGTAGAACAATGCTATAATATTTATTCTCAACCCTGAATCTGAAACCACATTCCGATGCCACTCCCCAACCCCAAGTATATTTTTAAGTACTTAAATTAATATCATAAATGTCGGACTAGTCGACTAATGGCTTAAATGAGCGACTACTAGTCAACTAGAAAATTCTTTAGTCGGTGGCAGCCCCACATATTTGTAAAGGAAATCTTGCGCAATCATTCACACGGTTTCATATATCTGAATAATTTTGCGCATCTGTTTTTTAGGATGAAATGTACACAAAAGTTTGAGTCATGAACACACACACACACTTACATGGAAGTTGGGGATGTGTTCTCTGTCCAGTGGTTTGGTGACGGACAGGATTCCTGAAATGGCGTCGATGATAAACAGGCCTGTGGGGTTTTGGTCGGCTCCTGGTCCGGTCACGCTATAGCGCAGTGTGTTACTCTTGTCCTTATCCGACTGGATCTGAAACACACACGCAAATTTTGCAGGATAAACATAAAATAACCGTTCATTTTTTCGAATACACTCCACATGATGAACCAACGTTGTTTTTCGTTGTGTACACACTCACTTTCACAAGCTCTTCAGGGAATTGTTTTCTGGAGTTCTCAAGCACGTTGACAGGAGGAATGACCCAGTCTCTTTTCACGCGATTCACACTGCCATCGCCCTTGACAACCACACTGTGCCGCGGAAACAGTATCACTGGCACCTGGCAAAAAAATCAAATAAATAAATGTCGAAAAGAAGAACAGTTAGATTCAAAAACACCCACACGGTCAATGTACATTAGGTGATGCGCACACACCCACACACACTGCAGCACTTGCAACACTTCTGCCCCGGCCCCGAATAATTACAGAATTAATTTTACCCTCTGTAATGGGGTCATAAATATCACTGCTGCTCCATCGTTAACTCCCTGAGCAGTAACACCCACATAGTGAATGTGAAAGTGTGTGTCGAGCTTGCAGTATTGTTCCATTTCCTTTTTCCATGAGCCTTGTTATTCAGAGCCGAAGGCAGCCAGAGATGTGCTTGACCAGACATTTGCCCTGCTCTTAGTATTATATAGAACAAAAACCCTTGAGTGTTCAGTTAAGAGTTAATTTCCAGCTAACAACACAATACAACGACTGATTTCTTTATGCAACCACAAAATCTCAAAGCGACTCAATATTCCCTCTCAGTTGATATCAACTAAGCCTCCCTTCTCTTGACCTATCTTCTCTCTCTTCCTCCTGGTGGTGAAATATTGCTGGTAATGACAGTGACATGGGGGCGGGCGGCAGTTCGGTGTTGAAGGAGGGAGATAGATTCTCTCATTTTTCTCTCTCGCTGCTATGACTCAGGTGATGAGCTAACTCATTACCCTTGTACCTACTCACAGTCTCACAATCTCTCCAAATGAACAAACCGACAACATAAACATTGACAGAACTGATGGAAAAACATCTTTCACCTCAGTTTGTTCTCGTTTACTTTTCATATCTCCTATTTTCCCTCTCATTCCACATTAATCGCATTTCAATCTCTAGCTGTTATCTCTAGCTGTATAAACTAGGGCTGGGCTTTTGATTATGAAAGTAAAACAATAAAAATCTACTTTAAAATAAGCAAGGCATGTTTTTCCAGTTTTCTTTAACTAAATCAACACAAGAATGATGGATAAAGGGTTCCCATTCTTTCTGGACAATTCATTACTATGATTTATCCATGAATTAGCCATACTTGGTAGGATTTTTATCGAGTTTGCAGTTTATCGAGCCATATGTAGCTGAAATACTTGACCATTACTATAAATAATTATACTGTCACAGCCTTTTAAGATTTTATTAATTTCCATTTATTGTCATGATTTTTAGAGCCCTGGAAAGCACACTTTAGATTTTTTTGGAATATTAAATTCCCTGATATTTCCATGTTTTTCAGGATCGTTGAATCGTTCATTCAAATGCACCAATAAATGAACGCATAGTAATAAACAGCTATATTTATCTACATTACCTATTTAAAAGTTTGGGGTCAGTAATATTTTTTTTTTTTAAAGAAATTAATACTTTTATTCAACAAGGATGGATTAAAGCACAACTGCTTTCAACATTGATAATAAGAAATATTTCTTGAGCATCAAATCAGCATATTAGAATGATTTCTGAAGGATCATGTGACACTGAAGACGAGTAATGATGCTGAAAATCCAGCTTTGATCACAGGAATAAATTACATTTAAAAACATTAAAATAGAAAACAGTTGTTTTAAATTGTAATAATATTTCACAATATCACTGCTTATACTGAATTTTTGATCAAATAAATGCATCCTTGGACAGCATAAGAAACATTACAAAAATTTTACTAACCCCCAAATTTTGAATGGTAATGTTGAGTTTTGAATCGAATTCATTAAAACAAACACGAATCAACCGTACCCATTCAAACACGGTTTTTGCTACTTACTTTAAATCAGAGATGTAATTAAAACGTCTCACAAGATAAGGAGGGGGACTAGTAGCAAAACTAGTCTAATGACACGTTCTTTAGAAAACTTAATGGCCAAATTAAAAGCTCATTAAAATCACCATATTTCCAATGTTGCTTGGTTATAACCATTCGACCATCTCTGCCTTTATCCGCTCTCATCCCCTGCTGGCTCCTCTCGTCCTCCTTCCCCTTGGCGGCAGTGTGTGGCCATGTGTGAGTCAGTAATAAAGAGTAAATTCGCCCTGTCTCTGAGCAGAAGGCAGGGCTATGAGACATATGGTTAGTGTTTCCAAGCTGAGGGTCCAGATCCACACTGTCTAATGTATCCTCCAGCCTTAATGTCTCTTTAGCATCGTTAAACATTAATTACAGCCCTACTATCAACGTGTTAGTGCTCTGCTAATTTTCTAATATAGTTTTATTAGTGCTTTGGCTTTGTCATAGAGGCCCTCGGATGAAGAGAGACATTTTTGTGAGCTCACATTCGCACAATGGCATTTTGATGGTGTAATTGCAGCGTGAGGCTAGTTTAGAAACACCATGCGCTGTTAGCGATCTGACACAGTTATAATTACTGTGATTTTTGCAGTCACGCAGTTGCCGTTCCCTGTGTTAACGTGCGAGTGCGCCTTACTTCCTACCTGCTTGGGCTGGGTGAAGTTGACGTGTACCAGCCAATGCTCTTGAGACTTCACGTCCTTGGCCTTAATCTCCAAGCTCCGCCCCTTCCCGTCAGAGAGCTGCAGTGTTCGCGCTGCGAAAACCGTCCCGTCGGCCTCTATCCGGAAATCCGCGGGGTCTCCGCTCTCGAAGCGCAAGCCAGAACCTCTGCCACAGTCCACGAAATCCACTGCAGAAGAGAGAGAGAGAGAGAGAGAGAGAGAGAGAGAGTGGACTGAGTGCAAGCCTGTTTTTGTTTTTAAACTGCAAACAGGATTTTTTTTTTGTGCAAAAAACAAGTACACAGGAAATCACATTCCCGCTCCTCCACAAGGGAATAATGGTTTTACTTGGTTTTAAAAGTGAGGACAAGGAGAGTGAGAGATGGAAAGTGCGCACTGACACAGAGAGAGAGAGAGAGAGAGAGAGAGAGCGAGAGAGATCGAGAAAGAAACAGAGAGAGAGAGAGAGAGAGAGATGGTAGGAAAGGAGAGCAGGTACAACTTCTGAAGCACTTCTGCATTATTCATGCTGAGACATCCCCTGCAGGCCCCCAGGTGTGCTGAGGAGTGGAGGAACAGGAGGACGAGGAGACAAAGAGAGAGAGGGATGAGGGGAGGGAAAAAGAGAGAAAACTGAGAAAAAGCCGAGTTGAGAGATATCTGCGGCACAGCACTGGAGGGAATCGCATTAGAAGTACAGACATAAACAAATGAATGTGCTTTATTTATTATGCAGCAATTAGAGAACACAGACAGACAATTACACGCCCAGAACTGAGGGAGACGCAGGGTTGCTCTCCTATCAGGACGCATTTGTTTGCAAGAAGCCTCGTATTGACTGGGCTCATTTGTCTGACATTTTTCATCTTTCAAGCAGAACGCCAGATCTCATTATCCAGCCCAGGTGGACGGCGCATGTGATTTCTCGCAGAACGATAACGTGACACAGTATATAGCTCTATTGGACGCACGATTACTGACAGGGATTCATTTTACTGTTCATTAGTCCTGTGAGAACATGAACAATTCATAAAAAACACATGTAAGCACATTAGGGATGGTATGATACTAAAATTTTGCCCACCTCAATGCAAACATGCACAGACAGTTGAATATGCATGCTCAATTTGCATATCATTATATTTGCATATTATCTGCTATTCATTATATCACCGTACATTTTTAACATTTACTTTAAAATTGGAGTTTGCAATTAAATTCTCCAAATATTTCACAGTAAAACATGTTTCCTCAAATAGCAATTAACTTTTCACAAATTCAGTCTGCAGTCCTTGAATGTTGTACGCAAAAACACACATAACTTGACCAATGTAGTCCAATTCTAAAACAAATTACTTTTATAAACTAAATCTTTTTAGTGGATCAAAAGCATACAGTACGACAATGGTAGCCTGATTCCCCGAATTAATGAATCAGATCTTTTTCAACAAGAAAAATGATATAGGCTGAAATATGACAACTTATATAAATATAATTTACATCAGTAGCAGAGATCATTTCTTTCGTATGTCAGCAAAATGGACATCACCATGATCAAAACGACATCCAAATCTGTAACTATACAGTTGCGCCTTAACTTAGCAGCAACACACTGAACCATTATTCTCATGCAGGAAAAGTTCAGCCCATGTCGCTTCCCGAACACTTCCTGTCCTTTCTCTGCTATCACTGTCAATATAAAAATGGTGCAAAAGCCAATTTTCCATCTCCATGGAAATTTCCATCCTTTCTCTCACAGAGAAACACACACCAGCGAGAACAGGCTACATTTCCTCATCACAGATGAATTTCTCTCTCACAGGTGGCTTTCTACCAATCCGCTCTCAGTGTGTGTGTGTGTGTGTTACCTTGTTTTTTGCGATTCTTTGCTCTCATGCATACGTGCAAGGAAAAAAGCAGATTTGCCGTATAGCAATTACGCACGTCCGTAGGTAAATTACACCTTTCACTCTTGTTAATCACCATTTATTATGCGAGGACCTCTCAGGGTATTACAGTAGGCTAAAATAATCGCTCACTATTATTAGACATGGCAACCAATGAGACCTTAGTCCTGATTATTAGATAAAGACCTGCTGAAGGGGGCGAGCAATTATTACGTTTATCAGATTGTTAATATTGGTAGTCCCGACGTCCATGCGCATTACTTGCGTAAAGAGCCTCCCATGTTGTTTAATTTTCGTTTTTCAAAATTAAAACACTCGTCTTCATGGCCCCTGGCACGCTGGTAACCATCACGGAGTAATGCGTTTAATGTGACACGATTGCCCTGGTGGCACAAGATCTGCTGCTCGGCAGGTGTGAGGTAGGTGCTTGTGGTGTGTGTGTGTGTGTGTGTCAGTCTAGCTTGACGAAGTGCACCGAGTACGTTTTATTAGATGGCTGCACCAGTTTCGCCTGCAGCTGCATTTCCTTGTGCAGTTTTCATGAGGATGGGGGGAGGGTGTAGCGCTATATGTCTACCGCGCTGTCTCCTTCCATTACCGAATGCTGCTCTTCTAACGGATGAAACAGAGAAACCAGTGTATTTGAGTCTTTCTTCTCGTCTGCAGTCTCTTTACGCATCCCTGAAAACTCGGCTTAATGCAGCGAGTAAAAGCCGCATTACTCATCACGTCTCGCGAGTAAACACGGTTACGGCAAAACAGTGGAAATTGATTTAATTATCAGGATGATTTAATGTAAGACAGAAGTAAATGACTGAATTATTTTAAGCAAACTCTGAGGTAGCTTGTGTGTATTTTCTCAAAGCCCTCAACAAATGAGTGCATGTATTGGTCTTCAAACCGCAATATGATTAGGATAAATAGAACAGCTTAGATTTTATTCTACAAACCAGGTTCTCTAGTTACATTTTGTTTCATTATATTCTTGACCCAATGATATTAATCAACCTTGTCCATACCGAAGGGTCTGACATTTATGTCTGGTGTTATTTGTACGGTATTGATGATGTAGGATGTATGACATACAATATTCAATCCGTTAGCTACAAAATCAGGGGACAAACAAGTTTTTGATTTATCTGTAATAAACTGATACAATCTAAATAAGAGGCAATTAAAAAACACAATCCATTTTCTGTCACCTTGACCAATGAGATGGAAAATAATTTGTCAAAGTGCTAAATGCAAGCTGGAGATTTAAGAGGCTTGATATGCGCATGCATGCGTGTCTATGAATTTGCATCTATGTGTGTGAGAAGGTGATCAGACACCACAGACGTGTTTGAGAAGCAAGACGAGCGTCGGTTGCCCTTCACTATGTCTCTTCAAAATCACCAGAATGATTTCTAAGAGGCAGATTGAAGGGGAACTGAGAATTTAAAGCAATTCTGCCATTATTTACTCACCAATCATGTCGTTTCAAACCTGCATGCTGTTATTTCTTCTGAAGCACAAAAGTAGAAATCTTTGAAGAACTGTGATGCAATTCTTGTCCAACACAGTGCACTGTAATCAGAGGCTGTCAATCTCCAAAAAGGACAAAAATATAAAAAATTAAAAAAATCCCCAAAATCCATAATATGACTTGTGCTCTATATTCCAGCTCATCTTAAAATCCCCCTGTAGTCAATCATTTTATCCCTTAAACCTAATCTTTGATCACCAAAATGACTATTTAAAAGTTTTTTTCCTTGAACACGTCACTTGGACACGTCACTTTTACTGTTTGTACACAATGATGACGTATGCGCGCGCATATTGGCAACGGAAGTATGGAGAGAATCAGCAGCGTGTCAAGCTACGCGAGCGGATTAAACAACAGACGCGAGTATTTTTTATTATGTCCTTGCTCCAATCAACACGTTTAATCGCCTGCAGCCACTCGTCTGAAACGGCCGTGATCCTGTCGGAATAATATAAAACTTAAGCCCCTTGGTGGAATATCGATTAGTGCAACCGTAAACGCAACAACCAGACATTTTGATGCTGGGAAACCGTTTTGATAAACTTTCGGAGTTGCTAACACGTTAGAGCCAGTGGGGAAAAACACCACTTCAGTTGCCAAAATGCGCGCGCAACTATTTGATCACGTGGGCTGTAAAAGGGTCTATTGTCCTTTCTATTGAGTTTACAGCTGAACTGCTGTAGTATGACAAGAGTTGCATAACAAGTGTCTATTTTGCGCTCCACAGAAAATAATATCCAAATACAGTTTTGAAATGACATAAGGATGAGTAAATAAAGACATCATTTTCATTTTAAGATGTACTATCTTGTATATTTTGCAAACGAGGGCCCGGCCACATGCGCACATTCAAGCTGAAGTGCTGATTTGGCGAGCCAGCAGAGGTGTGATGTGCTCTGTAAGCAATCTCTTTCAGCCATTAGCATTTAGCATTCAACACCAACTACACATCTTTACCGCTCAAAATGTCCCCGCTATTCCCTCCCAATGGGACTCTTAGCTCATTTTAATACGAGCCGGCTACAACTGGTGTGAGCTTTTAGTAGAAGCAAGACATAAATGAGGAAAGTAATGGAAAAATAGTTTTGTTTAGCCCACCACCCCCATGAGAGAGCATAAAATAGCTGTCTTAATGTCGTAGTTTGGGGTTTCATGGTCTCCGAGACATACTGAGCGTTCCTGTGAAAGAATTCAGATGGATGTGGCACTCAGGACCCCACTCCGCACCGAGCTGAGCTGTCTTTTGTACCGCCTGCCTATAATTGCCCTTTTTCCATGACTTTTCTAAGGGTGAGCTTCCTCTAATGGCCACATCGCTCAGCCACATCCCTCGGTGGGCATGGCAACTTCGGTTTAACTCGTACACACTTCCACGGCCAAAAATACACAAAAAGACAGACACATTCACATATACACACCTAAACGCAGACTGAGAAAATGCACCAATGGGACCTAAATCAATTTGAAAACCAAAGTGCACATTAAACTGTTAGAGCTTTTCAGCTCATAAAGGGATTCATTATCTCTTTTTGAAACCAGAACAATATGTAGCTCCTATAATGAGCCAATGGCTATTGATTAGTTGCCAAAATGTTATAATGGTGAGTAACAGCTGCTTTTATGTGTTCCTCTGTTAATGTGAATCATCTAAGCCTTTGATCCAAAAGTACAACTAACAACACACCATATCTACTCGCCTCATGCTGTTTCTCCTCAAACAAAGCAAATAAAACATAGAAAGATAATATGACATTCCCTCTTAAAATATCATCTCGTCTCTTTCCTGATTTGTTCAGATTTAAACTTCAGATCAAAAGAACATGGTGAATCTCACGGCTGATTAAGCTCAATCTCAACCTGTTAAATGACTTGATCACATGCAAATGCATGCGCGCTCGGATAAATACATGTAGAGAGAACAGCGACATTAAACTCATTTTCTGCCTCGTACCTTTTTCTCACACGAATGTGATGTCAGTGTAACAGAAGGCTTTCTGTGAATTTTACTGATGTAAAGTACAGTTATCATTGTGAGAATGAGTTGATTTCGTCTTTTGTAAAAATGTGTTGAAAATTATAGGCTAAATCAATTTCCAGCAAGAGTGTTTATGAATTTATTAATGAGTTTCATTAAAGTGGTATAATAAACCATCTAATTATTTTATTTTATTTTAAGAAAATCTTAACATTTAATGGAGTTACATAAAACGTATAGCCTACAATATAGCTGCTAGTGTTTTAATCCTAAACACATATTTTAATGACAACATTTTACTAGTATAGTGTTAAATATATAATGTATTTTGTTTAATAGTGGAGCCAGTAAAAATATTCAAGTAAAAATCTAAACTATGAATCCCTACTGTTGGATCTACTGGCGATTGAAATAATAAACCTGGTAATAGAATGTTTTTTTGGGCGTCCTGTGATGCCACCATGGAGGAATTGAATTAAATAAAGAATGATTAACTTTTTAAAGCATAAAAACATTTATATATAAAAAAAGTGCAAAATATCATGACGATGCATGTACCATGTTATTGGCATGGTATTTTGAAGCACCACAGAATATTTTTGTATGGGTCGGTCATTTGGTTACTCCCTGCTAACAAGTCGGACATCTTCATTTGAATATTTTGGATTTACATTCAAATTTTGAGTTTCTGCAAATGCTTTGCACTAGAAGGTGTGTTTATGTTTTGTCCATTACCTGCTGGATGCTAAATGCTAATAAAATATATACCACAATGCAGAGTACAACAATACACCACCACATTTCACATGCAGAGAATTTGTCAGCTTCTAACCATTAACGGCGATACAGCTGACACCTCCAAAACAGACACAAATAAAATGTCCAATACTGAATGTAGAAGGGGGGGAAAAAATATTTTTTTTCTGGCATTCACTGGATAATCTCTGTCACAGACAAACTCAATTATTCATTCTGCATCATAATAGCACTAAGGGCCTTTAGGTTATTTTTTCAATCATATTTTTTTTTAAAGCGACATGCAGTTTTGCATGTGTGTTTGTGTATGTACGCATGCGTGCAGTGCCATTTTAACCTCTGACCTCGCTAGATTGGTGGTGTCTGCAAGGACTTAGGATTTATGACCGTGCGCAGAGCCACACACACATAAACACACACTAAAGCACACACACATGCAGCATATGGCAGGGGCTCCACGCCAGCCCGATCCTGAGCACCTAAAGCGGGCAGCGCATTCCACGGCTGTCTGTCCTCCTCACACACAAAAAAACACTTCTAACTGCTGTTTTACAAAACATAAACCAATGTATACGGCCTCTGACTAATTGTCAAGCACGTCTTGAGCCTTTATAAATGCAGTCCAGCAGTTAAACTCAATATTCCTGCTAGAACATTAGACACATTTCAATACCATAATCTCATACCATTAACCAGAAATTGTTTTAAACACACCAGACTGTCACAGCAAATGGCTCCATCTTTTCTGCGCTAATTCACATGAAAACATTTAAACAAATTAATTGCACTAGCATTCATTACAAACTACATAATTCCATATTACATGTTGTTCATGACTTTCTTTTTATATTTACTCGTATAATTGCACTCTAACATGGAGCCTATTATAATGTGTGACCAAACGTCCATGACAATTACTATTATTTGGGTTTGAAAACCCAGAAAATTGCTTTTGTGACAACGTTGCCTGTGGGGACGCTGACTGGGTCACAAAATTTGCCGCGTCAATGGACAGACATTACAGTAGCGACCTTCTTCCACTGCATCTTTTACGTTCTCATGTCTCCAACACATACTTACACAGATAAAGTACTCACATTTAAGACAGCATGAATGTGTGAGGAATATTAGGGTTTCAGAAAGGCCTACTTAAAGATCACAAAAAAACATTCACAACGTATTCAAGTGTGGTAATGAGGGTTTTTCAGGGTGAACCAGAGCATTCAGCAGGCAGTAATGTAGGAAAGAATTTTATCTATTAGTATTTGATTGGAACATGCAAAGTGAAAACATGTCGAGTAATGATATTAAGTTAATATTCTTTTGCACCTGGCCTTGGTTATGTTTCAGAAGCCTACAATTTGATGAGAGCGCACATTTCTTCTCAACACTGTGCACCAATGCACATTATGACCATGGATATTTTTAATAAAGTAAGTTTGATTTAATGTTGTCTTTAAAGCATCTCTCTGCTGCTGTTATTTCTTAAATGTGGTCTGGTTACTGTGGTATGATCTGAAGTAAGAACAGAATCCAAACTGGAGTGAATGTACAAGTTAAAGAACGGTTCATTGAAATCATATTGATCCGAATATCAATGTGTCCCTCTCAATGTCTATGGTGGACACAGCCTGATTTACTTTAAAGATTAGAAGAGCAGTGAGAGAACCATGTCTGACAGCTACACAACAGAAAAACACTGACCTATACTGCATTATACCAGGACAAAGCAGTGCAGTGTTATGAATGGACAGCATTACAAAGAAAGAACTAGTGCAGTAATTTAGGGAGAGGTTCTTTCATTATTGTACAGTAACAAAGGAGGAAATAAGTAAATGCAAAAAATGACATGTTGACTTAAAGCACAAGATCAACAAACAGCCACCCCCTCCCCCTCCCCCTTCCCCTTCCTTTTTGACCAATGAATTCCCATGACCTTTACGTATGGATTCATTCACTAACACATTATTCAGATGATTTGATTCCTTGAATCCTGGAAAACAGAGACAAATATACAGGCTATAGTATATAAAGCATTTGAAGAGTAATATTTACTGGGACATTGTGAACCTGTGAACGCACACTCTTCAGCACAAGTGTTCCGAGTTTGATGTAAAATGGATGGTAAGCCACAGGATTCATTAATTGGAGGTAGATGGAGGGAGGAGGGGATTACACAGGCTCCAGATTATGTGTGTGTGTGAGTGATTGAAGACTCCCTCGGGTCAGCAACGTTGACCACTGTAATTGCTCTTCGTTGTGTATCACAAAGACTGACAGGAAATAACAAACAGCAAATAATTGCAAACATCTGCACTCTCTCTCACAGCGCTGAACGCAGATGATACTGTAATTTACCAAGATTGCTCAACAAACCGAATTCCGTTTTGAGATTTTGAAATAGCAGTGTGTGTGTTAACAGATTTGACTGCCTGTGGTTATACACCTTGCTAAAAACAGTCATTTTAATCTACAAACAGATTTTATAATCTGCCTCTTCTAAAACACATGCCAGTGTATTTGTATGTACCTGCGTGACGGCGCATGTTTTCACGACTTCTTTTAATCTGTATTTAGAAAGCACAGATTGAAAAAGCAAATTGCAAACAAACGAAGACAAAAGCAGGATTAGACTTCCTCAAATCTTGAGTTCCCCGGAAAATAATAGTGATTTGAGCTCAAGCCCCGATTACATTTTTTGTGTGTGCGTAACATGTGTGCTGGCATCCCGGCGTTATTTGTTTAAGAGGTTCTTCCTCTTTGATCTCTTCATCTGACACACAGCAGCCGAGGATAGACCGTGTCAATAAAGGTACGTTCACACAGACAAAAGCAAAAAGACAAGCTGTAAAACAAAACCAGAAAACATTGTTGTGGAGAATCACGATAAACCCTGAGGGAACGATAGTTTCGTATGAGAAAATCTGCATAGCTCTCAGATGAGACTCAAATACGATGCAAACGAAATTGTTAACGAACTACATTGTCTATTATGCACTCTCCCAATCGCACTCGGATGTGGCCAGGGTGTAGAATTGCAGATATTGATTTTTTTTCTTCTTTTGGCTAGTAGAAATCCATAACCTCCTGTTCAGAACAGATGCCCATTAGATCCTGCAGTTCAGGATAAAACATCCTTATTGTGGACACATAAAAATAGAGATACAGAGTGAACAGGGTGTGTGAGGAAGTGAAGTACCTGTCCTCAGGTGTATAAACGATACAGGCAAACCGTGTGAAACAGGACTCCAGCGAGCCTACAGAGGTTTCAAATACACTCGCGCACACACATATAGTGCAAAATGAGCAATGGTGGATCGGCTTTCATTTATCGACGCTCCTCTGAGAGACACTCGATACCTTTTTAAAGGCAAAGGGAGGGTGTACCAACTACAGATGCTAAAAGCAAATCTAATCTCATGTAGCAAGAACTTAAAAAGTAATGCGTGTGCCTGATGTGTTATTTCTAATACTAGGTCAGAACTACATTACCCATAATGCATCAGGATGGCAGACTGGAGTGTAATGAGATTTGTACAGGCACTGACCCAGATAACCAAGCCCGCAGTGGAGGAGTGTGTGTGCGTGAACGCATTGCCGATTTGTCTTTGTGAGTGCAGAAAAGCAAATGTCAAGAATAAAGTTACACATGCTTTTGGTTTAGTGGACTTCCACGCATATTTAAACGTCTGTCAGAAGAAAGAACAAATGCATTTAGTGTCTTTTGGCACAAGTGTGTCAGCTTCTGTGTGTGTGAATGGTGACAGCTGGGGAGACAGTGGGATACAGTATTGCGGACAAGGGCGGACTTAGTACTTTGATATGTGTGCGAGTGCCGGGAGGTGTGTGTGCGCCTCAGGATTATCGCCAACTGTGCAGAAGAAAAATAAGCAAGAGATGTATTTCAAAATTCTCAAATTACATAACTATGTGCAGATGTAACACGCAGATAAAACTATCAAACATCCATCCTGAACAAGCATACGCTTTTGATTTGTAGTGGACGCCAAAGATTCCTCTGGCTGTGAGGTCACGTTCGTGCCTGGCTAGTTTTTGTTGACTCAGGAACAATACTCCCTGCGCAACCACGCTCAGCCAAATGGGACGAATTAGGCCAGGTTGCCTAGCGCCATGCTGGTCGCCCCTGACAACCCCAAGGCCTCCAGCTCGGGAGCAAAAGGGAAGGGTTTTGCAAAGGGGCGGAATAGAGTTTCATTCGGCCTCATGCTCTTACAAAACACCTCCCCCCAGGCTCGCAAAACAATGTCGGCCGTGTCAAATCAATCGGCAACGCCTAAGGACATCAATATGGGGCCAATAAATCTCACTTGAGGGAAGCCCACTCCCTCACCTCTCCGGCCATATGGGAAAGATTGTAATAACGTAGCTGCGACGCTCGACTAGCATAGATATGCACATTAAAACATTGCAGCACATGGGCGGTGCCACATTAACTGTGGCAGTCGCACAGGTGATAGAGTATCGTGAAAATAAAAGACGGAAAGGTGATAGTGGAATAAAAGTGGGGCTCAGAACAGGGGAGACGGAGAATGTAACAAAAGACACAAAAGCTTGTCTCCTTTGAGGAACGGCTGAGTGTAAAAACCGCGAGAGCGTACACTAGTAAACGATGCTTCAAAGGAAAGGCTGAGACAATACAACACAAAGACGGGAATATCATGATGAGACAGGCAGTGGGAGAGTGAGAAAGAAAGAGAGAGAGAGAAACACAACGATCAAGGCGGAGGGAGACAGACCGAGATGATGTCAGCGCTGTAAGTTTTTGAGATGGCCCCTTTGAGCAAAGCTGGACAGATCCGTAGTTTTAAAGGGACAGTTCTTTCGAAAATGAGAATACAATCATCATTTGTTCACCGTCATAGCATTTCGTTCTTTACTTTCATCACTGAAACATAGATAAGGATCATACAGTGAAAATGGATGTTGATTTACAATGCCATACTCACAAAAACATATGACTTGTGCGCTATATAAGTCTTATTCTGAAGCCATATGATTTGTGTGAGGAACAGATCGTATAATTCACTGAAAATCTTCCCCTTCACCACAGGCTCACAAATCAAATATGGCTACAGTCAGTTCACCTGGTGGCCATCTTGGAAAGGTGCTTACTATATTTACTGTGATTATTATGAAACATTTAAACTCAGGTATGAAACTGTGACGGTGACAACTTTGGTATCAACTGACATCAGTGGGGTTTTTTTGTTGTTTTTTTTTAAATCACATATAAAATATTTTTTTATTCCCAAACAAATAGATGAGTCTATGAAAAGCTGACTGGCATATTTAACTGTTTCATCTAAGACTGACAAATATGCATAACATTAAGTTTACTGCGGTAGTTTACGTTAAAAACTGTGTAATCCAAATGGATGGAAATTTTATATGCAATTTAAATACATAAATTTTACATTTAGGCCTAAATATGACAGTATGCACCCTTTTACGTTGGTTGGAACCCACCATAAAATGAAGAAAATATTGCATGATTTCAGAATACTTTGAATTAGAGCTGGAGAATTAATCGTTAAAAGATCGCAATCTCGATTCAAACACCCACACGATCTCATTCCTAAATGACAATGATTCGCCTGTGTCTTCTACAAAATCACACCAGATCAATCAAATCTGCGCTGCCGCTGACCCAGAGAAAGCAGCTATCATGTATAGGTATGAGACAGTTTCACAAACAGTTTTTTCAACCCCACAGTATGATTATTTCTGTGTTACAAATATTCAAATTATCACAGAAGTACTGGGATAAAAGTTTTATACTTCGGATATAAACACTGATGTCTACGGAAGCGATCAAAAGAGCAAATAACTTTTTGAAAGTAAATTGATGCTTCAAATAACAATTGTATTGATTACATCGTTACACCACTAGGTGTTAAAAAATGTATTTGTCATTGAATCATTCATTCAAGAGATTCGTTCAAAAAGGCTGATTCATCCAGTAAAGAAACAAATTAAGTACTTATGACTGAGTCATTGAATCATTCATTCAAACCAATTTTTCTTTTTAAAACAACTCATTCAAATAAAATTTTTTTTTAAAATAGACTGCAGCAATTAACATTTTGTCAGAACCTCTAGTAAATTAAATGTTATTTTGTTTAGTTGTCTGTTCAGAATCATGGAATAATCATGATCTCTATTGGAAAAAATCAACAAAAAAACTTGATTTTCAATTGATCCAGAATCGTGCAGCTCTACTTAGAATACAGTGAACAACCAGTATGAACTACAATGATACTTTTCTGATGATTTTTGTGAATGTGGAATGCGTTGACATTACAAACCACTATCCATATTCATTGTAAAGAGCTGCTTGATTATTCTGCTTAACATCTCCTTTTGTGTTTCACCAAAGAATATAACACAGGCTTAGGGGTAAGTAAATGATTTTTGGGTGAACTATTCCTTTAAGCGGGAGAACAGAAGTCACATGAGCGGGTCCAATTATCACCTCCTGCACCCGCTAACTCCTGTGCCAGCTAATGTCTTTTCTCATTAAACACTAGAGAAATCATTTTAATCGCCATTCCTTCCTCTCCTATTGTGCGTGTGTGCATTTAAAAAAGCGGACCCATATCGGGTACAGCTGCGATCCATTGTCCTGTATTAAGGTCATGCTAGCTTTACCCCGATCTAAATATATCCCTCCATCTTACGGGAAACGCAAGAATTCCACTTCACACTCTCTTCTCTCGCTTAGCTGCTGACACACCTAAATCAGGCGAGCGAGCTGATAGCAGAAGCAGAGGTGTGAGGAGAAGGGAAACGAGAGGAAGGGTGTAATAATGATGGGACAAGAGCGTTTATACTGCAGAAACCTGAGCGGCGATGGACACATGCCAGTCCAGCTGTCCTCTCTCAGATGTAGACTATCCTCACTCCTGTAAAAACACACACACACACACACTTACAGAGGGGGAAAAAATGACGCATTTGTCTGAGACATGCCGATCTTGGCTTATCCTGATTGTCGGGGGGCTGGAGGGTAGGGGTACTTACAGCTTACAACCGGTGGGCTCTGGTGGCATTATATGTATTTATATATTTACACACATGCATATGTGAAAAACGGAAATCCACTGCTGTTGTCAGATGCCATTAGGACAGGATTAACCCGTCGTTCACCATTATCAAATAAACGGCCTTTAGACCTGAATAGCTCATACACTCATGCACAATTACGTCTACAGCTGCAACCTTTTATGGATAAAGATTAGAATAACACAAATACCAGCCAGATTAGGGGTGAGGGGGAGGGTGTTTTGGACGGGTGGCGAGACGGAGACGGGGTAACGTCTGCTGGGTTCGCTGGAATGTGTGTCTATGAAGTGCGTCGACTCGCATTCTTCACGTCCGCGGTAGCCGTCCGCGCCACAAGTCAAGGCAACATAAACACTAATAAAGCATTAAAAGAGCTCCTGCCAGGCATTTTAAACCATCCAACACACACACAACTGTACGCTAAGAGTGTGTGTCCCATATCTTCCCTCTGCAGGATGGGAGAAGGAGAGATTTGGCAGAGCATGAAATAGATCACGGCTATAGGAGCGCATTTATACACAAACACATACACACGCACACACACAAATAGGGAGGAAAGCATCGCTCCATTCAGTGGGCTGTTTTAGCATGGTGGTGTTTTGTTTATTCGCACACTGAATCATTGGGATGGTATTGATGACATCATAATTGGCCTTTCCATGTCATTGCGACACACTAACTGGATTTAGGAATGATTCATAAATTCACAACCACCATCTAAAATGAACAAGAAAGACAAAGCCCAGTCATTTGTTTTTGTTCATTTTTCTATCGGGCTGTTTTCTTTGTTCTAACTAGCTATGTGTAAAACTACCTAATTTAAAAAAGACTAGTTAAGCAATTGTTCTTAGGGAAGTTTTGTGTAATAATTAACAAGACGAGACGTAATTGCCAAAAAAATTATACTATTTTACACATAATGGTAATAAAAAAAACATTTATTTGCATATATCCGAACATTAAAACCTTAAACCAACATTTAAAAAACACATATAACAGTCAAATAGATAAAAAAAAAAAATATATATATATACTGTATATATATATATATATATATATAGAGAGAGAGAGAGAGAGAGAGAGAGAGAGAGAGAGAGATAATAAATTCTTTGTTGTGAATATAAAAATAAAATAATAATAACCCTATTTGTGTGTGTGTGTGTGTATTGTTTATGTTTTAATTTTCATATATTATCTAATATATGAAAATTAAAACATAAACAATATATTAAAAAGCATATTGTACAAAATCAAATAAATATATTGCATACATATAACATAATAATAATAATAACACACACATTAGGTCACTTGATGGAGTTTTTCGGTTCCTTGCCACTGTTGCCTTTGGCTTGCTCAGTTGGGGATATTTTGGGGATATTTTATTTAATTTTATCAATCAATAAATTCCTCTTGAAACAAACTTTGTTGTATTATTTTAATTTAATACTGTGAAGCTGCTTTGATACAATCTGTATTGTGAAAAGCGCTATACAAATATACTTGACTTGACACATAATTATATACATAATATTAAAACTTAAAAAAAGTTTAAAAAAAACAATTCAAAACATATAAAAATGTAGTATATATATTACATTGTGTTCTCCATTCCACTCCAACATTTGGATCTAACCTTCATATCTCTCAATCATCCTCTCCCCCAAAAGCCCCTGACTCGGCCTGATGATTGAAACCAGACTTCAGTGTAGTTCAGCCACCCCCGCATTCTCACAGCGCTCCAGAACACAGTCACCCAGGCATGCACCCAACCGCAAACTTCAGGCACGTAGAGGTCAGTGGCGCTGACCAGTGTGTGTGTGGGAGAGATCGTGAGCAGTGGGCTTCTGAACCGCGGGCTCTGTTTAGCAGCGGTCAGCCTACGATGACACAGTGAGGCCCAAACACACAAAAAACTGCCTTTTACAGCCAGTGCTGCATAAACACGCTCAGAAACAGAGCTGGGGTTAGCGATCCGATAGGGTACTGTGATTAGCATACATGCCACATAATTACCCGTTTCCTGCGGTTAAACACCATTACTGCCTAAATGATGTCTAAAATGCCTTCTGTTCATCAATAATCCTCTGAGTATGAAAACTCAAACCACACCCATATTTCCCTTTTCTCCTCTGTTTCTCTCTTTTCCTCTCTCCACCCCTCCTCTTGAACCAATATGGATAGCACAGTGGGAAGGAATCCATTATTACTACGGAAACTAGGGCATCCCGTATGAACTTGCGTAGTGCGTTTGTAAGCATGCGCGTGAGTGCGTGTGACAGTCAAGCACAAAATTAGAGACAACAGTGTTTTTGGGTCACCTGACCTCTGATAACAATAAGCCTGAAAGAATGGAATCAGACAGTTGCCATGACACCAAAGCATCCAATAATAATCCCGCAACAGTCAAAAGGGGCTTACGCGTGCACATGAGAGACAGATAGAGAAGGACAGAAAGACTTGGTGTTGTCTTTGCTTAGTATTCCAACACCCTCAAGCAGTCTCGAAAAGGGGTTCAACAATAAAGACGGCCCTGGGCCCAGTGGGAGAGCGTTTCGGGCCAGTGGACAGGACAGTCTCTTGCTCTTTTGGGCCACTGTTGCGCTGTCACTACATTTACGTTCATTAATCAAGTGTTGTTATGCCTTGCAAATATTTGTGTGACATACTGAACATGATTGTTGAATTCTGCTCATTTAAATACCACACCAAGGCAATGCTATGACTTTATTAATGCTATGATAGACAAATAAACAGATCAAGCTGCTAGCTTTCAATTCATGTTCTGCATTTTCTTTATTATGTCATCAAAACAATATTTGTATTTGATTTAAATGTTTAAAATTATTAGGTATTTATAGTATATACTATATATGTTATGTACCAAATTTTATATTAATATTTTATAGTACATTTATATTTCATTATATATTTATATTGTATACTTAGGCTACATTAATATTTTTCTAAAACCATGGTTAAGCTTTGACTTGTGATCAACTTATAAAAGTCAGAATGGGTTCAAAATAATAAACAAATCAGTAATGTTTTCAATGGTGTTCTTAATTATAATTCTACTACAAATATTGAAATTAAAAATATTCATATTGTATATTTAATAATTTCATATTTTATAGTAACTATATTTTTAATTGTAATGTACAGATTTTTTATTACTGTTTTTCTAACACATTTTAAAATGCTACTAAAAATAAATCTTATTTGCAGTGGGACCAGTGAAAATGTTGGCAGGGCAAGTGCAAATCTGATCGACTGGGACACCACCAAAAGAAAAAAAAGAAAAAGAAAAAAAATCCTTATTGTTGATCCCTGCTTAAGCTTTGCCAAAACTACAATCCAGCTCCATGAGCAGCCAATGACAACCATTGAACATGGCCTGAGTACAGTTGTCTGACGTCATTCTTTACTCTTCGAAAATACAGCTTGTGTGTTAGAGCAAAGTACTACTTTAAAATTATCAGTCGAAATGGCTGATGTCACACTGGACAGGTTCCACGCCTCCCCCTGCGGCACCAAACCTTGAGACCAGCTGACTAAAGAAACATTGTGAGATTTGTACAGCGATTTAACGCAACATTAACAGGTGCACATACACACAGACACTAATGAGAGAGTGCCGGATATCGTGGTTCACAGTAATCCTGGTATGTCTGGTACAGACCACCCGAAATTTATATTTAACTATAACGTTCAAAGGTCTAGTTTTTTTCTTTGTCTTTCCCAGGTTCACAACCCAAGGATGAATTCATTCTTTCTCTTTCTTTTTCTTTGTTTCTTTTCCCACATGCACCAACTCTCTCACATATGCATGCTCTAATCAATACTCTTAGGGTCTTTGTTTTGCCGGATCGATTTAGGGTAATGAAGTCCATGTGGCTAAATCCTACACGGAAAAAGAGAGAAGGATTGTCAAGCTCAGAGGTTTGACCGTATGCGGATCAGAGGTTGAGGCTTTAGAGAGGTCACGTTTTATTCTCATCCGTTCTTCTTTACCTCTTTAACATAGACTACCTCTCCACACGGTCATTAAGTAAGCACGTCCGTCCTCCTGTTGCATAAAGAATCGTGAAGATGCATGCGTGCACATTTCTCCAGCCTTAAAGAGATAGTTCACCTAAAAATGAAAATCCTGTCATCATTAATTCACCCTCATGTAGTTCCAAACCTGTATGAGTTTCATTCTTCTTCAGACAACAACGGATCCATTAACTTTTAATACCACTTAAACATTTTTCAAAACAATATCTTTTGTGTTTCACAGAAAAATAAAAGTCATAAGTCTGGAATGATTTCAGTTCTCATTTTTGGGTGAACTATCTCTTTAAATGAAGACAGAAAGCGCAGTTGTTGGCGATGTGATCTTTAAAAACTATGACAGCAAAGGCCAAACTGGGTGACTCGCGCTGTCACTCAAGTAAAAGGGGCGAATTAGGACTGAACTGCACTCTGGGACTCCAATTTTTGTGGTGAACTAAGTAGAGAACAATCCACTCCTGTAGAGCTTCCTCTCAGCCGGGGTTTTATGGTTTTTGGTGTCTTTTTTTTTTTTGGTTAATTAAAAATGTCAGCTCATTATCACATGTATATGAACACAACAAAGAATTTCGGTGCCTGAACAAATAAGACAATGGCATGCTTGGTAATCTTTAGACAGCTCATTAGGTACTTCATATTAAATTTAAAAACACTGAAAGGACAAAGCACCAGGAGTGCCCACCCCCCTCTCTCCCAATCCTACTTCTCTTTCTCTCTCTCTCTCTCTCTGTTTTTTCTCTCGCTCCCCTTGCTCTCTGTATTCCCGTAACCGTTCTTTAATTCCACCTCAGTCAGCCCATTGAGGGGCAGTGAACCGCATGCTGATGACCTCACTGACGCATTCTGATTGGTCAATCTCAGTGACCAACAGCCCCCACATGGGCCAGACAAAAAAGCCACTCTGTCTCTGTCGCTCTCTCTCCCCCCTCTCTGTGTTGACTCATTATTGTTTTTCAGCTCTTTTCTTTTACTTGTTCACAGAAAACAGGCAGAGCGGAAAGTTGTGTTTCGTTCGCTCTGATCGGAAGTGTTCAAAAACAAACACCGCCTTCTGGCTTGGTGTGATGTGTGCACGCCAATACGGTAATCACCTCTCACCCACTGCATCTTCCTCTGATCATTTGCTCTCTCCTGTTTTAAAACAGATCAAACAAGGTACAAAACGAGTTCCTGTGAACACAAGGAGGACACAGATTGAGAGAGAAATTCGTGGAGTACACATACTCAGCGGTTAAAAGAGGCTTGAGTAAGGTAATTCATGGGGAAAAAAAGTTACAAAATGACTCCTCCAGTAAAACAAGTTTGTATTAAACTTCAAAGCGTTATCTCTGTTCAGAAGAGATGGGAGAATTATATGTGGAAAAGAAAAACAGATGAAAGCTGGAGAAGAGGCATAGGAGACCTAAAAGGGAAAAAAATTGTTTACTGGCATGTAGGGCTGTGCAATACCATGAATATTCATGATCTATTTTTTTTCCAATGGATGAATATTTTTGGATAACACAATGATTTTCCTAAAAATTAAAAAAAGTGAATGTGACTATTTACATTAAACTCGTTTCTCAATCTGAATGTCTCAGGTGGACTTGGTGTGTTTGATTTATTTCCATGAATCAGTTCAAACTGTCCATTCCATATAAGACAATAATAAGAAATGTTTCTTGAGCATCAAATCAGCATATTGGAATGATTTCTGAAGGATCATGTGACACTGAAAACTAATGATGCTGAAATTCAGCTTTGCTGATTACTACTATCCATATATATTTGTCTGTACAAATGAAAATGAGTAAATAACTCACTTGTGTTCATTTAATGCAAAATAAGTCAGAAAAACATGCCTTGATTTTTTTCTTACTTAGCAACAATGGCAGTTTTCAATTGACATGTATAAATATATATAAACATAATAAATAGTTACCAGGAAAAAAAGTAGCCTACTTTTGTTTTACTTTTATTATCGACATTTCCAGACTCACAGGAAGGAAATTAAAATCATTCAGCGCTGCAAAGACTGCATAAGCACATTCTTTGGGTACGAATCACCAAGTGGGCTCAGTGAGACAGCACTAACTGTAATTCCTCTGTCCCACTTAAAAAGAAAAGGAGGGACCGAGGGGGAGAGAGAGTGAAAGAGAGGCTGCAGGGGAGAAGAGAAAGTCTTCATCCCTAAGTCATTTGCCTAAAAAGGATGTGATGAATGAATGTCAGGGACACAAAACATCCACCTCATGTTTAACAAGAGACTCACCCAGTCCTCAGTCAGGAGGGGTGAGATGGAGAAAGAGTGAAGGGGGAGGGAGGAAGATAGAAAGCAAATTCTTGTGTCCACTGGCAAAAGGCACTGTGCGTAACAGAGTTCACATTGACTTGCTAACCGTACAGGCCGAAATGGTAATGAAACGAGAGCCGCTTTTGTGTTCGCATGGTCAATGCGATACAGCTCACCTTTCCACTGAAAAGGACATAGGAAGTGAATCAGTGAGTCAACTGTGAGATCAAATGACTGGTCTATGTGAGCACAATACAACTCGGCCATCAGCAGTTCCTGACTCACGCTCACACACTTGGGAAATTCCTGTCAGAGTGTGATATGTTGACTCTCAGTGTGAAATTTAAAGCTAGTGTTATCACTTTTATTTTAATTGTCACAGGTATGTGCGTGTGTTTGTCCCACAGTTCGCAAATAGACCTCAAGAGGCACAAAGCTACAGCTTGCGACCGTCTGTTCGTATTCCTCAACTCGCTCTTCCACGGTAACCCATGAATAAGTCAACGATATGGAAATGTAAAAATAATATGTCACTTGTTAGAAGTCAAGTAATACAGAAGTAAAAAAGAACAACTCCCTGGCTCTTTGGGACAAAAATATTTTGCTTAGTGATACAACCAAAACTATTCTCCCGAAACAGCAAAAAAATAACTTTTCGGTTTCGGCCAAAATAGTTTTTGAGGGACCAAACGTTTAATTAGACGTGTTTTGACTGTTTCAGCATTTGACATATTTCATCCACACAACTATAAGCTATAAGCTCTACATAGATATATGGATGTAAACAAGTAGGCAGTGCGGATGCACTTTACCACGACTGAAAAATGATGCTAGAGTAGCAATATGTCAAATTTGTTCGGCTGAAATATTGCGGGGCGGCTCTACAATGACTGGTTTAATCAACAACATTCCGAATTCATTTACTCTTATTTTCAGCTAAATGAAAACTAGTTTTGGCAACACTTTATTTTGACATTATTTCATGTACTTAATATACTATAGTAAATTATGATTTAATAATTACAAGTAACTAACCATACCCAAACCGTAACTCAATAGTTAGTACATGTAGTTAATTAATATTACTCAGTACTTATACAATGTACGACACCTTAAAATAAAGTTGTTGTTTTTTTTGGTGTTTCAGCAAACAAAAAATTCGGTGCACCACTAATTTTGCTATCAAATATTTAGACTGAATCATAAGCCATAGCTGTAACTGGTGGATTAGTTTAGTTTATCTACTGGAAATGTTGAACATGTAGTTATGGCCTTTTTACGACATCATAATTAAACAGGACGCAAGGATGTTATAAGGCCTCCCAAGTTTACAGCCGCAGCACAAATGTGGCCCCTGCCGGATTGACAGATTGTATTGAGATGGCTGACTGGGATCTGTGCCATCGACTGACTGTATAGATACGGACTGGTCCAATCAATGCTATCGATCACGACAGGGGGGTTTCAACCACGGCGGAGGAGGGTGATTCAGCCCCCCAAATATTTCACACTGTGACCCTTCAAAACACATTCCACCAAAACACTGAGCTGTTCTCCCTCTCCAGCTCCTTTCTTTCACTCACACATATATCCCCCTCTATAAACACCCCCCGCTAAATCAACCCTAACACTTAACCCCCTCCCCCTTCTCGTTCTTTCACATACACACATAAAGCCCACCCTTCCCCCATCCTCCCTCTCTCTTTCTCTTCCCAACAGAATCAGGGTGGAAACCGAAGCATGGTCAGGGAGCGTTTTTCTGCACATGTTCGATCTGCCTTTATTACGAGAATAAATGCAAAGAAAACATCTTTGTTTACCTTTAAGAAGAAATTGTCCCTCGGTGATGACGTCGGCAGTCATGACGTTGTACTCGTTCTCGGTGAAGCCCGGTTGACATGGCATTGCCCCCGTGCCCTGGACTGCCACCTGCCAAAAAACACAAAAGCACCAGACAAATTAATCCCCCGATTAATGGTGATTAATAAACATCGCCCCTCAGCACGAGCCAACCTCCACCGCGGCGAGAGCCAAATATCCAGAATCCCGAGAGGAATCGATGGACATAACGATCACGCTCTTTCACCATAAACAGAGGAAATGAGGCAGAACTCACCTCAAGAAAAGCACAGCGACGAGACTTTCCAGAGCCGCCGAGTCCATCGATCAAGCTCCAAATCAACTCTTTAAATTAGCAATGCTATTGTATTTTTCACCAATTACTCGCTAATTTGCAGCAGATCGGCGAAATTAAATAAGGTTCATTGCGTGATGATTTACCGGGTTGCTTTTTTATTATGACATTTTTCTTCATTCTGCTTTCCCCAAATGATAGCGAGGGGTTTCTATCTCCCCTCCTCCACCCTCCGGCACCAGGGCATCTGTTATTTTGAGGTGGGTGTAATTAGACTGATGAGGTCAGGAGGGCGAGACGTTAGAAAAGCAGAGCTGACCAGGCTACGCATACTCTGCCTTGAATGGCGTGGTCTGGTGGAGCACTTATCACATAAAAACACAAACACACACTTGTGCAGCTGCCGTAAGCACTCCGGCGACAAGTCACAAACCCCTTCTTTATGGCTTACGTTTAAAACAGGCGAGCACACCTAGCCTTTACCAGGCAGGACAAAGACTTATTCATCCTTGACTTGTCTTATAAGAAAATAAACCACCAGCATTGAGTCATTCTGTTTTATAGCATGAGCTGATATGACACACAAAGTCTGAATCTTTGTATAGGCAAATAGGTGAATTTGGCTTTTAAAGGATGCTTGAGAAGATCAAAGGTGATGTCCACTGTGAAACAGCCTCTTTGTGTTGGAATAAGATCAGAGGCTTGAAGAAGACGGCTGGCTGTGTTTGTTAATGGCCCCATAGTCAATTAATCAAACATGTTAATTTGTTAGCTCGGTGGATGCAGACTTAATGCCCTACACACAACGACCAATCAAACATTTGCTTTTGTGCTAACAAAATCATCATCAACCATGAGCTATAATTGCTCAGTTTTTTGATGTCGTCATCTGGTGTATCTGCAGAGCCCCTATATAAAGCTGGCACTACATGGGGTGTGTTTGAAAATCTGACTTTAAACTGTCCTGTCAGCAATTGCTTAGCAATATGCTGCCTCTGCACATCCACACAGAGCGAATGATTCTAGATGGAGCCGCACCAGCAGCCCTGCTGACATGAAGAATCAGAGGCAGCACACGCTATAAAGCCAATGGCGATCGTGTAAAGTCACTGTCAGTATAGGAATTTATAGTACCCGAGATAAATGACAATGAGATTTGTGGTATAATTAAAATACTTTTTAAAAAGCATCTTTAAAAAGTGCAGTGATTCTTTATTCGCAAACACTTTGCTTCTAAGAACCGCTTTTAAAAAGCTTTTATTTTACACCATCGCTTGGTTCTTTACATAGCAGCATGGTGTATTGTGCTCGAAACATTCCTGTTAATAGTTTATTATTATCAATATTATTATTAAGTCTGTTTATTACAATGTCATGTCTTGAGTTTGTTGCAGTCATGATTCAAAACATCAAGCCATTTAGAACCTATATAATTTTTATTACATTATAGCCTACAAACTATACAAACATAATTCGGCTCTCTTGGCTGAAAACGTTTTTTCTATAAAAAAAATATATATATCTATTTTAACCAACTTTGTTTGTGAATTGACTAAACTGGCATTTAATCCATTTGTAAACATCTTTCCAGTAGCCTAAGTTTAATTTTTTAACAGGATCGTGACGATTCAATAAATCATTCAGTTGTTCGCTTGAGAACAATTCAGCTCAGTTCGCTCACGAAATCGGTTCAAATGACACACTTGAAAGATTCGACTCAAATTGATTCGTTCACCAAGCGGACATCGCTATCAAACAGCAGAGGGGTTTTAAACATGTGAGACCGTTATAACACGCACACAAACAACAGTAAAATGCGACATTGATGTTGCACTTTAAAAGAAAACTTGTCGCAATAAGACATTTACGTGGGCAGGACTGCTACTTCTACTGCAGTCCACAAATACAATAAAAACACTGAAACCCGGACCAAATGGCTCATGGCCAAATGTTAAACTTTATTGCCATGCAGATTTCAAACGTTTAGTTCCATCATAACTTAACAATTTGCTATAGTAATTCCTCATTTGAGTGTGATTGAACTATAACACGACGTTCAAATGTTAATTCTGCTGGACTCGGCATTTTCAGCAATTCAGAGGGCAGCAGACCCAAAACCTGACAGCACGACTCATTTCACCGCTCGATGATTCGGGTTAGAGTGATTTGTCATATTTGGGTTACGCACAGACCCGTTGTTCGCCGTGAGATTTCGCATTTGCACATAAGAGATCGAGTCCGCGGAAGAGGACAGTCGCCTCGCGGCAGCCTCAATGAGCTGCTCATTAACTGATTATTGTAACATTTGTTTCATCACTCGTAAAGGGACCATTGTGACCTATTCACCTCCTCGAGGGCAACTTTTCAATCTCGAGCCAAAAGAAGCAAAAGCTCGCTTGAAAACCCGCATTCATCTGCGACTGGCTCCGGTTCAGCACGGGACGGTTTGAACGGGGCTGCTAGTACAATCCAACGGCTATACAACATAGAAGAAGAAAAAAAAACATCGCACACAGAGTCTAAACCTTTTGTGAATAACTGGGACATAATGATAACATAATAAAAACTGTCTAGAATTGCATTCGAAGAAAATTAGATGCGACATGAAGTCTTTAACCGTTCGAGACCATCAGAAAACCGTTAGTATTGAATTTGATCTAGACACTGACGCCCTATTTAAATATTCTGGCACTAACATAAAGTGTTCATTTGTATTTTGACTAATACATGCACATAAATAATTGCTCTACAGTTAACATCTAGAGTAGGCTATACATGATAGCAATTGCGTACACGCCAAACCCCAAACATAAAGCAGCATCGCTATAACGCACAGCTCGTGCCCGATCGAGCGCACATCGCTTTTCGGACCCTTCATTTTACCTGCAGAGCGGCGAGAAGCCCCAGCATCACGCCTCCCGAACGGTACATCGTTTAAATTCCGTCCTTTGTGAAGAAACCGATAGAGTTAGGCCGTTTTCCGCTGCGTTATAATGTTCCGTAAGGTAGCGGCGGCATGTAGCGACAGAATCTTTCCTCCGTCTCTCTCTGGCACTGATCCGTGCTGCTCTCGGTCTGGTACTGACGCTCCGCTCGCTCGAGCACTTCTACGGCAAGACGCGCACTCAGTGGCGCCCTCTAGTCACGCTCAGTGGTACTGCGTCGGAGAGGGGGCTCCTTTCCTTCTGTCACCCCCTTCAGCCTCCGGAAGACACAGAAGACAAGACCCCGCCTCCTTCACTACAACAAAAGGAAGATCTTCTTTCTTTAACCCCACCCCAACCCCTTAATGCCCACTAAATCGGCAAGAGGGACCGAGAATTCCTGGATTTAAAGTGCATGTCTCATGCTGGTGGGCTACTTTGAAAACCTAATGTTGTGGTAGTACTTCTGAAAGCATTGTTAAAAACCTCATGTAAGAGATAATGTACAGTAAGCGGTCATGATTGCAAAATAAACCTGACAGGGTGATCAGGACCGCTAAGAAGCTCAAATAAATATGGATAGCCTATGGAATATTGATTAGAACTGAAATTATTTTATTTTGTGAGAAGAGACCGAGAAGTGTTACAACAAATTAATGTCACCGTAGTCCTGATCAACCTGTCTGGTCACATTTTAGATTAAGGTCCAATTCTCACCAATAACTAACTATTAACTATGACTTTTGCCTAAATAAATTCATAATTACTGCTTATTAATAGTTAGTAGATGTTAAATTTAGGTGTTGGGTATAGGATTAAGAGATGCAGAAAATGGTCATGCAGAATAAGGCACTTATATGTGCTTTACAAGTACTAATAAACAGCTAATATCCTAGTAATATGCATGCTAATAAGTAATTGTTAGAATTGGACCCTAAACTAAAGTGTTACCGGAATATTTTGGAAACCATGAAACATTATTTGTAGAATCCGCAGAGATAGTAAACATTGGTTTTTGAGATGAATGGTCAGTTAGACAGAATGTTTGATCAGTGAATGACCAATTAAAATCAAGTATTCCAGAGACCTGTGTAATAAATCCTGACAAAGTAACTCAATATAAGCCAATTTGGCTTTATATGGCAAAAAATTTCATGAGTATCAGATGGGAAAAATTATGCCTGTCTTATGCTGTGAATCTTAAATAGTGTGAATTGACAATGTAAATGGATTTTATGACAGTGCTGAAACTTGATTAGGGGATTTGCTCAGGTGATGTCTTATTCCACTGCTGTCTTGTGGGCATGACTGCGTCTCTAGTCGTGACAGGCAGGGACAGGGACAGGGAAACTGGCACTTGGAGTGCCTGTGACAGCAGCGGATGTCTATGGAGCAGATGTCCTGTGCGCTCTGAGAGAGTCTCCGGTCATCACCGCGCACCACCATCTGCTCATCATTACCGGCCCGGCCGAAACACACAAACACACACACACACACACCAACCGTGGAGCCGCCGGTCTGTCTCAGTGACATCAGAGAGGTTGGCCTTGACAGAGAGCGAGAGAGATAAGCGATAAGAGGGGGGAACAGTGGGGAACCTGTATCCCAACATCAATGTTTAAAGGGATAGTTCAACCAAAACATGCACCATTTACACATTCAATACATCAATTTCTGAAGAAAGATGACTTATATGGTGGATAGATTTTTTGTTGTTGTTGTCATTAGACATTGACAGCCCCAGTCGTCATTCACTTTCATTATGAAAAAGTGAAAACATTAACCTAAAAAAACTGCCTTTTTGGTTCCAGTGAAGAAAGAAAGAAATCCAGGTTTAGAATGACATGAGGGTGATGACAGAATTTAAAAAACCACAAAGTCTATCTTTGTACAGTGGTGTTACCTGGGAATTTCATCACATTCGTATGTTTCAGGATTGTGTATTGTCTTTGGCACTGTTATTTTTCTCTGAATTTATTGTTGACTGGTCTACTAACAGAACTGGACAAGTGATATCTTGTGTTCTCAATACGAAGGTTTTCAAAGTTACCTGGATGGCAAACTATAAATAATCTGTTATCTTCCTTCCATCTCAGTAAGGTCCTGGAACTGCTTCATGGATCCTTATAACATTCTATCAGCTTATACAAATTTATACTAAAAAAGTTAATAAGTGCTATCTTGCAGGATTGGGCAAAATTCAGACTTTAAGAACGGGCTCCTATTCATATAATGACTGTGAATTTGGATTCAAATGGTTTCAGTTCACAGGATGTTGAACTGGAATTTGAATGGGAATGTTAAGAAGAGGATTTTCTCTGTTATTCAAAGGAATTCAATACAGTCACAAAACATACAATGACATACATCATTTACAAATAATCCAATTCTCTTCTGCTCACCATGGCTGCATTTATTCAATCAAAAATGCAGTAAAAACAGTAAAATTGCAATTTATTAAAAAGAACTGTTGTCTATTTGAATATATTTTAAAATGTCTTTTGAGCAGCAATTCAGCATATTAAAATGATTTCTGAAGGCTCATGTGAAACTGAAGACTGGAGTAATGATGCTGAAAATTCAGCTTTACATCATAAGAATAAATTACATTTTTAAATGTATCAAAGTATAAAACAATTATTTTAAATTGTAATTATATTTCACAATATTACAGTTTTGATTAAATAAATGCAGCCTCTGTGAGCATAAGAGACTTCTTTCCAAACTTTTGACAGGTATTGTGTGTGTGTGTGTGTGTGTGTGTGTGTGTGTGTGTGTGTGTGTGTGTGTGTGTGTGTGTGTATTATATATATATAAGTTTTTGTTTTTGTTAACTACAATAACCCTGATTCCATTTTAATTCCACTTTTTTAAATTCAAATTGCAATTGTGAGTCACTGCATCCTGTTTGTTTCAAATTCAGGAAGTGAACTGGAATTTAACATTCATTCTTAATTCAATTCTCATGGCATGCAATTCTGCTACCTTGTGCCTTACTTGATCGTTATGGTAACAGCAATTCATTGAGGTTGAAATGTTGATTGGCCCATTATGAACAACTAATAGCAGCGACTACTTAATAGTCACACATATTTAGCTGCTTAATGAATTATTTGGGAGCAAATGGACAGCGAATTCCTCTCAAAATCTATATAGACACAGTCCACTACTCTTGCAATGCTAAAAGCATTACGGTCAGAACAGCACATTTTGGTCAGCCAGCTAACTAGCCATCACTTCTCATGGGAGGCCGCCCCACATTTGAGCTTCAGACTCCCTACAGACTCGAGAAATAATTTGTTTTCCTTTTTTCCAGACTACATTTTCCATGCTCTGAACCATATTTCAACCATACATGTTTTTCATGCCCTGACGTCCCTTTGAGTCATGAGTCATGCTGAATTGCAGCATCTGCAATATGAATAAATTGAAATTGTGCAAATATAACACTGTCCCATAAGGATATATGGAGATTTACTAGTAAGTCCTCCTCATATGATCCAGAAGTATTTAGAATCCATGCATGAATGATGCAGGAGACATGCAGGAAACTGTAGCTCATTATTAATTTACTTCACAGTGATTGGCTTTTGAATGGGGATGCAAAGTTTCATTGGTCCACTGAGAGATGCATGGATATGGAGGTATTAGAGTACTTTAACAGTTATTGGGGTTAAAGGTTGCACTGAGAGTGTTTTTTGAGTTCATTGCCTATATGCTTATATGAGATGTGTTTTACATATTCAGGTTATTGTATCATAGAGGACAGTCTTAAAGGGATAGTTCAACCAAAGATAAAAATTGTCATCATTAAAGGCCCGATATACTTGAAGCGAAATGGAAGAACGAACTCGTGTGATATGTACAAAAAGTTAATTTAGGACGTTTTTAAGTTCGCTTCGGATGGTTCGATCTACGTCTGGTCTATGTAATAGGTAGGTGGGGCTCTGTGGTTCCCACCGTGGTTCATTTCTCCTGTTAAGTCCGTTGAGCCAACCCGATCTCACGGCAATTCATATACGTATTTTACGAGGTGGCTAATTCGTACAAATTCATACGACCTCACGCATACGAATTTGTACGATTTTTGCTAAATCATACATATTTTTGCTAAATCGTACATATTATTGCTAACTCGTAAACCACTTACTCACTTGTACGAATTTGTATGAATTGGTCATGAGATAGCGTTGGATGAGCTCAGATGGGAGTTAAAACATGAGCACACTGGAGAGCTGCTTTATACTATGAATTGAAGTTGGAATTCTAATAGAAAGACACTGTTTTTTTCATGTTTTTTACTGTAAAGCTGCTTGTTTTAAGCATTATATTGTATACAGTGCTATATAAATAAGCATGACTTGACTGGAGTGCCGAATTGCAGAATTTGTTCAAACATATCCACGTCACTATGATCAGATGTCATTTTTGTCATGTTTATTCTGTCACTGAGAGGAAAGCGTGCAGCAAACACTTACATATTCATCAAACGGCACTCGTAGCAGTGTAGTGTTTGTCGGGATGTTCGCTAACAATATATCGCTGCAAAGGTATTTCAAACTTATTTTTACCGCTTTTAAACGTTAAAAAACTTGAATATATCGTCGATATATTTACTCACCCTCATGTCGTTCTACACCTGTATGACTTTCTATTCAACACAAAAGAAGCTATTTTGAAGAATGTCTGTATCCATAATGAAAGTCACTAGGGTCAAAATAAAACAACGACATCAGTGTGAGTAAATGATGGCAGAATTTTCATTTGTGTGTGTGTGTGTGTGTGTATATGTGTGTTGGCTGTCCCTTTAAGACTAAATGCAATTATGTACGGTCAATGACTTCAGTTTCGTTCTCTATCTCTCTTTTTCTGTAGTGATTGTTCCCTGAGGGAGGCAAGTTATGAGAAAGCTCTGATCCTATCTCTTACTTATCTCATTAGCATGCCACTGTGTGTATAGTGAGTTTGAGATGCTCTGCATGTTGCATGTGTGTGTGTGTTTGTGTGTGTGTACGCGCTTTGAGCTAAGTGGGGTCACATTCTCATGCACTTCACTACAGTGTGTCTAATAGTCTACATTCTAAATCCGTTCCTTCACTTTTCCATCAAAGCATCTTTCCTTTTTTCTTGTCCTGTTTTTCCTCCAGCTTTCACCTTAGGCCTCGAAGCACTACGAAACCTGGAAAAGACAATCCACTTTGAAAGGCTTCATGACAATCTTCTAAAAGTCACAATCCAAACAAAGTATCAAACCATATCAAGTGTAAAAACAACAATGGTGCTGCGTGAATGGTTCTGATCTAAATGTCAGCTGCCACAACAGGTTTATATGTATGAGTGAGCTGCAAAATTTGCATTCAATACTCCGCTCTTCATAACCATTTGTAAACCATCATCTTACAAGCTCAAATGAAATGCACACTTTAACGTGCCTTTAATATTCTCTTTGCATCTTTGTATATTAAACACGAAGAAGATATGCTTTACTATCTGACACATTTTGTGCAATAATGGTCTGTCATATCCAGGTTGTGAAAGTGAAATCTGTGGTAGTGGCTGGAAATATCATTACACACTTTTTTCTTTTCTTTTGCTGTAGGAGAATCTTATTTTGCTCAGTTGCTCGAGAGAAAACCATCTGGGTTGTTCAGGGAAAGCAGGAATGTTTTATATTTCCATTAACAGAAGATACTTCAAACAAATACTAAGCATGGGTGCACTAATCAACACACACACACACACACACACACACACACACACACACACACACACACACACACACACACACACACACACACACACACACACACACACACACCTAAATGGGGACATTCCATAGACGTAATGGTTTTTATACTGTACAAACTGTATATTATATCCCCTTACACTATCCCTACCCATCACACAAAACTTTCTGCATTTTTACATTTTTAAAAAACACCTTTAATTACTATTTTTATACCAGATTTGCAAATGAGGACGTCCCTAAAGGGAGGTTTTTGGAGATTTTGCACACACACACGCAAGCGCGCACATAAACACACCCGAGTGCGTTTAACATATAATTCATGATTCATCAATTGGTTCAAACCAAAATGTATTTTAAATTGATCAAATTTACAACCAACATGAAACCACATACAAAAAAACATAGGCTACTCACTGTAACAGTGGAAACAAGAAAAGAACGTGCCATGTTACGGTAATATGAAGGAATTTTATGTATTGCTTTTTCACAGGTGTTTTATCAGTATTTTGAACTGTGCTTTGCATTTTGTTATGTTTTATGTCTCCAAGTTAACAGAGAGAGTACTGGTCATTTTCTTCCAGGACACTATCTGTTTTTCTACTGAGTTTGTTTCTTGTAGGCTATTTATTATTAAAAAGTAGTGTTGCTACAAAATGATTATTTGCTCTGATTAAAAGTAAATACAATTAAAACGACAGGACAAAATGCACTCTGGCATGTGGCAAATAAGAGGTATGATATGATCGAGTGCAATAATAGGCCAATGTACTGTTTTTCATGGTTTTGAGAATTTGTATGAGAACTTTATGCACATAAAAATATGAATAAGGCAGACTAGTAAGGATTTTTGATAATAATGCCTTTATTTATTTAGCAAGAAAGGTTTCATAAGTGAAGTGAAGGTAAAAAAAAAAAAAAGAACTAGCAAACATGGTGCATTTAATGCTGTCTTCATGTGCTTTCAGAATTATCGTAAATACAAAAACAAAAACAAACAAAAAGGACATGAACTCAAAGCTCTGAGTTTTAGGAGGCATGTCATGAGAAAACGTCAGATGTAGCATGGTAAATTTATTCAAATGAATAAAATTTGTATTATTTTTTAATACAATAAAACTATTTAAGTTGCATTTTCAAAAGACAATAATATTGTACAATATGAATTAAGATTCAATTTACATACATTTAATACAAACAAAAAAGCAAAAATCACATCCAAAGCGCATTCTTTATTCAACATTTTGAAGATCTTGAATTGTATCAACATCTTGCCCCAACCAAAGTTATCTGAATGCACCTAAAGGCAATTTTTCCAACTTTCCAACTCATAAATATGAACTTCCCAGGAGGATTAAATTGAACAATAGTCGTGTATATTGGAACTACTTCCGCTTGTCTGGACACAGAAACGCTGAAAAGCACAAGCAGTCAGACAGTGTTCAGTCACACTCACAGCACTCATTCAAACAGAGGGCTTGCCAGAGGTCACGACAGTGAAAAGAAGCGTCATCTGGAGTTATTTCACTCCACTAAATAATGACAAAGCTAAACGGGATATCTATCAAAGGCTAATTGGTTTTGTGCAGGTTGACCTTTTGTAGAAATGTAGAAGTTGTTGATTGATAATGTTCTAATTATTAATAAATGTAATCCTTTATGTTAAATGACTAACCTATTATATCCTCATAAATCATAAAAAAAATCAGTTTAATAGCATTATTGGTATTGATTTTGATTGTACCTGAAAAGACGAATAAGTGGCATTGCTCAACCTCACAAATATGCTGATATATAGCAGAAAAATTACTTTTTCAATCTCCAAAAAACTGCTAAGCCAACTCAAGAACTCTGTACAGCAGAGTGTGTCTTGATAAGGCAGTTTTCTGCTTAATTAAGTTTCATTAAAGAATGTTTTGTCATTTTAAAGTGCCCCTATTATGCTATTTTAAAGGTTCCTAATTTAGTTTTGGAGGTCTCCCAGACCATGAGTCCAAGGTAAAAAAATAAATAAAAAAAAAACGGTTTGTGTGTGTGTGGTGTGTGTTCTATGGTCTGAAACGGTTCAATAAAGGATTCAGTCTCTCGAAACCCCTCCTCTCCGAGAGCTCTGATTGGTCAGACGGCCCAGTCTGTTGTGATTGGTTTAGTGATTAAAGGACGTGTCAGAAAACGCAACGCTCATTACTATATCTGAATTTCATCTCTGGAGGCTTCCTCAGCACTTGTATACACAGTGACACAAACAATAACGTTTCACTGTATCAATTTGAGCCCAATTCCTCATCCTAAGTGCACGCAAAGTGGATTTTTGGATTTCACAGCTCAGAAAACAGCATCTTTTAAACATGTCGACAACAAAAACCAAACACTTCCAGGACTCAGCAACAAGTACAGTGTTTGAGGGTCAAATTAGACGTTGTTTGAGGGCGACCATGCTGGCATTATGCAAATTTGTTTGTGCAGGAAGTAAGACTGGAATTACTGACAATTCGTTTCAGGCAGTTCAGAATCGGCTCTTTCTTGGGAGACATTAACTCCATTCATCATGCACTTTGATCTTTGAAACTTTGCAGACCTTTTACATTCACAAACAGCCATATAACACTTTATGAATGGCACTTTTAACATTTAGTATTTCAGGGTAAAAAGATTAAGCAAATTTTTTTGTATTTTAATATAAGCATACTAATGTGAAATGTACTTTTTGAGGTTACATTTTCAATTCTATTTTAAATGTCTCGGATATTGATATGCACATGATGTGCATCATGTTAAGCCAGAAATACTGGCCATTATACACACTTGTTCCTCTCTGTCACACTCTCTAATGACATTATCCCATGCGTTCTACCCCGGCCCACATCTCTCACTCTCACAATGAGCCAAATTACCTTTGTGCAAAGGAGTTCAGTTCACTGTACTGAGGTGACTTGTTTTTTGGAGGTTGGTGAGCTCGCATACACATAAGTGTGTGTACAATGGCACACACTCTCTGGCTCACACAAGGTTTAGGTAGGTGGCATGGGATGCTGAGCAGATAATTACACCGGAGCAGTGAAGAACAAGAAAAGAGCTGAGAAGAAAAGGGACAGATCCCTCGTTTTCTCCTCTTCACTTTACACACTCCTTTCTTCAGCCTAATTATCAGTATAGCTTTGAGGTTAGGCAAAGGATTCTCACATCTCCCTCTCCTGAGCTTTTCATTTCATATCAACCTCTCTCTGAGATGTGGAACAACTCTAAACAGGGAGAAAAGACAATCTGTGAAAGACTCAAAACTTGTATGTGAATTTATTTAAGGCTGATATCTGAGGTTCATTGTTCACGTGAATGGTTTCTCTGTGATTTGAGAGCTTTAGAAATGAGCTCAGGAGGCTTCAGTGAGTCAAGCAATGAAACCGCACAGATACACACAAGCACGGTTCTTATTGCTGGAGGCTACGAGGAGTTGCCTTGGGGATAAACATCTTTAACCACCAGCCTTCAGAAATAAGATCATATCTAAGAGTGAGTGACAAATATTATTATTACTCTCATATGCTGCTGAACCAAGCCATTGCACCTGTGTGTATTTGTAACAATAACACCACATTCTTTGTTTTATATAAAAAAAAAATATATATTGTATTAACACTAGACCATTCCATTCTAAGACCATGCTAATGTCAAACTGCACAACATCAGTTGCTTCGTAACATACTGATGTCAAACTGTACATCATTATCTTAGCTAGATACTAATGTTAATCTCTCAATCATTAGCTTAGCAATATGCTAATGTTAAACTCTTGGGGCTTCTCAATCAGCTCCCCAGTTCAAAGTTCAGGGAACTGACTGCCCTTTTATGCCTGATACAGACGGTGTGATTTCAGCAGTCCTAAAAGATCATTACAAATCACACTGTATTACATGTATCGAATAAACTTTGATATGACTTGTATGTAGACTGTACAATGATTAAACCTTTTGAATCATAACGATACGACGCAAGTTAGTACAGAAGATTATAATACACCTGCAAGTGTACACTTTGAAGAGTAAAAATTACAGAGGGTTACGTTAATTCAATTGTATTAAAACTGCATATATGATCATCAAATTGCACTTCCAAAAGTCATACATTTGTGAAAAAAAATAATATTTTTTTTTATAAATGAATATACAAATTTCTAAGCATAATAAATAAATAAAAACATAAAAAGCAAAGATCAGAACATTAAATTAACAAAACCGGGTTCTGTACATGGCAGACAGAGGTTGAAAGCCGGGCGATAAAGGTTGGTAACCGGAATCAGTCCAGGAAACATCCACAAATCCAGAGAAGCAAAGAAACGAATGAGACTAAATAGCAGACAAATTAAATGAAAAAAACTAAACCGTGCGAGCGAGGCTACATTATGGGCTGAAATATGTGCCACCAGAAACTGAATTTGAATCAATTATATTTGAATTTGAATTGCTAAACTTGAATAATTGCATTGGAAAACTGAATTTGAATCACATAATTTGAAATTGTATTGTTTAATTTGAATAATTGCATTGAAAAACTGAATTTGAATTGTATAATTTGAAATTGAATTTATTTGTTTGGAACTGAAGTCCAATACAATTTGATCCTCACTGAAAATTCAACTCTCTATATATCCTCACATTCAGTTCTCACAATTCAGATTCAGATCACTAAATTCAATTTCAAGTTACTGTGACAGACATCCGGGTAGTTGGAGGATGAAGGAAGAGCAATCGAGCGCAGATCGATAGATAGAGTATCCCATATATATATATATATATATATATATATATATATATATAAAATATCTGCCTGAATCAGCCTGAAGCCTATAACTATAGTTATAGACTTCAGGCTGATTCAGGCAGATATATAAGGGATAATGTATATAGCAGGTGGTTGTTATAGCGAATAACAACCCTGACATGTCTTGAATCAGCCTGAAGGGGTTGTTATTCACTATAACAACCACCTCGCTATACATTATCCCGCTTATTACATGGCTACCTACAAAATAAATAAATAATTTGACCCAAATTATTGATTTAAAAACGATTGTATTGCTTCCGCTAAAGAAAATAATCCGTTCCGCGTCCATAGCAACGCTCTGTTTTTCATGGCAACGGTGTGATATACTTCGCATCAAGAAATAACACACCGCATTCTACATTGGGATTCAACCAAGCCATGTAATAAGTATATCACACCGCTGCCATGAAAACAGAGCGTTGCTCTGATCCTCCCGATCACCACTATGTCTTTGGCCGGTCCCATCTGGATCAGCGGGGACCGGTGCAGCACCGAGGTGAAGCTGTGTTCCTGCCCGGGAGAGGAGACGCTGCCGCGGGCCATGGAACTCTCCGCCTCCCGCCACCGCCGGACCTCAACACATTCTCACCTGTGAAATGTTATCCCTTGCTGATATAGATATATATATATATATATATATATATATATATATATATATATATATATGTATATATATATATATATATATATATATACAGGGTTCTCAAGTTTTATCAAAAGCTTGGAGTGAGATCACATGCTGTTAGGGGAGGAGCCCTAATGGAGGCCTGCCCCCGCCCCCCAATTTTACCCATTGTTCATAATTAACCAGCACAAATTGAAATTATAACAATTGGTAAATCTGATAAATGACAGAGCAATTTATCACATCAAATATACTATTTAATGTTATATTTCAAATTACAAATATACAAAAATATAACAAATTGCCCCCCGTGAGAAAATTTTGTGCATTTTAATGTTAAATCCATCAATCTGGTGCACTTTGAGAGTTCAAAATTAAAAGCTCCAAACTATATTCAGTGTGCAAATTAAACAAAGAAAAATGTAAACCTCTTTTAGTTACAGTGTCTATTTACATTACACCTACTACATAATAATAGTTATAATATTAATCCTATGACCGTAATAGCCATATTTTGTAAAAACAAATGCACTAAAAAATAAAGGAAACTTTCATAATTAGATTTGTACCTATTTCTATACTTGAAAGAGATAAGCACATGATCTTTTATTTTGACGCAAACTGCATCAAGCTTTTATTTTGGCGGAAAACATGGTTTACAAACGCCTCTCATTAAATTTCTAGTGAATTGCGGTAATCGTCAAATATGCAGATATGGAAATAATCTGTAACTGGGTTATGGGTTCCTACACTCATGACATGGCCTAAGTGTTTTGAAAGTAGTTATGCTTACCGCGGATTACTCATCTCTCTCCTGATCCTCCTCACTATCATCATCATCACAGGAGCTGATGAAGGGCAGAAAACATACTGTATATTTTGACACAGTTTACAGTGTCTGCTTTAAGGGCCAGTTTCTATTGTTTCACGCTATTTCTCTGCACATTCCTTGCGTTTCTTCTCCATCTCGCTGACTATTTTGACAGATGCACACTGACACTGCTGTACGCTCGCTCACTCGTTTAAAGTTGTGATTGGGCCAGCCCAGTGTCAATCAAGAAAAGAACCAATGGGCCGCTGATCTACATGTTTCATGGGCTGGTCTGTCAGAAAAAAAAAAACTACTTTTTTTGACCAATGCATTACACCAGCACAAACCCAGCGCGTTCGCGCGATGTTGTTGGTTACCTAGTAACGAACGTACGGTGCGTGTGCGTGCACACTTTGTGTGCGTGCGCCTCGTACACAACGTTATAAAGCTTGCAGGACAACTTGGTTGGCATTGCCTTTTCAGCGTGAGAAATACATGGTGTGGCGTGTGAGCGTGTGAACTGGTTGAATTGCGTGTGTCTCACGGCCAATGCGTGAGACTTGAGAACCCTGTATATATATATATTTTTTTTTTTTGTATTTCTTTCGTTCGAACATCCATAAGCAGCACAACAGTCTGGCATATTTAGTGTTGAGTGATGATCCTGCGACACTGAACTCTATCTATCGATATCGATCTGCGCTCGATTGCTCTTCCTTCATCCTCCAACTACCCGGATGTCTGTCACAGTAACTTGAAATTGAATTTAGTGATCTGAATCTGAATTGTGAGAACTGAATGTGAGGAATGAGGATATAGAGAGTTGAATTTTCAGTGAGGATCAAATTGTATTGGACTTCAGTTCCAAACAAATAAATTCAATTTCAAATTATGTGATTCAAATTCAGTTTTCCAATGCAATTATTCAAGTTTAGCAATTCAAATTAAAATATAATTGAGTTGTAGGTTGTGTTTGAATAATTACGTATCTTATTTAGCTGAGGTAAATTAAACGCAATACTCACGTATCCTCGCTCGATGAAGAACGAGACAACACAATGAGCCCAACGGGCGGTTGAAATTTAAAAGGCCGATTTTCGCGCTTCAGGGCAGTGACGAGTACATATGTAGTACAGTGGTTGTCAAGACACCATTGGCACAACCTTAAACAATGGCCCTGAACGGTGGTTTAATGTCAACATTGTGACAACGCTGTAAACACCTTCACCACACAAGGTATTTATAGCAACCCTTTGGCCATGTTGATAAAACGTTGTTAGAAGGTTGGGCACGTTGTGCCAACGTTCTGTTTGCTGGGAACACGGCATGCCAATTTTGTAAATGGAGCTTGAGGTAAGTAGTTTTAAGTTTTAGCGTCATGTTGTGTTGATCAATACATCATTTCATGTTGCATTTTTATTAGTCAGTAGATGTAGGTCGTAGCAGCAAACACACTGTGAGATGATCATGCTAAATTTCTGACAGTAAAATGATCGCAGGCTATCTTTGGTCTCAACGGCCGTCTTTGAACCTCACTCTTTGTACGACGAAGGACCACCATTTAGGAGCCATGACCACAGAAATGGTCACGATTGGTCATCTTTCATCTGGGACAGCCACAATTCGTACATTGTGTACCGCCATTAAGGGTTGTCTCAATTGTAAAATTCTTCTAGCACACTAAACATCAGCTCCTTAAAAACTGCTCCTTCCTAACTATGTTCCCTTAATGGAAAGTCTGAAGCGCAAAACATAAATTGTGCGAGCAATAAACATCATCAATCAATCAATCAAATTTTATTTATATAGCGCCTTACAACAACCTGAAAGGTGCCCAGGGCGCTTTCCAGAATAAAACAAGAAACACAGCAAACAGCAATAAATAAAAGCACAAATATACATAAAAAACATAACGTGTTCATGACGTGATAGATTTAAAAAATACAAACCATTTTTTTAATTATACTTTAGCATAAACATATATCGCTAGACAGGTAGTGATCTAGCAAACATATATAATAAATTTAGCTGCAGGTAAATGCAACAATTAAAGTAACATTAGACATAATGTCAGTATTAGTTCTGCTGCTGTTCATAAATACCTGTAACAAATGCCTGGGTCTGTCCTGAACTGCTTTTACTGTTTCCTGTCCCGCATGCCATCTTTGTAGTCCATTGTAGGTTTCCCTGTTTCCCTGATTAGTCTCATTGTTCCCAGGTGTGTCTTGTTAGCCTATTAGCCCTTGTGTATATACAGCCCTTGTTTTTCTCTTGTTCTTTGTCAGTCATTGTTTGCGCATGTAACATGATGGATGTCTTGTGTTCCCATGTTCTTTGACTTCTGGTTCTTTTGTTATTACTCCTTTGCATTCAAATCCTCGTCCATTGTCTCTGCTTGCCATCCTTCCACCCACGCTGTTACAATAACATGTTGTAGAACACTAGCCAAGGACATTATGTCACCAAAAATAGAGGGGTCCTTACCAGGATAAAAATTTGTGTACATGATATATTGATTTACAATCTAGGGAGCTGATTGAGTCACACCCAATCTTGAGTGTCATTAGCTTAGCAACATGCTAATGTTAAACTCTATCGGTGCGTCTGAAATCGCATACTGTCTGAGTCGGTACTTCATTTGAATTTTAACTAGTAGGTAAAGTAGTAGGTCATCCGGGGACTTTTTGCCTACTGTTTTTCGAATAATATATTAGGACATCTCTGTTGGCATATGTTTTTCGGATATTAGTAGGGAAGTATTCGATTTCGGACGCATATGTCATGTTTTAGATCATATATTACTATTACACTTATATAGTGCTGAATCAAGGCTTTTAGCACTATTGCATATGTGCACATTTGTAACAATGCCACCACATTCTTAGTTTTATTTATATATTTTGTATTTACACTAGACCTTTTTCTGATACTATTCAACAGTTTAGCTCCTTGCACATATATACATCTCCTAAATCTGACCAAAATTCTATTGTTATCAGCATTATCAGACATCCTGGTTTCTATCAGCATTATCAGGTGTCCTGGTATTAGACCTCTGACCTCTGACCTTTCACTGGCTATAACCGTACGTGTTCACTGGCACCGACTGAGGAAAGCTGAGCAGGCATTTTCAATTCATTATCTTTGGGAGCTGAGCGACAGGCTCGTGTGGGATATTGTGGGATTGACAGCGTTGAGAGCTTTAAAAAGTTGAGAAATGCTTTATGCAAATAAGAAGCGAAAAACACCAGGCGGCGTGTGAAGACAGTGATGTCTGTCATAAGCATTTCAAAATCTGCAAATAGCACTGGAGGTTCTAGAGGATTCAGTGCTTAAAACACATTGTGACATATTCCTATTTAATTCAGATTTCAAATGCATACTTTTATTGCATTTAGTCTGTAGCTGAGTTAAAACAAAAACGTTTGTTATAATGTGGGTCAGTGACATGATGCTTTTGTCCAGATCTAATAATTTATAGAAATATAAAATATGCAATTCATACATGCAATGACTACACCTCCTGATATGGTAAGAATGTTTTTAATATATGATTTTTAAATTAATTTCAATTTTTTTCGAAATGGTTGTTCAGGTTGTAAAACATCATGTGGTGTGACTGCCCAATAACTTAAATTATAATTATATTTATTAATATAAGTATAATAAACAAATATATTTAGATTTAAAAACAAAATAAAAACAAATATGATGTGTACACTCATATGAATCATGTATCAAGGAGAAATATGAGAAAAGAGCTTACATTTTGCTTGATGGTTGCACCACATTACATTATTTTTAGACATTATTTATATTTAAAATTCTCTTGAAAATGGTAGGACTTGACACGTCTTTATAACTAGATATTTATGTGATTGACTCAACTTTGGTCACTTCTATATATTATATTTGGCTTACATCTTCAGGATTTTCATGGTTCTGTTGGATTTTCAGAATATAAACTCTCTCTCTCTCTCTCTCTCTCTCTCTCTCTCTCTCTCTCTCTCTCTCTCTCTCTCCTCTCTCTCTCTCTCTCTCTCTCTCTCTCTCTCTCTCTCTCTCTCTGGCTGCCTCGCCAACATGCTTGTTAAATAATGTACTTTGATGTTTTTTAAACACATATCAGACGTGTGGGTTGCTAACCAACGGAGGCCTTTAGGGAGTGCAGGAAAAGAGTTACAGAAATGAGGGATAGTTCACCAGGGCACCACTTCAATTCAGCCCAGAATATAGAGACAGAGAGAGAAAAAAAAAATATCTGCGCTCCTATACCTATTTCTTCAATTGTATATTAAGCCGTGTGCTGAGGGAAAAGCGTTTACGCCCTCCTCTGCCACTGTTACTCTTAAACAGACTGCTGAGAGATGTTCTGAGCTCTTTCCACTTTCTAAAAGATTTTCATCATGCTTTAAAGTTCATTTGAAATGGTTAGTGGTCTTCTCCCATATAAAATGTTTGGGCTTCCTTCCTTTCTATTTAAGAGTCTATTTCCCAGAACCAGTTTAATAAGAAATCTACCGGGCAAGTAATGCAAAATTCACCCATATGGAAAATTTAGGTCAGACTAAGTATGTATATATATTCCTTTTAATATTAATAAGTTTCAGTGGCCCATAAAATATCAACAGTGTTGCATGTTGTCAGTGGCCACTGCATAGTCCAAAGGCTTCTAGTTTGTATGCCTGGTTCATGACCCATTTCATACAGCTGTCAAATCCCCAGGATGTGGTCCAAAATATCATCCTCAAAGATATGATATATAGCTGCCATTTCTGATCAACTGAGAACGTACAGGTAATCAAACCAAATGGTGTTGTTGCAAGTCGGGGCTACATTCCAAAACCTAGTTGGCAGCTTTTTAAGGCAACATATTTATTCCATTGGCCACATTCTAAGGCACTGTGGCAGATTGTGAAGCTCAGTGAAAAGATCCATCAAATTTGGTAGACAGAGAAAGAGTAATATCATATATATATATATATATATATATATATATATATATATATATATATATAATTAGCACCAAAGCACCGAAGCTTCATCTGTATCGTGAAAAGGTTCCCTGGTGGTCAAAATGATGAACTGCACCTACCAAAATTTTGTGGACTATTACAATGAATGGTTTTACACCTGGTTTTTCATGAATGCAATTTATTTTATTTTGAAGAAACAACATTTTAGATACGATTAATTCATTTATGTGGATTGGTACTTCAAAAAAAAAATAAAATAAAATAAAAAGATACACAAATAATCTGCAATCTGTCTTTTAATCATGCCCGCTAATCCTTCAATTGTTAGCCTATTCCATAAGTAAAGTTCTTGCATTTCATACATAAATCATAAAATATTTTACCAAATATTTGTGTGTGCAGTGTAATTGTTTTGCTTATTATTTCCTTGTTAGCTTAGCAACATGCTAATGTCAAACTTTGTGCCCTTCAAGAGTCGGAAATATCCTAATTACGAGTTCCGAATGACATGACAGAGCACAGGGGGAGATCGGTGAGAGGAATGCAAGCCTAAAGTGAATTTAGCAAGTTATTATCATTTTTAATTCAGATATAGTTATTTGGGCTTATTGTGTGAATTGGTCTTTAATCTTCAGCTTATCAACATACTGTCAAACTTGCTAAAGTCTTAAGGCCTTAAGAAATTCAAATCCGAAATTTTCGCACGTTAAAAAATAAATACGACCTCACGTTATGTCAATCACGCTTGCACACTGCCTCTGAAACTTTCGTCCGTCATAAAAAATTCGGATCAGGTTCGATTTTCTGTGTTTTTCGCATCCGTAGCAAGCATTTTGAATGGTGTTTTGACAGTTCAGAGCCACCGAATCACGAATATTCACACATACAAAAAAACGCAGGCGAAAATTTCGGACTCAGTGTGCAAGGACCTTTAGCCTGTTATAAGCTTAGTAACATACTCAAACAAACTCTGTTATTAGCTTAGCAACATACTACTGTTCAAATTTAAGTTATTAGCACAGCATGCTAATGTTAAAATATAATTATTAATCCAGGCTGGGGAATCAACTAAAAGAGCATAAAAGCATAGATACGTATACGTAGAAGCCACATTCGACCGCTCCACACACGTCAGTGCGCCCGCCATCTTGCAACAGTCAGCGTGTCGTCACTCACATTACGAATCAATGATGCCAGAACATTGTGCAGCTTCTGGTTGTGAAACCGCTGAGATTAAAATTCCTGAAGAAATGGGATAACCTTTTACAGGTTTCTGATTTTGCACAATATTACATGTTTTTACTATGGTAGCCTAATGTTTTTACTTTTAATATGGTAACTTAATGTTGACACCTTTATCTTTTAGCAAAATCATCTGCTGAAATCTATTTCAATTATACATTCAAACATGCGTCTTACTACGGTTGCAGACACTCTCGACAACTTGCTCTCGAATGTTCACGGCTTTGACCGTTCCAATATGGCAGACGGCTTACATAAAGAGGCCCATAGAAACAGACACTAATGAGGAATCTGTGAATATAAAGCTATGAATAAAACAGGCTTAGTCTCGTTTAAGATGTTGTTGTTTTTTGCAGTCACTTATGAGGTTCTGTTTGAGTTAGTATGCTGCTTTGGAAGTTAGCTTCATGTAGGCAGTATACAGCAAGCCCTTGGAACAGAGCCAGTACCTATCAACACACACACACACACACACACTGTCTTTCCCCCTCACTTCTCGCTGTAGTACACACTCTCTTCATCATCTCTGTGCTGCACACTCCTTTCACCTCTGACCCCTGTTGCCATGACGCCCAAATGAATATCCCTGGTGTCACCTGCACTGTCATGTCCTCTTTGTGTGTGCTTGCTTCCCTCTCTGTGTGTGCGCGCGTGTGTGTTTGTGCGGACAATACTCCTGACCCAGACTGTCTTTGTGTCATGAAGTTTGTGCTAATATTTGACTGCCCGCTGAAATATTGTGACCTGCCTCGCAAGTCACTGACTTCCAACCTGTCAATCATGATTCGCACAGTTCTTCGCTGTCCGTACGCCTCCAAAGCATCGATTCGTACAACCAAATGACCACACACTGACATTTTCATGTTGCTAGCTCATTCTGATTAGCATGCTGCTCTCTGTAAATGAGATGCAAATGAAACCTGAGGTGAACTGGACAGAGCGGGTCACTCGCATGAGAAATGCCTAAATTAATGTGTGGAATTTGACACGGGCAGGACGACAGGGTTATAACCTCCCCTAAATAAGATCAGCAGCTTTTCTTCACCTTTTGTGCTTGTGTATGTGTGTAAGTTCAAAGCAGTGCGACCTTGAGTAGAGATGCATTCGTCTGGGATCAATACTCATCCTGATCCGCTTTCACTGCCTCCACACACTAGCACACGGGCCACGTATACACAACCTGCCATTTTTATCCAGTTAAACCAGCTCAAACTTCAAAACCATATATGTAGTGCATAATACAACAAAGCCTCAAAGTGTTCAGTGAAAACAATGCAAAGACAAACGCCATTCTGTTCCCCTCCACCCACAACCTCACGTCCCACTTGAAGCCCCTTAAAGCTCTTGGCATTTTTTTCCACTTACATCATGTTATTTGAAATAAACAATATAGCAGGCTATTGTGAGGTGCTGTTGTCCTGATATTTGCCAGAGACAGCTCTGTTCTGGCAGTGTAATCAGATTTAGCTTTGTTTGACTTTCATCTCAGCCGTGTGTTATCAGAGTGGGCTGCTAACTAGTTGCTAGGAGATGGGCACATCCTTTAACTGTCTGACAACACTAGAAGTCTTTGTCCTCTCTTTCTAAAATGCATCTAGAGGCATTTGATGAGCGATGAAAAGAACTGAATATTTTGTGAATAGCAAACTGAAGAGCAATGGGTCATAAACTGATCCCATGGTGATGAACACAAAAGCTAGCTCAAAAAAGGTCAATTTGAGCTTGCAAATGTGGATGTTTATTGCCAATTAGCTGACTAATTCACTTCAGACCTAAGAATAATAATAAAAAATGGTTTAAAAGATGAAGATTAAGATCAGTTAAGTTGACATTCATATTTATGTATTTTTAGGGCTATCCATCAATTAAAAATTGTGGGCCTATTTAATTTAGTTGAATGCATTTAAAATGTAAGCAAATTAATCTTAGTAAATCACACTTGTTATGGAGACAGGGATAGCTGCAGGTTGGAGTAATGGGCGCTCCCAAAAGAGGGGTGCTGAAAGGTGAATTGCTACAACAGAAACTAACCCCTAACATTTAACGTTTAAAATTAAGATAAAAATTTCACACCAAGAGCAATAACTAAAAAAGATAACTATAACGATAATATTAGCGTCCCAGTATTGTTCTGTTTATTATAAGCATGCTCTGCCGCTTTAAATGCTTGAGCTCTTTAAAGCAGGATGGCTCTTAATATTTTTATCGTTCATCGGCTTAAAAAAAAAACAATCTGAAAGTGATTTCAACGATCGTTTTTCGTTTCTCTGTGCCGTTATCGTTGTGATATGGACTCTGCTCTTCTTTCATATTTAGAACGATTTTTAGGTCTATATCTTTATGGTTATTGTAATAGTTATTGTTCTTGGTGTGATCTGTCTTCTATTCCATTATTATGTAATGTTTGGTTATGAGTAATCGGTAATCTTTTTTGATTGCTTCAAATAATTAATTGCACATAATTACCACACAGCCCTAGTATTTTGATAAATTGAAATACCATGATAATAAATACCAGTTTCCAGCTTCAAGCATCATGACGTACATACATTTTTGTACAGCTAAAATAACTGGAAGTGACTGACAAAAATAGCCATGTCCACTCTTACATTAAAAATTTCTGATGTTAGCATTTTGATACTAGGCATAAAAATACATACAATATTGGGTAAAATAGCCTTATTTTCTAAATACTTTTCATTACTGGTGCAATAAGGTTTCACTTGTGAAAATTAGTTAACTACATTAGTTAACATGAACTAACAATGAAAAATACTTCTAAAACATTTATTAATCTTAGTTAATGTTAAATTCAACACTACTTATACCATTAAAATAAAAAAGATGTATATGTTAATATTATTTAATGGACCTGAGCTAACATGAACTAACAATGCAATTTGAATTTAAATAAACCAATGTTAACAAAAAACAAAACAAATAAATAAATACAAATACTGCCACAAATGTATTGCTCATTGATGTTAGTAAATGCATTAACCAATTTTAACAGGACCTTATTGTAAAGTGTTGCCAGTATATTTAAAAAAATGTCTTGCCACAATGCATTGTGTCACAGTGCATTGTGAAGGGTAAATGAGATGCTGCATCAGAATTTGGCTGAATCAAAGTATCTTAGAAGGCAACATCTTTCCGGATAGCATTTAGAACAGACTTTGTGATGTCTTAAAATAATGTAGCCTATATTGACAGGTATATTAGCAGATAGGCAGCTAACTAGATTTTGGAACAGAGCTATTTCATGACACAAACATTTTTGTGTGTATGAAATAAAACAAAGTGCAAATAGGCCTTTCACCAAATGAACAGCAGATGAATCGGTACCGGCTCTGTTGACCGCTGCACTGTGCTAATGAACTTGTACAGTCTCATTTGTGAGTCATGGTTGTAGCTTCCATTTTCTTTGCAACAACCTTGAATCACTAACAACCTTCAGAGACTCCCATTAGTCTCTATATCCTGCAACGCTAACTCTTAGCTGGCCATTTGTTTCCTGCATGCCATCTTCTCTGCTGTAGACCATTTGCTATCTTTCTCTAAAGTCCTACTCTCTGTCTTTTCCCCCTCTTTTTATTGGCTCTAATCTGGCAGTGGTGATTTATCTCTTCTGTCTTCACTCTGGACCAGATGCTGCTGACCTTGCACACAGTCAGAACACAGTGCGTTTGTGTCTTTTTTTCTGTACGTATGTGTGTGGATGTTTTGTTGTTTATGCACAAAAGCACTTCTGTGAATGTGTATGTAGTTTCTCAACCCTCATGTTCTGTTGAGATTGACTCTTCATGGTTTCTTTTAGAGGAGCCTCTTTAAAACATTTTTTTGATGTGCAATAATTATATACACAAAAGTTTGAGTTCAGTAAGAACTTTTTTTTTTTTTAAGAAAGTAATACTTTATTTATCAAGGACGCATAAACTGATCAAAAGAGACAGTAAAGACATGCCATTCTTTTGAACTTTTTATTCATCAGAGAATCCTGAAAAATATATTAAGCAGCAAAAACTGTTTTCAATATTGATTATAATATGTTTCTTGAGCATCAAATCAGCATATTAGAATGATTTCTGAAGGATCATGTGACACTGAAGACTGAAGTAATTATGCTAAAACTTCAGCTTTGCATCACAGGAATAAATTATGTTTTAAAATATATTAAAATAGAAAAGTTATTTAAAATTTTAATAATATTTCAGATGTATTTTTGATCAAATAAATGCAGGTTCGGTGTGCATAAGGCTTCATTCAAAAACATACAAAAATCTGTTACATTTTTTGCTCATATGCCTTTAAAACATGCGAAATGAGAAACTTCAAGTATAAAGTATTTCATAACTTCAAATATAGTTACCCCATGTGCTACCCCATTCTTTAGTAACAGCCTCACTGCAAATCCTGCATTGCTTTGTGACAGATTCATAAAACAATCCACACTGAAATGCAGCATAAACGGATAAAGTCAGATTGAAATGATCAGGCCCCTTGTTAAAAGGACATTTCAGCCACTCTTTCCTAACACTGGGTCCCTTCAGAAGGATACAGTATTACGGAGTGGCATTTTTTACTTTTATTGTCAGTTTTTTTTTCTTTTTTTCTGGAGTTTATAATAGCATTCATCTATAATATATATCATTCCATTCTCACTCCCAAGGTGTCAAAAACTGAAGCATGGTCATGCGCCCCCGGCGTCACAATGAAGACAACAAAGGCGCCCTGCTGCGTCACTCTATGGACGAATTGGGAACTCCATTGCTTTCAATGGGAAACCTGAGGCGTCAGCAACAGACTTGAATGTCTTGTAAGTAATCAGTAAGAAATCACGTTGAAGAAGTTCCGAACACATCGCGATATTTGGCATTAGTTCACATGTGCCAGATGTTGGCAAGTAGTCGTAAATACGCTGTCCTTATGTTTGTTATAATGTTTTTTCTGTTTGTCGATATTAATCAAATTAGCTCCCTCATGTTCAGTCACTGCATTATATCTGTCATTCCACGGAGGCTTTGCGTTTCATTGCTTTCTTTCAACACCTTACTAAACTACTGTGATTAAACAATGCCTGTCACGTGACGTGCTATAGACCTTCAATCAGTTAATCATATTCATCTCAGGTTCAAAGTAGTACAATTAATTCCAAAGTGGTATTTGCAGTAAAAGCAGTAAAAACAACATCAAGTCAAGTCAAGTATATTTGTATAGCGCTTTTCACAATACAGATTGTATCAAAGCAGCTTCACAGTATTAAATTAAAATAATACAACAAAGTTTGTTTCAAGAGGAATTTATTGATTGATAAAATTAAATTAAATATCCCCAAAATATCCCCAACTGAGCAAGCCAAAGGCAACAGTGGCAAGGAACCGAAAAACTCCATCAAGTGACCTAATGGTGTCCTAAAACTCCACCAGGTGACCTAATGGAGAAAAAAAACCTTGGGAGAACCCAGGCTCAGTCGGGGGCCAGTTCTCCTCTGGCATTTACTGTATGAGCTAGAGGCCGGATTGTAGTTTGAACTGTAAGATTACATGAATGCCTGGTTGAAGAGATGCGACTTTAATCTAGTTTTAAACTGGGAGAGCGAGTCTGAGCAACGAACAGTATCAGGAAGACTATTCCAGAGTTTTGGAGCCAAATGTGAAAATGCTCTCCCTCCTTTGGTGGTTCTGGATATCCTAGGTATGACCAAAAGCCTTGAATTTAGTGATCTTAAAGAGCGCGATGGATTATAGGGCGATAGAAGATCCGTTAAATAGACTGGAGCTAAGCCGTTTAGGGCTTTATAAGTCAGTAACAATACCTTGTAATTAATACGGAACTTTATTGGTAACCAATGCAGTGATGATAAAATCTGTGTTATATGATCATATTTTCTTGATCTCGTAAGAACTCTAGCGGCGGCATTTTGGACTAACTGTAGCTTGTTTATTGAGGATGCAGGACAACCAGCTAATAAAGCATTACAGTAATCCAGTCTCGAGGTCATGAATGCATGAACTAACTTTTCTGCATCAGAAACTGATAGCATATTACGTAGCTTAGCAATGTTTCTAAGGTGGAAAAAGGCTGTTTTTGTAACATATGAAATATGATTTTCAAAAGACAGGTTGCAATCGAGTATAACACCCAGGTATTTTACTGTAGAGGATAAAGTAACAGGACATCCTATGATGTTAAAGTTGTATTGTGCGAGGTTTTGTGGGCGGTTTTTTGAACCGATAAGTATTACCTCTGTCTTGTCTGGATTTAATAAAAGAAAATTACGCGTCATCCAATCTTTTATATCTTTAACACACTCTGTCAATTTGGAAAATTTAGCGTTTTCATCCGGCCGTGATGAAATATATATTTGAGTGTCATCAGCATAACAATGGAAACTAATTCCATGTTTCCTTATAATATTTCCAAGTGGCATCATATATATTGAGAATAACAGAGGGCCTAACACAGATCCCTGCGGCACTCCATAGTTTACTGGAGTTATGATCGATTTTTCTCCATTTAAATAGACAAAATGGTAGCGGTCAGATAGGTATGATTTGAACCAGCTTAATGCTTGTCCTTGAACACCAGTATAATTTTGTAGTCGATCTAAGAGTAATGTGTGATCTATAGTATCGAACGCAGCACTAAGATCAAGTAAAACTAGTATTGAGATGCCTTGGTCAGAAGCTAAAAGTAAATCATTTGTGATTTTAACAAGCGCAGTTTCAGTGCTATGATGCGGTCTGAATCCAGACTGAAACTTTTCATAGATATCATTTTGTTGCAAGAAAGAGCCCAGTTGAGCGGACACCACTTTTTCTAATATTTTAGACATAAATGGAAGATTTGAAATGGGTCTATAATTTGCTAGATTATTATGATCTAATTGTGGTTTCTTAATGAGAGGTTTTATAACTGCCAGTTTAAATGTTCTTGGAACATGACCTAAAGATAAAGACGAGTTAATAATATTGAGGAGAGGCTCTTCCACTACAGGTAACACTTCTTTCAGTAGTTTAGTTGGTATAGGATCTAATAAACATGTTGTTGTTTTAGATGAAGTGATAAGTTTATTTAACTCTTTTTGTTCTATAGTTGTAAAGCACTGTAATTGTTCTTGCGGGGTGATAATTGAAGCTGAATTATAAGGTGCAATTGAAGATTGAACGTTTACAATTGTGGTTCTGATGCTTTCTATTTTCTCAGTGAAGAAGTTCATGAAATCATTACTACTGAACTGTAACGGGATATTTTGTTCGGGTGACGTCTGTTTATTTGTTAGTCTAGCCACGGTGTTAAAGGTCCCATGACATGAAATTTCCACTTTCTGAGGTTTTTTAACATTAATATGAGTTCCCCTAGCCTGTATATGGTCCCCAAGTTTCAAAAAATTTTAATCGGTGTAAATCGAGCTTTTGCTATTTTTCTCTGCCTTTGAGAAAATGGAAGCTCAACCGGGCTGATCATGAATCTCCTCCTTATGACGTCAAACGGAGAAATGTTACCTCCCCTTTCTCTGCTTTGCCCGCCCAGAGAATATTTCTCGCCCATGAGAAAATGAGCTAGGAAGTAGAACGCGCGCACGCGCGATTTTAGTTTGTCCACGAGAGATATCATGGCTTTTGAGCGAGCGAAGCATAATAATTGCTCAATAATTGGATGTACAAATGAACATCGAATGGTCAATACAGAGCTGGGCTTGCTGAACGTCGGACAAGTAAGTCAACAAATTATATATAAGTGTGTTGCTTTACTGTTTATGGTTACCTAGCTTCTTACACGTAGAATGTGGCTGTCACATTAGCTATGCAGTTACTTGCGCTAATGTAAAGGTAGACAGCATCAAGTTACACATACTGTAACGCGAGTGTTGCACATTTCTTTGTTATTTGGATAACCGTTTTCCTGTTGGTTATATGGCGCGTGCGATATCCGCATTTCAAGATCGCAGAGCTTGATGTAATTGTAATAAGATAAATTACAGACGTTACAGGTCTCTCATGAAAAGGCAACAGTAGGTTCGCGTTAGCTACATGATGATAACTGTAAACCATCCGAATAAAGTACCGTATCCATACATAATACTTTAAACTAACCATTCGGAAACGTCCTGCTGGAGCCGCTGAGTTGCAACTTCTTCATCCGTTGCTTCTCCATCTGGATCAGATTCTGGGTCAAACTGAAATGCTTGAACGACTGGGTGTCTTCGTGCCATTGCAATATATCCAACGTAAACAAACATGCATGGTATCGTTGCGCAAGATGGTCAAGGCCACACCCACCCTCCACCTTGCGCCGCCTTTCTCCTCCTCATTAGTATTTAAAGCTACAGACACCGAAACGGCCCATCTGAAGGAAGCTCATTCTGGGACTGGCTTGTAGTGGCTATAATTCTGCACCGAGGCTGAATTTTTGTAAAGAGATTTCAGATACAGTACTAAGGACCACTAAGGACTATATTAAAGCCTACAAAAAGTAGCATGTCATGGGACCTTTAAATAAAAACCTTGGATTGTTTTGGTTGTTTTCTATTAGTTTGCGGAGGTGCTCAGCCCTGGCCGCTTTTAGGGCCTTTTTATAACGTGACATACTGTCTTTCCACGCGATTCAAAAGACCTCTAAATTAGTTTGTTTCCATTTACGCTCTAAAATACGGGTTTCTCTCTTTAAAACATGCGTAGTATTGTTGTACCATGGTGCTTTAATTTTCTCTTTGACCTTTTTTAATTTAATAGGTGCAACCACATCCAATGTTCTAGAGAGAATGGTGCTCATAGTGCTAGTTGGTTCTTCTAGTTCATCTGTTTGTTTGGGTTCAGACAGATTAGATAAGCAATTTGAGAAATTATCTATGGTGGATGGGAGGATTGTTCTGCCTGGTTGATAACGCAACGCCGCATGACATATTACAGCAGTACGTAATATGCAAGTTACCATGTAGTGATCAGTGACATCATCACTTTGTGGAATGATATCTATATCGGTTGGATCGGTTCCATGTGATATAATTAAATCGAGTGTATGATTAAGACGATGAGTTGGTCCGGTGACGTTTTGCTTGACCCCAAATGAATTTAATAAATCTGTAAACGCAGCCCCTAACGCATCATTTGGATTATCTACGTGTATGTTAAAATCTCCAACAATTAATGCTTTATCGACATTGACTAATAGGTCTGAGAGAAAATCTGCAAACTCTTTTAGGAAATCAGCGTAAGGCCCTGGCGGTCTATATACGGTAGCCAAGGCTAGAGATAATAGGGATATTTTTCTAACATCTAAGAGCGTAACATTTAGTACAAGTACTTCAAATGAAATAAACGTATAACCCGTTTTCTGAGTAACATTGAGAATATCTCTATAGATGGTTGCAACACCGCCGCCACGACCAATCAGACGGGGCTCATGCTTATAACAGTATCCAGATGGAGTAGACTCATTTAGACCGAAATCATCATTTGGTTTAAGCCAGGTTTCAGTAAGGCAAAGTACATCGAAGCTATTATCTGTGACTATTTCATTTACAATAACTGCCTTAGGTGTGAGTGATCTAATGTTTAGAAGACCTAGCTTTAGAAATAGTTTTTGTTTACTAATAGCAACATTTTCTGTTTTAATAACAATTAGATTTTTCCTAGATCCTGCAGTAGATTTATTATTTGATCTCACTAAACGAGGAATAGACACGGTTTCTATGCAATGTTCTACACTAGTATTTATATCAGTTAAATTGGTGCAGCAGAGACTATGATTTGGACTTTTGGTTACTAGTCAAAGGGTATTTAACATTTTGGAGATGTTATCCGACAGAAGATCCGCTCCGAATCTGCTTGGGTGTAAGCCATCAGCACGGAAAAGCCTAGGACGCTCCCAAAACAGATTCCAATTATTTACAAAGAGCAGTTTCTGCTCATTGCACCATGACATTACCCATTCATTTAGCGCAAATAATCTGCTGAACTTTTCATGCCCTAGTCGGTACGTAAGGAAGCGGTCCTGACACAATGATCGTTGTTTCAGGCGATGTGCTGCGTACCGTATCGATCAGATTCCTGAAGTCTTTCTTCAGAACCTCCGTCTGGCGCAGCCTGATGTCGTTCACTCCCGCGTGCAGGACCACAGTTCCGACGCGCTCGTCACCGTTCAGGATCTCGGGAACGCGAGCAGCGATTTCAGAAACACGAGCACCAGGAAAGCAGTGATTGTGCACCTTACTTTTACCTAACGTAGCGTGTACGTGCCGAACGATGGAATCGCCGATGATCACAGCATCGCGTTCTGTTTCGCGAAGAGGGGAGAAGCGGTTTTGTGTGGATAACTCGAAAACCGGGAGGGTCGGAGAAAGTCTTGGTCTAAACCTGACTCGCGTCTTCCGCTGCGGAACCACCCAGGCTTCGTGGTGGCGTGTTGGAGCCGGAGTGAACGAGACCATTTTTTTTTTAGTGGTAGGGGTGTAGAGTAGACGCACGATAGGCGAAAAAAAATTTTTGTTTGTAAGTGAGTGTGGAGAAGACGCGTTCAGCCGTGATCCACGGACGTAACCTTTAAGAGTATCCGGCGTTGGATCACTAATAGGCTTGAGACGCGTCTGCTCAACAGTCCGCATTGTAACTATGAGGTTTTAGCAGTAGTGCTTCTCAGCGAGGAAAAGTAGAAAATGTTCGTTGTAAGTGAGTTTAAAGAGAAAAATCAAGAATTATAAATCAAATCGATAGAGCTCCAAAAACAACAATGCGTTCAGACGCGACGCATGCGCATTAGAAGTAAAAAGTAAAAACATTACCATGCTTTTACCACAGTAACCTTAGTTTTACTGTGATGGGTGTAGTAAAGGACAGTTATCACAAAACTTGCCATGCTTTTACCACATCATTGGTTGTTTTAATGTGATATTTGTTGAAAATGCATAGTAACTACAACACTTACCATGCTTTTAATGCCTAATAATTTAAAATCCAATATTTGTTAGGTAAATCAGTACTTTTTCCTTTAAATAATCCTATAGTCAGCCCATTATTGTTTGAGGAGAAGTAAACGGAGGAGATGGAAAGCTACAAAGGCAAATATTCGCAATGGTATGTATGTGTTGATTTTAATCCTACATTTTTCCCTTTTCTTACAAAACCCATAGCCCAATCAATACAAATATAGTCTCAAAGTCTTAATAATTTGTACGATACTAGTACATATTTGCATACTCGTACATAATCCTGCAGCTTTTACTCCTACTGTTGTCATTGGCTACTGCTTCAATTCCTGTACATATTTATTGCGATATTTGTAAATCAGTTGCGCCCCTTCTTGGAAAGTAGTCAGATGTCCCACACACTGTCAGAAAGTTTATATTAATTGCATTGTATTCTTTCAAATTATTACAAATTGGACCCTGTCTTTTCATGTTCCAATGATACATGATGTCTCTCCACACCTCATAACCTACCTGTTTGAGTGGAAAAGCTAATTTGACTTGTCACATGACATCAGATATTCGATTATTTTGTCATAATCAGATCTACTGATAACTACTTTAAACTTCTTTAAACTTTAAACTACTTTAAACTTCAAACTTATTTGAGTTTGAAGTTTTCTAAGGTTTCATGAAAATGGTTCCCTGTATGGAAGTAAAATAATGTCAAATGTTTTTTAAATAAAAAGCCTGTTGAATTGCACTACTTAAAAAAAAATAGCCATTGCATTAACCATGCTTGCATTTTAATGCATTGTATTTTTAGGGCTTGCATTTTTATGGGCTGAAATTCAACATGGTTGAATATTTAAGCTGTGAATATTTCAATTAAAAACATTTCAAACACCTTTTCATTATTAAAAATTCAATAATCCATATTCACCTTTCATATTTCACTTCCAAAATATTCAAATTGTTTAAAAATACAACCAATAATATTCAACAGGCAATTTTCGGTCCATTTTATTTCGCTTTGCAAATTCGCTTCCACAAATTCAGTGGTTCAAATTCGACAGTAAATTCAACATTGACGTCCGGGAACTGCAGGAAAAGCAGTAGATTGCCGAGCATACTCTCCATCTGCTGTTAGTCGACCTCACCATCAGATGGTGCAAAAGCGCTTGTTGTTGACGAAGACATTCATTCATAAAATGAAAATGATTATCTGTGTCAGTATATGCGGAAAAGATGATAAACACACAAAAGCTGTGTTTATGTTTCATTCAATAACTTCATTGTTACTTTCCCTGTAGCCTACATGTCATCAGCTTTCTCTACCATGAACAGGATTATAATCGGTTTCCCTCAATAGGTCTCATACTCAAGGATTCCCCTTCCGTTGGGACAAAATGCTTAACGTAGCTTAATGGACTAATACAGTGATATGAAAGACCAATCTTGCTCCTTATTGGGGATGTAGGCTGTAGGCTACAGAATATTGTAAGGGACATATGCTGCAAAAACCACATATATAAATTGCATAATATTAAATGTATTTTTAATCATATTATGTCATATATGTCCTACATACAACTAAAGTCATATAGATTTTCATGATGTAAAAACATAGGAAAATAATGCTAATTTAATATGAATGTCCAGCATGGACGTGTATAAAACAGTGCAGTTTACTAATCAGTATAAGGCTGTACTTCACTCATGCTTGTTCTTATCTTGTCCTAAGTTGAGCCCTGATTAGTATTTGACTAACCAATTATTTATTTAAAATACACTTAGCTAATATATTTGTGAAATTTCCATCACAATATTTGAGAATGGATAATTAAACTGATCTGTTTCAAGAACCACAAATATTACTTAAATAAAATCAATATTGTTCATATTTAACACGCATAAGAAATTAAGTTTACTAAATTAAAACAATGCACCCCTCCCCCACTCTCTGACGTGACGACAACTCAACGGTTGAGTGAGCGCGCGCTGTTTGAATTCTCTTCAGTCTCCACAACAGTTCTCCTCTTCACTTCTCAGCGTCGCAGAATTGGTGCATTTCCTCTGTGAAATTAAGATGTGTGTATGTTTTATCTTATCTGTATAATCATTAATGTGCTATAAATCATTTTATTTAATGCGAAAGAACATACAGAGACGCAATGTTACTCACCTTAAACGAGTTAAACGAGTGTCGACTCGCGCCTGTCTTTTCGCTTGATTGTAACGCCTTGCATAAAAAACACACAACACTATATTCCTAAAGATAATGAATATAACTAACTTGGATGATAAAATGTCCTCAGAACTGTGCACTGTTTGTTTATTGGCAGGTTATGGAGTCAGTCGCGTCGCAGCATATTTCGGCTATGAGTGAAACGGACGGCGGTCTAAAGTTAGAAGTTCACCCGCAGAGCGCGAGTCCATCTCCGGCACGGGAACCAGCGCTGATCCAGTGGATATTGGATAACAGACCGGTTGATTACACTTGAATTATTTGAATGTTTAGGCCTAAATGTTTAATTTTTACTTCGAAAATGTTTGTTACATGAGTTTAAATGTAGGCGATATTGTATACGTGTTAAATTGTATAAAATATGCTGTATTGCTGTAGGCTACTCATCGACAATAAAGGCCAATGTCATGATGTAGTTATACTGGTGGTTGTATGGAATATTTTTTATAAAGGTTTAGAGGAAATAAAGTTAATATTACTCGCATATAAACACAGTTAATATTACTCATACATATTTGTTTTTAAATGTGATATTTTGACCGTACATCCTCGAACCAGCTTCTGCACAATTTCAAAATTTGCCAACTGCATATAAGTGAATCAGATGTTGGTCATCAAAACATGAAATCTGTATGAAACAAACAAAATTACACAAAATGTGTATAAATTCTATATGACTTTAATTTGACTAGCATATGATTCAATATAAGAACTTTAAATGATTTATATATAAATATCAGTTATTTTCTACTAATACCATACACATTTGCATACTTTTGTCATGTAAAACTCATAAGACTTTTTACAATATTCATATATAACGCAAAAATCCCCTACAAGTTGTATGTGTGCTATTTAGTATGAAAGTGGCCATAATCGGTCTGATTTTGTATAGGACATGTATTGGCCTTACATGAAACACAGAAGGTAATTCTGGCCAATTTAAGTAAGGAAGATATATGGTTGCTGTATATGAAGCATGCAGGTTTTTTTCATATGGGTCACAAGGATAAGAGAATGGAAAAGTACCCAGTTACAAGGATAAGAGAATGGAAAAGTACCCAAAAAGTCTGTAAATGCAGGTGTTGGGATGCGCTGGAAGAAAAACATGTTTTTGAGATGTTCCACAAATAGAAGAAGGTCTAGGGGAGATGTTTTTAATGGTGGCAATTAAGGCCACAAAGAGTAACAAAGAAGAAGAGATAGATATGAGGGTGCTGTTACATTCCGGCAAAAGTTACATTGTTACAAGTTTGTTAGTTGGTCAAACAATCCCTCACTAGGAGACTAAAAAAATAAGTCTTCATGCCTCCACCAAGAGTCGAGTATTTTTAAGCACTCAAATACCGTCAGGTGTGTAAACTCACGGACAAACCAGTGAGACATTAAATAGCGGCAGCGCTCTCAACTCAGCGTCAGCACAAAAACAACAAACTAAAATTTAAAAAAAAAGAAGATCAACGCAGTGCGTTGCTAAACCTACCGGGGAACATCACCATTAGTGTAACAAAATACAGATTTTGCTGAATTACCTTTCAGCAAAAAAATTCCTGTAAATTTACATGAAAATTTAACAGCAAAATGCTGTTTTCATGTAATAACTGTAAGTTACCGTTTTTTTGCAATGCATTATGGGAGAACTTGGTCGCTTCAAATTGCGTGTTGACCAGCAACAGTATGACACTGTTATTTAACAGTATAATACCATATTTTTCCATGCACATGTGAGTTTAGGAAGACATTTTAGTTTATCTGCATGAGGTCATTTTGCAGCTCTGCCTAGTATTATTTTATATGTAAACTACCTATTACTTTTAAATATTACATTTTAAACATCCAGTGATGTTTTTGTGATTTAAATCGGATGAAGCGACTTTGTTTTAATCCGGAAGATACCACAGGAATGTGAGCCCATTGTACAGACTGTCATCACATCACATTCAAACGGGTAAGAGACTTTTATTCAACTTGCGAATTTTCCTTAACTTATCCGAGTAAAAATCCGAGTGAAATGGTGTTTTTTTTTTATTATGTGGTTACATTTTTTACGTGAGATTCAAACCGTCCATTATCTGCTGCTGTTATTTGCAATTACCGGTACTTTTTGATTTGATATGTAAGTTATCAAGTAGGCCTACGTCTAAATATTAACATACAGTATAAAGATCCAGTGAAGTGTAATTAGATGACAGGATAGCACGTTTTAATCATGGAAAAGTAACCGAGTAAAACGATAGCATGCTTGTGAGCTCGTTAGCATACACTCAGACTGCATTTGGTTTGCATTTGCTACCTTAATGCACAGTTTATGCATATGCAACGGACACATGTCCCAATCTTTATCGAAGCAATTTAGGTGAGGTATGATCAAATTCATAAATCTTGTGTGATTACTGTGAATGTGCGTGTTCAAACCACTGTAGGAATAGCAGCATAACAGATGGATGGACGGAATGTCAATAATTTTCAGATTTTTCTTTTTAATTGAGACTATTTTTTTTTTTTTAGGTATCTCTTCTTTACATTATGTTTTCCTTGTCATTATAGATAAACTCCTGAAGGCTAACTTTGTAAAGAAGCAAGGACTCATTCTTTAAAGAACTGTGAGTTTGCCTATTGTTTGTTCTATTAACACCTGTATAGTTGTTCACCTAAAAATGGTAGTTCTCATAATTTACTAAACCTTATGTTGTCTCTTTCTCTTGGAGGAAAAAATTAAGATATTGTTGTGGAGAAATGATGTCTGTTTGCCCAAACAATGGAAGACAAATGGGGATCAAACCTTCAAGCTCCAAAAGGAACATAAAGGTACAGTACCATTAAAGGGATAGTTCACCCAAAAATGAAAATTAGCCCATGATTTACTCACCCTGAAGCCATCCTAGGTGTATATGACATTTTCTTTCAGACAAATAGAATCTATATTAGACTTGCCATTCACTCCCATTATAAAGCTTGGAAGAGCCAGGACATTTTTTTTTATATATATATATAACTCCAATTGTATTTGTCTAAAAGAAAAATGTCATATACTCCTAGGATGACTTCAGGGTGAGTAAATCATGGGCTGATTTTCATTTTTGGGTTAACTATCCCTTTAATCTAAGTCACCAGTCGTTTCATGTAATATCAAAGATATGAGACCAAAGCATCAAAAACTAGACTCCAATTGCTAGATGTACGATGAAACAAATTGAATCACTTCAGAAAACTGGTAAAAACATGTGACCCATATAAATTAGGCTAGTTTTATCTTTCATTTACTATGACTATTGGTGTTCCCCATTATTGATCCCAATTCTCTTCTTTTCCATTGTAGGGACAAACAGACATTTCATTTCCATTAAAATATCGCCTTTTTCATCATTGGAGTTTAAATCTGCATAAGGGTGAGTAAATGAGAAAATTATCATTTTTACATAAACCATTCATATTCTGAATATGTTAGGCCTATTGCCTCTGTAGAATATAAGCAACAAGTAGCACATTATTTTTTTATTTTTTTATTTGCAGATACAAATACTGTCAGTCATCTTAAATTGTTTTCTTTACCAATAGATGTCTGCCACACCTGCTGACCTTGAGAAAATGCTTGCCTGTGTCTCCTTGTTTGATCCTTCTTGGTAAGTATGTCATATTAGACATGTCTGCATTTTGTTTCCCTAAAACAAAGTTCACACTCCAGACTGACAAATAACTTTCGTTTATCAGGAGAAGATCCACATTTATGTGCCTCATGCTAGAATCTACTAACTATAAATGTACTCTGTATGACCTCTGCAGTTAATTCCAAGTCTTCAGTGAAATATCCAGTAGTTTTGGGTGAATTTTTTTAGATGATCAAAATTATACACTGCAAATCATTTTAACTGAAAATGTTCTCCTCTTATTTTTCAGATACTTTATTGGAATAAATCCGGAAAAGAGGACCAAAGCTGCACAGAGAAAAGAGGTGTGTAAAATAACTGGGAAAACTGTGCAGAAAAATACTTTAACCATCAGTCCAAAAGTATAAAATGCTGATATATATATTTTATAAACAATTTGTTTTGATATAAAATAATTGGCTAGTGTCCACTGAAGCCTGACTTAAGAGTATATTTGTATTTTATGAACAGGTTATGTATGCATGTATGTATATGTAATTATGTATGCCTGTTTTAAGGCATATGGTAAAAGTCTATCTAATGTTGTATGAGAATAAATCTAAAAGTTTATCTAGTGTTGTGTTGTTCTCTTTTGTAATCCACATAACAGAAAATGGAATATTACTTAAAGGTATTAGCTTTAATAAAAGCATGTTTTAAGGTCATCTTTTGTTTGAGCCATTTGTTAGCCAATTTTTAAATTGTCAGATTCTAGTAGTGTTACAATGTATAGATCACATTTTAGAGTACTTTAATACATTTTATAGTAATAAACAGTTTATGTAGATTACAGCAGGAACACTAATTTAACAATATAATGGCAGCCGAACACCTGACAGTATTAGACTGTGCAGCCTATATTTTCTACAGCACAGTACTGTAATATTTTTTTACAGTAATAAACTGTTGCTTCAGATTACAGCATTCTACAGGTAAATCTAGCTGCCTGTAATTTACTGTAAATTAACGGGGACATTTTTTACAGTAATAAACTGTTGTTTCAGATTACAGCAGGTCCACTGTAAAATTACAGCATTCTACAGGTAAATCTAGCTGCCTGTAGTTTACTGTAAATTAACGGGGACATTTTTTACATACACAACAAAATCCTGCCAGAGCTAACGTTACACTGTATAGTGTACTATCAGAGAGACAAAAAACGAAAGTTTTTATTAAAGTAACCAGACAGTTTCTGGTACCATTGACTTCCATAGTAGGAAAAAATATATACTATGGAAGTCAATGGTACCAGAAACTGTCTGGTTACTGACATTCTTCTAAATATCTTCCTTTCTGTTCAGCAGAAGAAAGAAATTCATACAGGTTTGAAACAACATGAGGGTGAGTATATGATGACAGAATTTTCATTTTAAAGTGGAGTATCCCTTTAAGAGAAATCAATACACTTACCATATTTAATATGGTCTATTTCGGTTCCCACTTACTTTCTCTTCAATTGAGAACAACAATGAAGAAAATCCACTGTTTTGAAGACACCGAAAACTCTCGCGCACATTTCCCAGTAACAAACAAAACACCTTCTGTTTGCTAGCGCTAACACGCCAAGCAACACGCTGGTGAAACGAATACCCGTCAAATACGCTCCGCCTATACATACACACAGGCGCTAGCGAACATTTTACAAGTAATACTTTTTTTTCTTTTCTTGTTCTTTTCAATAGAAGCTGGACCTTCCAAATTCTATCAAAACATTTGAGGACGAGCCCCCAATTCCGGCTCAAGGAAGTAACAAAATAAAGGGATCAGAGCCCAAAAATAAATTAAACAAAATATTTATTTACGTCTAAGGGTTATATGATAAAGAAAACTTATGTTCAACAGAAAATAAGCAAACAATAAAGAGAAAAAACAATATGAAGGTCCAGCTCCTGAGCACAACTGCAGGATAGGGGTCAGAACTCTCCTCCCCCAAAGGACAGCCATCTTAAATACTGCTTTCCAAATTCAAGACAGGTGTGGATCCTTATCTGGCAACCTATACAAAAAAAGAAGACAACAGAACAAACCCAAAACAAAACTGAGCTGTAACAGTGCCCATTGGGCACCTAGCAATAAGAAAAAGTATAAGACATGAACACTGGCCATTGTAACCTCAGATGGCCAGCTGGCGTCTCACTTTGTTGCTTGTCAATAAAGTTAATTCTTCTGACCTGGAACTTTGACTCTGAGAAACTTCTTTGAGACCTGAACCAAAAAGGTCTTTGAATTTGCCACAACATAGCCAATGACAGCAGTAGGAGTAAAAGCTGCAGGAATATGTACGAGTATACAAATATGTACTAGACTAGTATCGTATGAATTATTAAGACTTTGAGACTGGTCGTACTGATTAGTCTATGGGTTTTGTAAGAAAAGGTACAACTAATTGTACTTCTTTGAACCTGAGATGAATATGATTAACTGATTGAAGGTCAATAGCACGTCACATGACAGGCATTGTTTAATCACCGTAGTTTAGTAAGGTGTTGAAAGAAAGCAATGAAACGAAAAGCCTCCGTGGAATGACAGATATAATGCAGTGACTGAACATGAGGGAGCTAATCTGATTAATATTGACAAACAGAAAAGACATTATAACAAACATAAGGACAGCGTATTTACGACTACTTACCAATTTGTCCATAGAGTGACGCAGCAGGGCGCCTTTGGCGTCTTCATTGTGACATGAACCATGACGCATGACCATGCTTCAGTTTTTGACGCCTTGAGAGTGAGAATGGGTTGTATATATGTATACACAGTATACTTATAGAAATCCTAGAGTTCAAAAACAATGCAGCAATAACTCTTCATAATCATCAGCACTCCCAGTGAAATAAATAAACAAACAAAGCAATCTGTATTTGACAACACAATTTCTGCTGCATACAGTTAATCAATGCTTGGCCTTATTTGACTCAGTGTTTGTCTTGTTGATAAATATACGGTCATATTCACAACAGTGAATGCCACTTTTTTGTTGTCTAAAATTAAATGTGAGAAAGACTTGATTGCAGCAGTGTAGTTCTAGGAAGAATATCTAACTGTGATTGGGTTCACATAGAGTGATTGTGCAATTAGGCTAAATGGAACAGCAAAAAGAGAAAAACCTTTTAATGCAGATACAGAGAATTAAAGTCATGATTAGATGCGCTTATGATACCAAAGCCAAAGTTACATGTGGATTACGTACAAATACATGCATGAGTATAACTATATGATGCTAAAGGTTTGATTAACATTTACATTGTAAATGTGTTCTTTACATTTTGCTTTAAGCTGTTTTCTACTAAATCAACCTACATACCACAAATGTTGTGGATTAATCAACTAAAAGTTTAGGATGCTACTAACTAAGCTGAATTTTTCAGTTACTTATCTGGTTTTATAACAGCAATTTTCATTAAACATCAAGTTTTCCAACAGTTTAATGAGACAAGCTTAGACCTATAAACAAAACAGCTTAAACCAGCCTATGTTTGCTTACTGATCTTCCAGTATGGCCAAAGTTGATGTTTTGCTGGTCAGCCAGCCAACTGTATCCAAAACGTCCTTAAAACCAGTAAATTAACCACTCAGCAAGCTATAGCAGTCATTTCACCATCTAGGTTAACTGTTAACTATGTTGTCAAGATGTTCTATGCATATACTGTGCATCTATTCTTTGGGCTGTGGTTAGGCGTCTATTACATTTTCACTGACAGCCCAAATTTTGCCTTGTTTTAGCCTAGACATCAGGGCTGTTTGGAGGACTACTAGACGCCTTTTAAAATGTAAAATTAGTCCTAACTATATCCCTACCCTTAAACCTAAGCCTACACATAACCTATCCCTAAAATCAGAGGAAAATTAAAGGTGAATAACACTGATGCAGAGGCACCTAACCCTGGTTGTAAGACTAAACTTGACATAAATTGTAAATTTCTCTCTTAAATCTGATTAGTTGATTGGAATGTTGTTCCAGGATCAATAAAGATGTTGATCCAGGAACATGTAGCACTTGGTGAAATCAGGTTCTGCATCCTGCTAGAGCCAAGAACCCAAAAATTCTCTAAGACCAGTAAACTAAAGCAGAAAAAAAACCCCGATCCTTTAAAAATGAAGAAAATGTAGAAAATATGACAGAAGATCAGTTTGCTTCAGACGAGCCACTAAAGCTGAGTCAACAAGCACTGTACATTCAATTCATGCACTAAGATACATTGCACATCAGTTTATTTGTCTTGTATTTCAACAGAGAAATACTGAAAACATTTAGTACAGCTTTTAGTCTTCCACCTGCACTACCCAGATATTTATATATTTCATGATGTCAGCATTAATGTGCAGTTTTATTGTGCCGCCATGCCTAAACTCATTCCATCTGTGGGAGGATTATCCAGGTGTTTTGAGTTCGAATGACTCACAATCTTGGTGGTTTGAGGAGCAAAAACTCACATCTGTGCATCTCCATGAAAAGTACTTTTGAGCCCAGTAGTTAGCAAAGGCTAATAATTCTCGTGCTGCCACTCCGAGGGCATTTCACTGGGGCTGTTTATCACTGAACACATGCAACATCTCAACATAATATATTATTCAGACCTGTAGATTCAATTTGCAGTGCTGAGCTAATGTCTTTAATTTTCCATGGCTGTCAAATGCATTACAGTGTGAAGATTAAAATCACCAAGAGAGCAAAGTACCTCTAGCAAATATGTCCCCTTCCTGTGGAGTTTTGTAGGCGTTTTTCTTTTCCTCTTAAATTTACTTTATGAATAAATGGAAGTGACAGTTTTGTGTGTGTGTGTGTGTGTGTGTGTGTGTGTGAATCACACTAAACATGCGAGCCAATGATGCCATATGGAGGGGATGTGCATTTCCATTTCACAAAGAGTCTGACCCTCACGTACAAGGTTGCACAATGTGTGTGTGTGTGTTTTGTGGGTTTGCGAAAGGACCTTGAATGTGTGAGGTTGATGGTGTGAAGGTCACAGTACACTGTGTCAGACAAACCAAGAGGCATAAGAAATCCTCAGTCTTTTTCTTTGTTTATATGTTTCTCTGGCATTCAACGCAGATCTTCATCTTAAACGTGTTCCATTCAGTTCCTGCTGGCTTTCATCATAACCATGTAAATCATTAAGCATGGTAAAATGAAAAGAATCATTGGAAACATTAAGGATTGTGAATAATATTACCTTGAATTCCTACTTGACATAACATAACAGACTAGATTTCTATTTGTGCTTATTGGAAACTTAAGCTAAGTTAAACTCCACTTAGGCCAGGAGGAGGAAAGAGTGAAGCATGAGCAAAGAGAATAGCACAGAATAAAAGAGAAAACTGCTTGGATGTGCTCCTTTTTGAGGTAAATTATTCATTCTGTGATCCACAACAGAACAGTCTTGTTAGGGAATGTAACACATCACCCACCAAGGGCCAGAAAATAGGAAAAATATTTGTCAAGATCAAAGATCGGCACGTTATAATTCATGACACCAGGGGCGGTGACATGGTTTGGCTTAATGATCAAAGGCAGTCGAGCAGCAGCGTATCAGACAGGCGGCAAGCCAAACAATGAAGCGCAACGCCTCATCATATTACATTCTGCTGACAGACCAGGTTAGCATGAGGCTACGGTAACCTGCCCTCAAACGCCCCCCATTACCAACACGGATCCAAAATAGCCTCCGGCACGCTTAGCATGAAGGTACATTGACACGCACCTTCAGAATCATCACATGCAGCAATGCCATTATGTTGAGAATTTGCAATAAGATAATGAAGCACAGGATTATGATATGCATGACATAATATATGACAATAATGAGCTAAATCAACACATGATCATTTAATGTTATTGCTCTTGTGGGAATTATTGTTGATTTGTACCTGTGAAATAGCATTAATGCTGCTTTATTCCATGGTGTAAAAATGTATCAGTTTTTCTTTTTTTGTCCATATGTCAGTGTGATTTAATGAACAAAAACAGTTGAGACATTCTTTAAAACATCTTTTTTTTTTTTTTGTTAAGAAAGAATGTAATTCAAATAACAAATAACAAAACGTACCAAATTCACTGCAGTTTCTAGCTGAAATAAGAACAAGTGGCACAAACAACTTTTATTTCCTTTCACACAAATTATGATTGCACGGGCAGATTGTTGATTTTCTCCATTCCACAACACTTATGTTATGACCTCAAAACACTATAGTGGTTTTTGACATTTACATCACGTAATCACCTTATGGCTGATGTGGAAAACTTGCTCGGTAGCTCACCTAGTACAGCATTGCACTTGTGATGTTGGTACAAGTCTTGATAAACGAGCTCAAAGACTTGTAGAAGCAAGAGCCAAAGTAAGAAATGTTGCCAGATACACATTCATCTGCTTCGGATGAAAGTGAATGCACTTTTAGTGCCACTTACTGGACATTTCACTTAGAAAGAGTCGGAAAATGTGCAAGAAGCAAAATAATATCATTATGCGTCCTGAGTTGGGTTTGGAATGACATGAGAGTCAGAAATTTATGACAGAAATTTCATTTTTGGGTGAACTATTTTGGGTGAAAAGGCAGAAACATATATTAATTTTTTTTTTACTTCCTATAACTTTTAATTTTTTTATTAAATTTTTTTAGGGTCATAATTTTATTTACCATAAATAAAATCAGTCCTAATTAAAACATTCATATATCCTTAGCCATTACATGTTTTTGGACCTGATTAGCAGCAATACTACAAAATTCTTAAAGACCCCTTGTGGCGAAAATCCAGTTTTTAATGTTGTTTGTATGTCTATCTGGTGTTTTTAATATGCTTTAAGACAAACCATGTGCAAATTCATAAGGCAACACCATTGCTGAGTATTTCCTCCTGAAATACGCAGTGAACCAAACACAGTCTAAAAAACGTGGTTTGAAACCACCTGTTTCTTACGTCACAAACTACCTTGTAACCAATCACGTCCAACGTGCCGACGGGCTTTAGCATATTATTAACTGCAGCGAAGCAGGGAGTCTCGAGAAGCCAGGTTATCACGGTACTTTTTCTGTTGATCTGAAAAATCGGGTACATTTAGAAATATAGTGGGTAAAATACATTTATGATGTATATATTACGATGTTATGATGAACTATATGCCTTTCTCCACTGATGTTCTAAGTTGTTTAAAGCATTTCTAAGTATAGGTACTGATTTTTGTCTTTACTGATTGAGATGGCAAACAGGAACATGGTTTATGTAACATTAGCAACACATTATTAGCTGTTTGATAACTCTCACAGTTGGCTTAGAGGCGAAGGCGTTAATCAAAGTTATCCAAGTAGGCAGGATAAACACAACCATACCTAATGGAGATCGGACAAAGACAGAGTGAACGGGAGGAACTAAATAGCAAACACAGATGATGGTAATTAATAGGACACAGGTGACACTGATGAACTAATAATGGTAATCAGGGAGACAGACTAGTGGCGGGAAACTGAACAAAGGAACATGTGACAAATGACAACAAACTGAAAAGTCCATGAACACAGTGGTGACAATAACATAGTCAAGCAAAATGCTAACCATATTAATTACCGTTATGTGTTCGACGTTGAAATACCATTGTGCAGCGTTAACCTCAGTATAGTTGACCGAGTGGATCTCTGAGCTGGTGTGAATGAGTGGGGGCGGGGCTAATTAACATAATTCATTGATCCATGAATTAATGGAACACAGACTGTTGTGTATACTTGCAGTTTAACTGACTAAAAATTTAAACTGAAATTTTAAATTTAATTGATAAGGGTTATAACAGCTAAAATGGCAAAGATATCTGACGCAACATTTCAAAGGTTAGCCTAAACATTTTCTGTTAAAAGTAGCAAAAAAACGATTTTTTTTCCCCACAAATATTCCTGCTCTCATATAACTTTTGAGAATTAATAATTTATTTTATGATGAGAAAAGCGACTTCCAAACATTCACTTCACATCTACAAGCTTTTTATGCTTATCAAGTGGAAAAACAGAAATTGCATGGATATCTCTATTACTATTCCAAACACGGCTCTTTCGGACAAAGCCTGCAACTCCATCCAGTGCCATGTAAATCCATTCCCCTCGTCATAGATGCAGGATGACAGCCCCCATCATGGATGCATTCTTTTCTCTCCATCTCCCTTAATTTGGTCTTTTTCTGCTGCTTTGTGGAAGCACCAAAAGTTGTGAAAAGAAAATGTTTTATTCAGAGCCAGAGCTGTTCTTCTGTGCGAAATCTTGAATCTAATTTAGAAGTATTGCAACACCTTACTGACAGCACGGTTGAGCATGAACTTTGGCTTTGCTCATTTATTGCCTGCCACCTACTCTGTCTCCACTGTGTTTCCTTGTGTTTAAATGCTGTATCAACATAAGGATGCTTCATTAGCATAACACTTTTTTATCGAGGGAATGAAGGTGCTTAGGATGGGTTAAGGTCAGTACAATTGATATTCAGGCAATGCAATCAATACTGGTTCACAATTTGCGCCCCATTGAGTCTACAAGACGTTTTGTGATCAATATTCCTGCTCTCCAAAGAGCTGCTGATAATAAGTATTAGGAAGTTTGTATTGATAAATGTCTTTTTAACATGAGGGTTCTGCAGGAAATCATTGAAACAATAAGCTCTGTAGACAGCAGTGTTGGGGGAGCGACTTTGAAACTAGCTAATCTAGCTCATTTGAAGTAGTAAAACTACAGTAAAGTTTTTCTTTTGAAGAAGAATCTATAAACAGTACATTACTATTGAAGTTACAGTACTTAGGGGGGGCCGTATGTTTTAAGCAATAAACCTAAAAAACAAAGAATCCTCTTAAGCAACTCAATTACATTACTGTTAGATATAGGCCTATTAAGTGTCCAAAGACCTATAATTTATAATTTAATCAGAGCTATACCTTGGCTGGCACAAAAGCAAGGAGAGGTTTTGAATGAATGTCAAATATAGTGACAGTATTAAAAACATGAACATGTAAGTTTGCCTACCATAAATAAAATAAAAATATAAACACAAAATCATAAATCAGGGACTATATCTGTGAATCGTTTTTTAAAATTGTATTAAATTGTTTTGTTTATTTATGCTACATAAACCATCTGAACAAACTGATTCGAATAAATTCCACAACTTTACATATTTTGGAGGACCGTTTATGGCGAATCAATTCATTACAATGAAGCAGAATGAAGTTATCTTGAATGAAACAGACTTTCCAAAGCTTGAAAGAGAACCATTCAGAATAAACTAATTCACTAGAATGATCCGATTACAATGCTTCAAATGAGAGGGGACCCTTCGAGTCCTGCAGGGATGACGTATTGTTGTAGGCCAAAACCTGGCCGTAATGGAGTTTTAGCACTTCCGGTTCCATCATCCTGATGTCAATGCTGGGTTTTTGGTTAAATAGACTGCTGAGAGGATTACTGGTGCTCCCCTGCCCGCCCTCCTGGACCTCACTTACAAAAAATACGTATATTTCAAGTTCATTTTATTTAGTATACTTTAGTAAAGTTCAAGCATATTTTAAGTATACTTTATGTAGTAAGTATACTAATATCAATGTACTAGAATACTTGTAAGTGCACTGTTTCAATACTACTTGGGACTAAATTGGCCCACTTTTTAGTGTATAAAAAATATACTTGTATGTACTTTAAGTGTAACAGTAAACTTTGAGTACACAACTTATAGGTATACTGATAGTTTACGTGTCAAATACTTGTAGCACATAATTTCGTTTATGAAAGTACACTTTGAAGTATTGTCACGGTCAGTGGCTGTAATTAAGCGCACGACAAAGGAGATACTCAAAATAAATCTTTAATCCAAGAATCAAAATAATAACCAGGAGAATAACTCAGAGGAAACACAAGCACGAACACACTGACATCAAACAACAGCAATACAAGACAAAGGATAGACAGAAACTGAGGGCTTAAATACATAAGGGGAACCAAAAGCTGATGAGATGATTAACATGACAGACCTGAACAGAATACTCAAATCAGTCAGAAACCATGGTGACAAACAGACAGAGAACTGAGAACTGAACTCTGACAAACTGGCTGCAAACAGAAACAGAACACAATGAAAACTGAATCAAAAACAGAACATACACATGACAAGTATACTCTCAATAAACTACCAGTTTAGTAGTTTTATACTGCAATTATACTTGTAAGTTTTTTTAAGTGAACATAACATCATTATAGTTTACTGTTCATATATTATTTTTGCACTTTAAGTATACTACTTGTTAGGTATACCTTTTTATACTTGAAATATAACTTTAACTTTAAATAAAATATTTAATTATTTCCATTTTAAAAACATTTTATTCTATCTTCATGCATCCTTTTTTTTATCAACACTTGAATGTGCATAAAAAAAGCAACATTTTAAACAAAAAGATGAAAAAATTGCATTTTTGTCAGACTACGTCAGGATCGGATTCAGAACTAGGATCAGAACACAGATGGAGTAGATCAAGTCCATCAACACCCCCAAAGCTTCAAAGTCGTTTCCTCTTTATGGGTTCGACATTTCATTCGGTAACATTAGGCAGTTTTGAACTTCTATGCTGTTTAATGTTTGATGATAGTGTTATTTTACATTTGCGTGAGCAATCTTCTATCACTTGGTTCTGCTGCTTCTTCACCCGTTTTTTGATCCGGAGATTCTGTACTCTTTCAGAAGATGCATAATAGCGCCCCCCTACTGTATAACAATGAAAACATGGATAGTCGGAATATGCAGTCAATGGCGCGGAAAGGCCCTATCCTAAATGGTACCCTAAACATTTGCGGTCTTCCTACGAGTCCGCACTTTCGTGACGTAACGTCGCTTTGACTGTCGGGAAGAAGTCTGCTGCGGAGCTCACACCAGTGCATATGATGTGTGCATAAAGTGTGCCATTTAGGACAGGGCCAAAGAGTAAAATAGATATGATGTAAATTTCTATGTACACTACCAGTGGACTATACACAAAAATTCTGACTCTCAGGAACATCTCTGTTTTCGTTGTTTTCAAACAATGTGAATCTATAAAACAGTATGTAAAACTATGTGAAAAAGTGTAGAGTAAACACAACTATTAGTCAAGCATTCTTAGAATACTTAATTATAGTTGTAAGTAGAATCTCGATCAAAAGACTGAGTACAAGTACTGGCCAAATATACTTCGATTTAGACTCAGTCGAAGTCAAGTATACTTAAGTGCAATTTTAATAATATTCCTGAGAAGTATATTTCTGAGAAGTACATAAAAAGTAGACTGAAAGTATACTTTCTTATTTTAGTTTAAAGGACGTATACTAATAGCACACTGGAATACATTTCCCTTTTGTAAGGGCTCAGGGCTGTATACTTCCAGAGTGAGAAAGAGGGCAAGTAAAATCATCACAGACTCCACTCATGGGCACCACCTGTTTGAACGGTTGCCGTCTGGACGGTGATTCAGCTCACTGGGCACTGTTTTTTTAAGTAAAGACTGAAAGAGTTGTCAGAAGCTTTTTACTTCTGCTGATTTTATTTAGGCTTCAAAATGTATTAAAGTTGTGTTCATTTGTGAAGATTATCATGACAAAACATGCAAGCATCATAAACATTTTTTGATCACAGAACTTATTTTCTACAATAATCTAAAAGGGTTTTTAGTTTAGGTTTCAACTTCTGAGTTGGCCCATAAAAATACACCATCAATGCAGCGCTCTATTTAGGACAAACCAGTTCAGTAGAATTAAAGGGTTAGTTGACCCAAAAATGAAAATTCTGTCATTAATTACTCACCCTCATGTTGTTCCAAACCTGTAAGACCTTCGTTCATCTTCGGAACACAAATTAAGATATTTTTGATGAAATCCGATGGCTCAGGGCGGGCTCCATTGATAGCTATTTAATTAACACTTTGAAGGCCCAAAAGGTAGGAAAGACATTGTTAAAATAGTCCATGTGACTATGGTTCAACCTTAATTTTATGAAGCGACGAGAATACTTTTTGTGCGCCCAAAAAACTAAATATTGACTTTATTCAGTAATTTCTTCTCTTCTGTATCAGTCAAGGTCTTACGGGTTTGGAACGACATGAGGGGGAGTAATTAATGACAGAATTTTCATTTTTGGGTCAACTAACCCTTTAAACTGATCTTCCACTGCTGCATTTGAGAGAGAGGTTCGTCCAAACGAATCAATTCATTAGAATAAATAAGAGTGAGCATGTTTGATTAATCCATGGGCTCGGATATTAAAATTGCTTTTGCACTGCACAGTTAACACTTTGGAAAAGTATCTTGCTTCTGGGAAGAAAAATAAATAAATCCAAACCTTTTAGTTAGTTAGTCACAACACTGGAAGACAGAAGCAGACAGTGACATATCCAAGATGAATAAGGTGGCATGCTGGGAACTGACTGAGAAATCTGAATATTAGATATTTACCTACATCAAGCCTCTAACCATCTGGAAAGCATGGTTATAGAAGATATATTACAGAGAAATGCTACAGCTGTGGTCAAAATGAAATAAGTAATATACAACGTGATTTATTTCGTGGAGTTTATTGCGGTTTTGGAGGCAGTGCTGGTGCTATAAGTAGTCTCATTAATATGAGGCTACGATCGTGAGCGCTCTAGGCGACTCTGAGATATGATTGATTCAAAGGTCTACTGATATCAGTCTAAATATTTCTGCAGTGCAAGAATATGATTCACTTTGAAAATGAAATTACAGTAGGATTTGGCTCTAAGTGCAATAATAAATGAATTGGAATAGGAATCACCTCTCAGTTTATACATTATGCATGAGGGTATTCAGAAAGTTGAGTAATGGCCCCTGCATTAAAGTCCGAGTCAAAACTGCATCTCGACTCTACAGTATGTGCGAGCGTTCGCCCATGTTGGGAGGAGAGAATGAAAGAAAGACTTACAGCTTGAGTATGTGAGTTTTATGTAATCGGTCACTTCCATTATCCTCGCTTAAATCATCTCTGCAGGGATCCTTTGTTACAGTACTTTCTCTCACTCTCTTCACTCTTACATTACCCATCTCTAATACCACACTTTCTTTTCTCATTTCTTCCCTGTCAGTAAATCTTGATGTTCTTGGTTTTGAATTGAGGAAGGTTTAAAAATAAATAAATAAATGGTTTCATACCCATCTAACGTACAGTTTACTTTCTCAAGCAGTTAGAGGGACAAAATTCCTCTTGTCTTCTCTGCCACAAACACTTGCAGTAAGTAAAAGTAGAAACTTTTTGTGGAGCATGAGTCGTTAAGCTACAAAATGGTGTAGCATTTCCAGAAACAAACTTTTTCCCAAAAATAACAGTGTTGTGTTATATTTTTCTACACATTTGATTGTGCCCAAGCTTAGGTGTCAATCAAACATGTTCTGTCTTCTCTATCACAGATAGCATTGGGAAGTCTGATTCATTTTAGTGAATAGATCCGTTTGCATGGTTTATATAAATAAATATCGCTGATTCACTTATCAAATATATGATTCACTGCTTGATTTTAACCCCTGCCTTTACTGTCACAGTGTCAGCAATGAAACCAAGTCAAGCAATGAATCAGAGTGATTCCTTTGAACACAAACTCACAGAGATGCTTGATTATGCTGAAATCATCTCTGTGATTAACCAGAAGCCCTGTTGTCTCAGACTAATATTGTAGGAGGGCATGTAGGTATACAAACTAATTCTCAATGTAAAAAAAAAAAAAAAAAAAAGTAAACAGTAATTCATATAATGTGTTTACACTGAAAACACATGTTGTCTTTTCTTAAACTGTTAAGTAATATGACTAAAATTTATTTAAATCAAAAAAAAAAAAAATCAAGAACCTACGTTCATTTAACTTATTTTCCTAAAAAAATACATAAACCCAAAATCATAATTTATTTAAATAGCTTACTCACTCAGGTCTTTATTTGATGTGATTGGCCATGCATGCAGTTCTGCCTGGCAACAAGAAGACTAATGAATTGATTGGTAGATAATTAAAATGAGGGGTCTCTCTTCGGCCCCGTTTACACGATTGGAAAACGCAGATATTTTCCTGCGTTTTGGCCTGTCATTTACACGAAAACGCCGTTTTTATCCCAGAAAACGATTATTTCTAAAAACTCCGGCCAAAGTGGAGATTTCTGAAAACGCCGGTTATGTGTTGCCGTGTCAACTGGGAGAAACGGGGTTTTAGGTTCTCAAACGTCACATTATGCGCCAGAAAATGCTTACGTCATGTGAGCGCCCTATGTTTAGAGTTTGTTCCATACTGTCTATGAGTTTGTTTGGCTACTATTTGATCATGGATGCTGTTAAAGTGGTACTCAACTTTTTTTGAAAACGATATTGTGTGCACGATGTTATTTTTGAAAACGGAGGGGGAGAAATATTCGTTTCTCTAAATACCCGGCTATGTGTAAATGTGGCCTTCATCTTGTCTGTTGAGGAACTGATAGGCCGCTGGAGTTCAAAACCGGAGTTTTCATAGTTGGTTATATAGGTTGTTTTGTGATTTGCTGTTTTGAAACTTTGTGCTTCGTTGTATTTTTTTTATGGTAATCTGGTGTGCTGTTTCCCCCTTTTTTTTTTTTTTATAAAGGGTGAACATTTCTGGCCTCAGCCCTGGTCTATAGAATCAGAATTTCCCACCCCCTGCACACAACTAGCAAGCAACAAACCATGATTTATAGCCATGACATGATTTAGTATGTACATAAATAAATAAATAAATAATAAAGAAGGGACGAGTCTTGTAACTTCCAAAAGGAAAATCTGTGCTTATTTTGGCTGATAATTGAATTGCAGAATTCCATATTGTATAATCTGCTGGATATGCATTTATATAGGTATTGTCCCTCTACAGCTTCAATATAGTTTGACTTTCCGAGTCACTTCCGCAACACTGTTATAATGTCGGCTTAAACCACCTGGTGCCTCAACGTGAAGATGAAATTCAAACCACATACACATGGTACATTACATATACATTCCCAATAACCCACATGCCACCAAGTGAGAAATTCAAGATGTGTAATGCGACCCAAGAGATGAAGCTGTCCTTCCGCATCATGTATTATTTACAAAATGTTCCATATTAATCATGGTTATCTTGTATCTGTTATATATCATTTTCAGCGGTATGAAAATGGTACATCGTTTTCTGCTGATTTCTGATGGCATAAAGCACTGCATATCTGTTTGTAAAGCATCCATAAATATGTGGGCTACATATAGAGACAATTGGGCCAAAATCACACCGAACAATGCGTTTCCATATAATGTTTATAACGGGAAAGAGTCAAGCTGAATCTTCACAAAGCATCACGTGTCATCAAATCACATTTTGTTCATAATTGGATGAACAACAATTAGAACAATGAACTTTTATTTGTGTAATTATGAACCACCTGTTTCCAATTTACAACCAATGCCCCATAACAACAGATCTGGAAAAAACATCTCTCAGTGCTAAAAAAATAATCATGCTCACGCTTAGATGCCAGTTCTGGCAATTAAAATTATTAATTGAATTTGACATAATTAAAATGTCGATAGAGCACTCTCATTGAGTTGCAAATGATTTTCCACAGTTCTGCAAATACAACAAAAGTGAAGCTCAGTAAGTGTCTGCGGAGATGCTAACTGCTGTCTGGAGTTGCCTTGGATCGATACCAACATTTTTGGCTCTGGTACCAATTCAGGGTACTAAATCGATACTTTAGGCAGCATATAAATAGCCTCCGGTGACTGATGAAATGAAACTGTCAAATGAAGCTGTCACTAGATTCAGCAATTTAATGCCAATAATTTGTGATTAGTCTCATACTGTATTTTTGTGTGCAATGCATTAACACATTTACACTTCCTTTTTTAAGAAAAGAAAAGATAACATGTAGCCTAACTGTTCGGTTATATCGGACCAGATTGTTTTAGTACCTGTGTAGTGTTCAAGCCTAGTCTGTAGGTATGGTATAGCTACACTGATAAAAATGATTTTGTGGTGAAGTAAATACTACAGAAAAAAACAATGTAATTTACATGAAAAAGTTAGTCCAGGCAATAATTAAAACAAACTAAATAAATTATATATTAGTACTCAATTCAAGCGTGTAGAAATGAAAGCGTAAATATCAACGTTGTAAAATTAAGTAAAATTACTCAACTTTTCTGATACTGGTGTTCCCATCATGCACTGGGCCTTGAATAATTAATAAGAGTTCATTTTCTACTCAAAATGACACATTCAAACACCAAAACGATCCATCAAATGTTACCGTTATTGTGTATTGTCTTCCAAGTATTGAGGTCTCTGCATTCACATGACGCATTATTTCTGATATGTGGATATAGTGTCTCACACAATATCTATTGTATTAATTACTTAGATATGTCTAAATAAAGCATATACTTTAAAAGTTTGGTTTAATTCAATGTTACATTGTTAGAGTGAAATGTATTGCAAAGGAAGCTTCAAATAAATAGATATTACTCAATCTTTTACTAGCCAAGTTAAAATTACTTATTTTCTTTGTTACTTTCACTTAACTTAGTTAAGTAACGTTTACTTAATTCCATATGTGAAATTTACTTAAAAAATATGCGTGTGAAATTTACTTAAAAAAATATTTGTGCAAAAACTTGCCAAAGAAAAATTAAGTAAATTTTACTTATTGTTTTTTTCAGTGTACTTGATCTTCACCATTGTGAGGAAGAGGATGATGATGAAGTGGTGGAGGTGACAGATTCGCTCCACTAAACGCATCTCTCACAGATTAAAATGTATGTGTGAAAGTGTGTGCGTCTGTATAGGGGGTGGTTAGGAAGTCCTGTCAGGGCACATCAGGGAATATGAGCCGCTTTCTCTGCGCATGGAAATCAATCACCACCGCCTGAGAGCCACCTGCACTTCCTGCATCTGGAGTCGCCGTGATGCAGAACATTATCCCTCAGAGCACCGGAAATACTCCTGCGCTTTACTGCGGCTAGATAGCGTAGAGCATGACTAAGGAAAGAAGCCAGCGAAAACAACAGAAGAATGGAAAAAATATATGGAGCGAGAACGAGGGGGAGGGAGGTGTGGTTGTAAAAGCTTATTAGAGTTATGAGTTGTTTGTAGCATTGATGGTGATGATTCAGTGCTGTCTCTGACCGGATCTCTTACTCTGCGGCCAAGGTCATTATACAGATTGAATCAAAACAGAATCATGCCATTATTCCTTATGCGACCAGAAACCCTCATCTCTCACTGAAAAAGATATGACTTTTGAGTCGCTTTGACACAGCAAATCTAACAAGCCTGTAAACAAGCTGTTCACAGAAGATGCTTCCTTGCGATCGAAAACAGAGTGCAACAGAATGGAACAGAACTCGTGTTTTAGTAAAAGTAAAAGTTGACAGTAAGCAACTTGACAGTGGCTTAAAAATGCAGCGTAAGGACCAAAAACCAAAGACCAATGTACTCTATAAAAAAACATATATAAACTATACCGTTCAAATGTTTGGGGTCATTAAAATGTTTATTATTACATAGTTCTGGCATGAAACCCTGAATGGTGCATGCTCTTTAGCTTATTGGTAGCAATCATGTCGTTATCTACATAGCACAGCTGATTGATTGCTGTTGCATCAGCGGTCAATGAGGTTGCTGCTCAAACATTCAAATACTTGCCATTGTTTGCTGTTAACAGTTTACAGCACACTTTCAGAACCCTCCCCCTCCCCCTTCCCCAGCTCCACCTGTATAGATCTGCAACAGGGTTAATTCATGTATGTTACATAAGCAGCAGCAGCAGCATGTCTTACATGCTCACAGCAATGTCTGTGAATGTTTTGAAGGTAGCAAGTCTCGGTACTTGCTCTGCAGCAGCAGCAGTGTAGCAGATCTATTCCGCCAAGACCAAAAACATAAACATTGTCATATCCATTAGTATGCCAATCTCTATTACCATACCAATCTCCCGAGAGTTTTCATGACAGAAATAATAATTATATTCAGCAAGGACACATTCAAATGATCAAAAGTGAAAGTAAAGACATTTAATGTTACATACAAATTATATTTCAAACAAAAGCTATTCTTATGAATTTTCTATCCATCAAAGAATCCTGAAAAAAAGTCTCACTGTTCCCACAAAATAAACAAATAAATAAATAATTAAGAAGCCCAACTGTTTTCCACACATATTTCACTACTGTTTTTACTATATTTTGATCAAAGAAATGCAGCCTTGGTGAGGATTGAGCATTATTTTTTAAATCTTACTGACCCCAATATATATTTAAGAAAACTCAATTTTGATATTGTCACATTGTTTCATTTTCAAGGACTTTTATTTTGTCTTCATTATTTCCTGCTTCTGTTTGACCCACAACAATGCACTTTTTGGGCAAATTCCAATCGGAAGTGAAAATCCCTATGCCCTACTCACTCTGAAGGGCAGAACAACATCATAAATAAACTAAATGACTTCCTTGAAGTGACCATTGGATGTTCCCTTTGCTAACAGACCTGTGGAAGGGCCACTTCGTAAAAGGGTTCATTTATTTACTTTGTTTAGAACGCTCCTGCAAATGGCGTCCCCTTCCCGAAGTGCCCTTCAAGGGGGCAAAAAACGCCGTTTGGAATGTGCTGTTAGTGTGGCTCCCTAATCAAACACATCACTTGATTCAACTTATAAGCTCATTAGAAGAAACTCCAGGACCTAAAATGGATGTCTCAGACAGAGGAGACTTTCAAAATGTCCTGTGTTGGGGGTCCTCCAGAACCAGGGACAAGAAACACTGCCCTACACCATCGGTGAGAGTGAGGAAGATATCCACTACCGGCAGTCCATCCCACACACCATTCTGAGACCGTGCAACCCATCATTGAACCCAGAGCTAAAGGTGTGTTCACGCCATGTTAAAATAACCGTAATTTCGCGGTTTCAACATGTTCATGTCCTTGAGAGCTCCTACTTGTACCACACGACCGCTGTACCACCTGACCACTGCAGATTAATTTAGGTGTTGATAGTGTCACTATAGAAACGCATAAATCCCAGTCCGAGGACTAGAACAGCTCATTATTTCCTGTGTTTCTTTTGTTGTTATACTTACTAAGTATGTTTTCATTGGTTGTCATTGTGATTCATTGGTTCATTGATCTCACACCAGTTTAATATTCAGGGGCCGGTTGCACCAGCTGTGCGTACAACTTAGCCTAGTTTTGACGTAAATGGGCACTAAGATACAACTTATGCAGTACTAAATAATTTTGCGTTGCATCATTAAACTTAGTTGAAGCGTAACTCTATGTATAAACTAAATATTTAGGAAGCCTCCGATCAGTAGTAACGGTTGGAATAAAATAGTAGAATGCAGACTGAACTGCATCAATAAGCTCTTCTTTTACCTGACTGACTTCAATTATTTAGACATAGATGATAATGCTGACATTTGCACTCGCTTATATTTTAAGAGAGAGAACATTATGTGCATTGATTACTTTGTTAGTGGCTCATCAATACGAACCCTTCCTACAGTGTGCATCTGTCCCATTGGTCCCTGTTGTGCATGTCAAATAAAAAATTAAAAAAATCATAAAATAAATTGATGCCAGCAGCCATATCACCCTGTAGCCCAAGACTGGTTGCCCACTGAAGCTAAGCAGGGTTGAGCCTGGTTAGTACCTGGATGGGAGACTCCTGAGAAAACCAGGTTGCTGCTGGAAGAGGTGTTAGTGAGGCCAGTAGGGGGCGCTCACCCTGTGGTCTGTGTGGGTCCTAACACCCCAGTGTAGTGATGGGGACACTATGTTGTCAATGAGCACTAGCCTTCGGATGAAACGTTAAACCGAGGTCCTGACTCTCTGTGGTCATTAAAAATACCAGGATGTCCTTCGAAAAGAGTAGGGGTGTAACCCCGGCATCCTGGCCAAATTTGCCCCTTGGCCTCTGTCCATCATGGCCTCCTAATCATCCCCATATACTGATTGGCTTCATCACTGTCTCCTCTCCACCAATAAGCTGTTGTGTGGTGGGCGTTCTGGCGCAATATGGCTGCCGTCGCATCATCCAGGTGGATGCTGCACATTGGTGGTGGTTCAGGAGATTCTCCCTTCCATGTAAAGCGCTTTGAGTACCTAGAAAAGCGCTATATAAATGTAACGAATTATTATTATTATTATTATTATTATTAAAATCAATCATAATCAATAAATGTTATTTCTTATGTTTTTGTTTTTGTTTGTATCATTACTTATTTATCCTTATTAATTTCATAACAATTCTTAACAGTTTCTGAATGTTATTTACATATAAAAACACGTATGTTATTCATGATCAAGGGTCCTATTAAATGGAAACGTATTTGTACTGTTAGGTGAGGCAAAAGAAGTTAGAATGAAGGATCAACCGAAATTCCCAGCATTTAAACAATTTCTGCTCACGTTTTTGAAGGCTGCTGGATCATTGGGGGTAAACGTCATATTATGCGACTACGCACTTTACGGGGAGTTTATGACCTACTAGCTACGTTATGCCTTACGAACAAATGCGCAACGGAATAAAGTACAGAGTTAGTTACAAACTAGCTAGTAGTTACTAAGCCTCTATCGATAGTGTGGACTTTAGGTTCCAATTTAAGAAAGAACTTACGAACGGCTGGTGCAACCCGACCCAGTTCATTATCCTGTGTATATATTGTCCTAGTTCTTTCAGTTCTTTGTCTAGTGGTGTTTGTGTCTTGCACATTGTTTCGTTTATTTCCTTTATACGGATGAAATGTTTATGCAGCTAAAGGTCCATTATGCCTTGCCTCATCATTATTATCATCACCAAAATGTTACAGATTATATTATATTATATTATATTATATTATATTATATTATATTATATTATATTATATTATATTATATTATATTATATTATATTATATTGTATTATATTATTTAATTCAATTTCAATTCAATTCAATTCAATTCAAATTTATTTGTATAGCGCTTTTCACAATACATATTGTTTCAAAGCAGCTTTACAGAAAGTGCATTTCAGAAATGTACATAGAAAAATACAGTTAGTTAATCATGTATTAATTTAGGGCATAACATATCGCCGGCGTCGAGTCGTCTCTTCACTAGCGTCCCGAGATAACGACAGAAAAGCAGATGGGAAATAATTAGCGTAGCTGCTGTTCATAATATTAATGCATTCAATCTTATTCAACTGTAGTATAAAAGGTAAGTATTATGTGAATGCTTGGCTAAAGAGATGCGTCTTTAATCTAGTTTTAAACTGTGACAGCGAGTCTGAGCCTCGAACAATATCAGGTAGGCCATTCCAGAGTTTAGGAGCTAAATGTGAAAACGCCCTCCCTCCTTTAGTGGACTTAGATATCCTAGGAATGACCAGAAGCCTCGAATTTAGTGATCTTAAAGAGCGCAATGGATTGTAGGGCGATAGAAGTTCCGTTAAATACCCAGGAGCTAAACCATTTAGGACTTTATAGGTCATTAGTGACACTTTGTAATTGATACGGAACTTAACAGGTAACCAGTGTAGAGATGATAGATTTGGTGTTATATGATCATATTTTTATTGACCTAGTAAGAACTCTAGCAGCTGCATTTTGGACTAACTGTAGCTTGTTTATTGAGGATGCAGGACAACCAGCTAATAAAGCATTACAGTAATCTAGTCTTGAGGTCATCAATGCATGAACTAACTTTTCTGCATCAGAAACAGATAGCATGTTACGTAGCTTAGCAATGTTTCTAAGGTGGAAAAAGGCTGTTCTTGTAACATATGAAATATGATTTTCGAAAGACAAGTTGCGATCTAGTATAACTCTCAGGTCTTTTACTGTAGTGGATAAAGTAACAGGACATCCTTTTAAATTAAAGTTGTATTGTAAGAGGTTTTGTGGGCAGTTTTTTTGACCAATAAGTAATACCTCCGTTTTATCTGAATTTAATAGCAGAAAATTACACGTCATCCAGTATTTTATATCTTTAACACACTCTGTCAATTTCGATAATTTATTGTTTTCATCTGGTCGTGATGAAATATATAATTGAGTGTCATCAGCATAACAGTGGATATTAATTCCATGTTTTCTTATAATATTACCAAGTGGCAGTATATATATTGAGAATAGCAGAGGGCCTAACACAGATCCTTGCGGCACTCCATAGTTTACTGACGTTATCTTAGATTTTTTTCCCATTTAAACAGACAAAATGGTAGTGGTCTGATAAGTATGATCTAAACCAGCTTAATGCCTGTCCATGAACACCAGTGTAGTTTTGTGGTTGATCTAAGAGTATTTTGTGATCTATAGTGTCGAACGCAGCGCTAAGATCGAGTAAAACTAGTATTGAGATACAGCCTTGGTCAGAAGCTAGAAGTAAATCATTTGTAATTTTAACGAGCGCAGTTTCTGTGCTATGATGCGGTCTGAATCCTGACTGAAATTTTTCATAGATATCATTTTCTTGCAAGAAAGAGCACAATTGAGCGGACACAACTTTTTCTAGTATTTTAGACATAAATGGAAGATTTGAAATGGGTATGTAATTTGCTAGGTTATTATGATCTAATTGCGGTTTCTTAATGAGAGGTTTTATAACTGCCAACTTGAATCTTCTTGGAAGATTTAAGCTATTTGTTTTTTTGTTTTTTTTTGTTCTTGGAATGCCACAATAATGAAATTAATTGTTTTAATTTGGGGACTTTTCTCAGCAAATATTTATATATGCAAATAATTGGGTTAATTAAGCAGCATATCATAATTAATGTAATACACCAAAATGTAATTCCTTCTTATCCATTCATTTCTTTTGTACAGCCTCAGGTACCAAAGCCAATTCTGTGTGTTTTTACCAAAGGATGAAACGGCACATCCAACAACAACAAATATGTAGCTGGAATTCACATATTTAACATAGCAGGCAAACAAAGCTGTGCTGATGGATGGATTCTGGTGGGTGGTGTGTGTCCATTTGAGTGTGCGTTTGCAGGATGGGAGGAAGGGAAACGGCACCAAACTCATTCTTCAATTTAATCCAGCCACTAGTTGACTGACAGGCCTACCGTTTGAAGTACGTCCTTGAGAGGGACATGCACGTAATATATAATACACGCGTGCGCACGCCCACGTGCACTTTCAGAGACATTCACTGATCAATAAGATCTCTCCTTTGCAAGAAACAGACGGAAATTGCATGCTATAGGACTTTCCTATCTCATAGCACCACAGATTAATATTAGAGGCATCTGACAGGAGAAAAAAAAAAAAAAAGTTGGCTTGTTAGTGGAGAACCTGTCTCATTCCTCCATGCCAGTCAAAGAGCCCACAGGATGTGCTGTGAAAACCTGCCATTCCTCCACGCGTTGTGTGTGTGTGCACGATTGTTCAGTGCGCCATTAAGAGTCGAGACGTTATCTTCTGAGGTAAAATATCCGTTTGCTCCTCTGCCTAATAAGTTGTGTGAGAATACATGTGTGTTTATGTGAGGCTTTAATCAGGCTCTTTGTAGGACATGTCATCCCGTGTGCCTTTTGATATGAGGTGTAATTGGTACAGAAGTCTGAGGGCTGTAAATGAAGTGTGTGATCTCAATATAGAGCATCTATCTGAAGAGGATAGAGGTAGTGGATGCTAGCAGATGGAGTGGGTGTTTGATTTTGCACTATAAAGCTATCAAAATGTATGCCTTCTTAAAGTCTTCTCTTTAACTTTATTAAGGTGTGGTCACATTTACCATTCCTCTGCAAAATTTCGCCAGCGGAATCCAGTAATTTCAAAAGGAATCCATGCAAGCTGGAATTTTGCATGAGGATGAAAGATTTCTCCATGCAAATTTCGCAATGAGTTCAAATGGTCACACAAATTTTCTCCGTTGCCCAACATAAAACTGGATGTGAGTTTAGACAATTGGCCTTTTTTGCCTGCAAAATTTCACTAATATGACCACACCTTAAGATGCGGGCACATTGTTATCGTTTTTTTGCGGGCAAATTCCAGTAATTTCAAGAAAAATTCACACGATCTGGAATTTCGCATGCTGAAGAAAGATTTCCCTATTCATGTTTTGCAACAAATTCAGTTGGTCACACGAATTTGCTGCGTTGACCCATAAAAAGGAGCTTAGTTTGAAAGTGACTTCTGTGTGAGCTGTACCTCATCCCTCTATACTATTGGCAGACAACTGACCTTTTTTGCATGTGAAATTTTTAAGTTGTGGCTACATTAACCATTGTTCGGCAAATTAACTTCTTTGTGAGCTGTGTTTCATGCATCACTATACTACTGACAATAGACCTTTTTTGCCCATATATTGTTGCCAAAATTTTGCTAATGTGACCACACTTTTAACCCTTAATGCATGAATGTTTCGCCAATCATTATTACATATCGTCGCTGTCGGGCGGAATCCTCGTATCTCCAAAACCATTATTTTTCAGGAAATTAAAAAAACTGCATATTTTTTGAGTTATTAAACATTGTATCGTTAAAGTTGGTATTATACCTTATATTGCTATCATATACTGTTGTATACCAACATTAACACATCATTTCCCTAAAATCATGTTTAATCGGAGATACGAGATTTATGACTTGGGAGCGGGGAGATACGAGGTTACGCTGTCATTGATTAGAATGGAACGGACACAGACGTCGCTGCTGCCAGCAGTGTTTATCACAGTCTGCGGTCGCGTTCAGCCTTTTGATAAGAGATAAGGCTTTAAGAGCTATTCAAATCTAATGATTGTGGTTACATACATCTTCCTAAACTCCATTTTAAACGTTTAAGAGATATGAGTGATGCAATACCAAAATATTAGGCTGTCTAAAATAGGCGGAAATTAATCTGCACGCAAACAAAATCGGCGGTCGCGTTGAGCCTTTTGACAAGAGAAAAGGCTTCAATAGTTAATCAAAGCTAACGACCGTGGTTACATACATCTTCCTAAACTCCATTTTAAAGGTTTAAGAGCTATAAGTGAAGCAGAACAAAAAATGATGAGCTGACTAACGTTGTCTCATAGGTGGAAATTTGCCTAATCTGCACGCAAACTTACCTCCGTGGCTCACGGGCTTCCTTCTGCACCAAAGCATTACAGCTATCGATTTTTAACAAAACAAGCCAACTCAAATGTATCTAACCTAACTATTTTCACTCGTTATTGTCTAAAAAACAGACAGAGTTATGCAAAAATAGGCTTAACTTACTGGCACCAGTAGACAGACCCTTTTTCTCCCATAAATAAAACCTGCTACTTGGGGTATTTTACATGCACAGTGCCAACTTCGAGTCAGTAAAATAATAATAAAAACAATAATTTAAAGCTGGTATCCAAAACATTTAATTCAATTCAAGTATTAGGCTATATTAGATACATTTTAAAACTTCAATGCACAAGTATAATAAGCCTAATAATAAGCCTAGTAATACGTAGACATTTAAAATGCATCAATAACTGATATCATAGTTTAACACAGATAAAATCAGAGTTAAGGCTTGCTTTACGTGTTGCTCGACGAGGGTTTCTTAATCGTTGCGAGTTTCAATCCTGAGGAGACAAAATGGCGCGAGGCTCCCGCCCGCCGCGGAGTGAAGAAGAGGTGGAGTTACGAGGATTCTCAGACAGTTGAAGTGTCCAATGGAGTTACGAGATTTGCTCTCAAGCTATTTTCAACACTTTAGATTGGTTAATAATTTGTAAAAATAACAGAACCACGTGGGGACTGACCAATAGCATCGATTTGTGAAAAAATATGAAATTGACCAAATTTGGACATACGAGGTTTCCGCCCGACAGCGACGATATTCGGGTCTTTAGCGACCCAGATTTTTATCTAACACGGATGGATCTCTACCTGTCACGATAATATAAAGCTCCCCTGATATTAGAGTAACAATTACAGAAGAATAAAATGAAGCATATTTTGTTACTTTGTGGAGCTTGGAAGGGGTTCAGTTTGAGCAAATGTTGTATACCATTATCACTGTCCTCATCAGAGCTCATTTCCCAGTACATTCAGCATCGTGCTCATATTCGCGAAACTATCATTTTCAAAATCTTCAAAATTAGTTTCTTCAATTTCTTAACTTCTTCACCAGATCGACCATCAAGTGACAGTGACACTAATATTTATTTGCTTTCAGTACTTGCTTTGCAGTAAATCTCTTAGCTATTACAAGTTTTGCTGATGGAAGATTTCCTCACACAAATTTCGGTAAAAGATTCAGTGGGTCACGTAAATCCTCCGCTTTGACCAAAACAAAGTGTTGGCTTGAAAGCAACTTCTGTGTAAGCTGTGCTTTATCCATCGCTATATAATGACAACAGACAATAGACCTTTTTCAGCAGGTCACGAATCGACAATAGACCCTTTTTTTGCCCACAAATTTAGAAATGTTGCTAATGTGATCACACTTTATTTTCATTGGCCAAATCCAGTCAAAGAGTAATTCAATCCAGTAATTTTTTAAGATATCGGCGTGATCATGAATTTAATGTGAGGGTGAAAGATTTTCCCACACAAATTTCACGACGGGTTCAGTTGTTCTAGAGAATTTGCCCTGTTGACCATCAGAAAGCTGCTTGGTTTGAAAGTGACTTCTGTGTGAGCTGTGCTTCATAAATCTACACTATTGACAATAGACAACTGATCTTTTTTTGCTAAATTTCAGGAATGTCACCGCAGTCAGGCACATTAAGAGCATTTTCTCCTTTCCTTGCACATACAGGTGTGTGAGTCAGTATGTGTTTGCGGTGTCAAGTCAGTGACTTCACGTCTCACTTCTTGATAGCAGATGTGAAATCTTAATTAGAGTCAGGGGAGCTTTCCTAGACCAGGTGTGCGGTTCTTTGTACATGAAAGAATGAGAAAACAAAAGGAAAAAGATACAGACGCATAGCGAGACTGTGTGTGTGTGTGGGTTTGAGTACGCGTGTTGGTGTGAAACAGGGTGACAGGTGTATTAGTTAAAGCCCTGCTGGGGGCTGATCTCCAGGTGAACAGAGACTGAAACATGGTGCTTATGTTAAGTCACAGCCCTGGGCTCTTCCTCTGTAAATAGGCTCATATTTCACACTTCCAAAGTCTGTTTGTCCATGGGTACTACTACTGTAACTGCCTTACATGACAGACATTAATCTCAACCGCTCATAATGCCGGTGGGAAACACTGCGGCCAATCAGAGCTCTGATGTGTCATGCCAACCAATGGGGATTTCTGAAACAAAATGGCACTTTGGAAATTCCCTGATAATTAATACTGACAAGGTGTTTGTGATTCAGTGAATGAATCTGTTGCCATTTCATTTATATATATCACTCAATACAAGTGATCAAGAGATGTAAAACAAACTTCTGAAAATAATTAAATATGATTAAAAGCTTAGCTAACATTTATGTCATATAGCCTAGTCAACACATTAACCCTATTTGACACTAAAACTGTTGTTCTGTTCTGATTTCTAAAGGAAATAAGAGCATAGGTATACACACAACAGTCCCAGACATATTTTAATGGACATTCATTTTTAATGTAGGCTAATTAAATTTTGAGAGAGAGAGAGAGAGAGAGAGAGAGAGAGAGAGAGAGAGAGAGAGAGAGAGAGAGAGAGAGAGAGAGAGAGAGAGAGAGAGAGAGAGAGAGGAGGAGAGAGAGAGAGAGAGAGAGTTGCAAATGACCTCAAGCAGCAACTAAAACACTGAGACGCAGCTGTGATATACATTGGAGTTATGACCACAAGGCTATATGGCTCTGACATATTAATGGACTTTTAACAATTATGACATATCTTTTATTTGCTTTTGAAGAGCAATTGAATGCCTTGAAACTGAATGCACTACAATTAAAAAGGACTATAGGACTGAATGCACTACAATTATTTTTTTTTTTATTAATCACAAAACATTTTACAGGCAACTTTGCTTTTTTCTTATTATCATTTATATTTATAAAATATTTTCAAATTAAAAATCTGAGAATAACTAACAAAAAAGATTCAAATTAATCACAAACAATTATTTATTCAATTGACAGTTCTCTCCGACAGAAGCAATTTTTGTAGCATTCCACATTTGTAAGCCACTTTTCATAAGAACATCTGCTTAATGAATAAATGTAAATGCAATCAAATATTCATTAACTAGTCTCACATCAGGTAATGGGCAAATTTCAAGCAATATAGCTATTTTCCCATGACTATATAATGTAATTTAATAATTTTTTTAATTGCCTTTGTTGTTGTTGTTGCTGCTGTAAGTTACAGTTAGAGTGCAATAATGCTTATACTACTATACTATACTACTATAATTCTTATAGTGGTTTCAGTCACAGACAGGAAGGAAAAATGTAACACGAAGTTAATGCAGATTTGAATAAATCAGTGAATGCATTAACGGTTGCATCTTACATGAAGTATATATTGCAAGATCTTAAGCTAAAATATATAAAAGTACAGTATATCACATGAAAAGCATGTAGCGATACACATTTCACAGTATTTAATGACAGACAGTAATATTATAAAATAGCAAAAGTTTATTATAACAAACAGCCAGAATAATTCTAAAATAAAATAAACGAATACCCGTTCATCACCAGCCTATATTACACTGAATATTTGCCTAGCACTCAGAAGCAGCATTGTGCAGTGAAGTACACATGGGTGTCTGATACAGTAGTTCGGTCCTTCAATAAGCCATCAATAATGTTTAGACGTAGTAGTTTGGATGAAGAAAGAGCCACAGGACCACTAGTCAATAGCAGATCTGTAACGGCGCTCTGTGGTTATTTAGTCTCACCTGGCTACTTCTGTCACACATCAACACTGATTTTAAACAGAGGCCAAGGAAAGTACAGCAGAAATCTGAGCTGACAACATCTAAAACTGAATAAAATATTACTGTTGGTCTGAAAGAATTGGTACTTTCCACAAACAGTGTAGGCTATAAGGGTCTGTGAAAGGAGATGCATAGCCTTAATTCAGAAGATCTTAGGAGGTCAAGAAAATATAAATAATTTAGGGAATAATTCATTCCCTCGTTTTAGGTAAATTGTGGCCACATCAATTTTTCCCTTTTCTGGTCTGCCTGTGTTCCAGTTAGTCTTCTTGGTTAAAAATTAGCGTTACCTGTTCTGTTTTATCTGGATTAGGCTATCTGTCTGTGTATTTACGACCTTAGTTTCCTCAGTTCTGTGTTCAGTGTCGTTGATGTTTTAGTTATAGCTGCCCTGGTATTCTCGTGTTTCCTTCTTGTTTTGTGATTCCGCTTTATTGTGCGCTTCTTTATAGTAGTGATGTAAAGTCCGATTCATTTCCGCGAACCGGTTCTTTCGGACAGTTCGTTTCAATGAACTGGTTCAAAAACAGATTCATCGGTTCCTTACGTCATCAACCAGTGAGGGTACTACGCATTTGTTTTCTAACAACTCAGTGCCATGTTATATCAATGAAACATTCAAATAAAGTAATTTGTGTCAATACATTTTGAAACATTCAAATAAAACTAAATTTTTAAACGTATATTCCTGATTATTGCCTGTCATTCACTTAAGTTAATGATTTTTCTGGGATAAGATTTCTAAAAGTTTCGCACCTACAGCACACATTACAGACATGCATAAACACGAATATTTTCTACATCTAAAGTGTATAGAAAGTCTAGATAGTCTTTTAAACTCCTTGATTTCGCTTAACTTATATCTGAATGCACAATAAACTATAACATTTATTTACATCTCTCGACAAAAAGGTTTTTGCAGGTTTTAATCAAATGTTATTTAATAACAGTAGTCATAATAAGCATATTTCAAGTACGTGTCACAGGCTTGCATAGTATCGCCAACTCGCTCATCAGACTCGGTAATCCTCGACAAACTTCGACAGCTTCTTTTGTGTTCAGCAGAAGAAAGAAACTCATACAGAGTTGGAACAACTTGAACCATTTTTGAGTGAACTATCCCTTTAATTGTTTTTATGGCTCATTTAAGGGTATAACCACTTTTTATATTTCTTTTTATAAATATATGCAGTGCAAAGACAACTTTGCAAAAAGACTGTTAGAGATGTAAAGTGTGTCAGTAAATGAAATTTCAATGAATTAAATGGTAATAAATATCTCTAAAGCAGTTTGAGTCTTGTGTAATTGACCTGGAATTAAGTTGAGAAAATATCATTATTTAAGTTGAGGAAACATAATTTTTTTAGGTGTTACCAATTGAAGTTTTTTTTTTTAAGTTGATCCAACTGTAGTAAAAATGAATACATTTAAGTTGGAATGCAGTGAAATTAAGTTAGACTAATGTAAATAATAGGATTGAATGAACTCAAATAATATAAGTGTGATTAACCTAGTGAAATGAAGTTGATAAAACGTGATAATTTAAGTTGAGAAAACTTAATTTCTTTAGGTGTTACCAATTGAAGTAATTTTTTTAAGTTGATCCAACTGTTCACTTTTTACAGTGTGGTTGAACCGGCTCATTCGGTTCTTTTTGAGTCGGACTTGCTACTTCGGCTTGTTTTTGCATCTTGCGTCATCAATCCGGAACTAAAATTAAATTTAGTTCAATTAATGAACCGGCTCGACCGGGTACTTCACATGAACTGGCTCAAAAGAACGATTCGTTCAAGAACCGAACATCCCTACCTTATAGCAACCACATGACAGTGTGTCATAAATACTTTTAAAAAAAAGTCATAGGAGACCAAAGTGTACCATTCTTGGACACTGCTATTGTGTTTGTGCACCTGTACATTGTTGTCAGGCCCAGTAAATATCGAGTAGCTCTCATCAGACACTTCTTTTCCTCTCATCCCTTTTATTACCTCATTTCTTTTCACAATTTCCATTCCTCTCTTCACCCTTCATTTTTCCATCTCTGGTGTGATTTTATGCTGCCAGTGTGTGCGAGTGTGATATTCCAGTGATTTTATTATGTAAATGAATCTCCATTTCACAAGTGCTGCACATCTCCCACTGACGGCATGTATTAATCAAAGTGTCTGTGTGCATGCAGGACGGTGTGTGTACTTTGTGCACATGTGAATAATTCTGTAGCAGTGTGGGTATTTCTTCACGTCTTTGAACCTCCTACGGCTTTTAAGACAACAACATCCGTAAGTGTTCTCAAAGGACAAGGAGTATTTCATCCTCTTCCTTAACTCCCTCATTCATTCATTATAGCAACAGCACAAACATGTGTTTTACCACAAATTTAAAGTCAACATGAACCCCATTTAGTATCTTAATGCCCATATTGTGAACAATTTATTGCTTTACGTTACTCCAAAGAAAAACGTTTTTCATAAGCTTAAATCAAAATGTAACTTGCTCTTCCTCTGAAATGACTTTCCTGACTTTTCAAAAGGTACACCTTTGTACCTTATTTATCTCTAAAAGGTATTATTAGTACCTAATCTGTACATATTATTCCATTTTGAAAGCGACCCTATGACAGATTTTATACTGCACCTTTTTTATCTGATAGTGTTGGATAGTGTTAGCAAAAGAGCTAGGCATTGTTTTAGAAATAATGTTTTTGTCACATTATAGAGTTACACCAAATCCATGTTGACTTTAAAATATGCGTATGCTTCCAGCGCTTATTAACCACATGATTTTCATGATGTTTGGTTTTGTTAACAGTTCTCTGGCATGTATTCTGCTGAGGATACAGATGGAACACCTTGATAAAATACTTTTAAAAGTGTTCACTGCATTAATACTCAACGTGAAACACACAGTGGTACCAGAAGTCTGATTCTCCAGAAAATGACTCAATTGGTTATTTTGCTTTTAGTCAATCAAAAACATACATTGAAGTCTGATTCTTGAGACAATCACTCTTATGAGCCCTTTCTTTTTACTGAATCATATAGTGCAACCAATGATGATTCCCAAGCTAAAGACTCTAAGGTTCTTTTAACGAATCAGAAATACAGTGAGACCAGTGGAGTCTGATTTTTGAGCAAAATACTCTTATGAGTTTCGTTTTATCAAATCAAAAACATATAACTCAGTCAGTGAAATCTGATTCTCTTTTCTTCCATATTGAAAGTGAAAGTGTGAATTTGTCCTCTGCATTAAACCCATTTCCTGCCAGTATTGAGACTTAAACATGCAACCTTCGGGTTACCAGTCTGATTCTCTAACCATTAGACCATGATTTCCCCCATATTGTGAAGTACATCAGAGTGAAATGGATTATCGGAAAATAAAAAATTGTAGGGCGAGCATTTCGTTCTATGCATCAACTGTTAATTAGATGCAGGTAGGCCCGAATTGTGAGCTTGCAATCAAGAAATTGGCTGGGTTTAAGGGTTTAAGCAGGGTTTAATTTTCTTTAAATTATTGGAGAAGTGCGGAATACATCACCACAGTAGAAGTCATTTCAGATTTAGTTTTTATTAACAATTCGATGACATTTCTATTAAACAATTACGAGCTCCAATTAAAAATAAAGGGAAAACAAAAACACACTATCAATAAGATGCATTTGGATCAGGGCTGGGACACTCTGGCCCTTGAGATTCATTTTCCTGCAGAATTTAGCTCTAACACATATCCAACTCATAGCTTTTTAAAATCCTGAAGTCCTTGAGTAGCTTGACCAGGTATATTTGATTGGTATCGGAGATAGACTTTGCAGAAAAGTGGATATAGAGGGCCAAAATTGCCCACCCCAGTTTAGGTGAATTTCCATTTCATGCCGACTTTAACAGCAATCAGAAGCAGAATTGTTCAGTTCCTTATGTTTTCCATCCCTCAGCATATCCATGATTTATATGCAGATAGTACCTCTCATTATTATGCAATCTGACCTTAGAGGAGATCACACAAAATAAACAAGCCATTTAGCATTTACATCTGGTGTAAGGACAGAATAGGTCACCTATAGGTCAGGTAAAGGTCATAGATATAAGGGCTCTTTGTGTCTTTGAAATGTAGCTAGATCAGGGTAACGAATAGTGCACATAAATACAGGGTTGTGACACACACACACACACACGCGCACACGTGCGCACACATATTATTAAAGTGATCACTCTTTGAGCTCTGTAGGTGGCTCTGTTTACAACCCACCATGTTACAGAACATTCTCACCTAAAGACATTAAAAAGCTATGTAAGCACACGCACAGCAAGTTTTCCCTTTTGAAACATGCAGTTTCGTTTCATCATCCTTTGTGTTGTTAATTGTCTCATGGTTGAATATGTAAATTGATACAGAACATGCATTTGGGACGATGGCTTTTTGCTGTTGAATATCTTTAATATCTTTCATGTTTAAATGACACTGGCTACAACAAATTCCACCCTCAGAAACAAAGAACAACTACACTCGTCCTCTCGTATTCACCTACTCAAAGTTTTAGTGCTTTATTTCATTTAAAGATGAAAACATGATTGTGTGTGTGTGTGTGTGTGTGTGTGTGTGTAACATGGTGCAAATGGGTTTGATGCTTGTCTTGAGTGTGATGCCCCCCATGGCTGCACTGATTCTCATTAAGGGTAAAAGAGACATGGAGGCATTTTCACAGCGGGACTGGAGCAATCAGCCTCACACATTTACCTGGACTAATACCTTTGAATTAGACCCCCAAAATGCCCCTTTATGGATATGCTGGGACTCCACACGTCTCTCCACCAGTTTCTTTTTTTGGCAGAGAAAATAAATTCAATTGGCAAATCACTGGAACATATTCTAATTGAATTTCACATTGAAGTGGGAAACCAATTTAGGTCTGAATTCCCACGTTAGTGCTTCCATTACTCATAGTGTGCGTGTAGAAAAGCATATTCTGGAATAAGATGGCAAGACCTATTCTGGAAGATTTTCATGTAACATGAATGTGTATTAAAATGCAGGAGATAGAATAGTTAAAGAGAAGTACGTCTAGCCATGTTAACAACACAGGCTGATATTGTTGCTGATATGTGCTTTTCAACTAGTTTTGCTTCAGTATAAGTTATGTTCTTTTTTTTTTATTCTAGAGTGGCCATGAATATTAGCTGCACAACCCTGAAAAAAGATATTTTTTAGATTGATTTAAACTAAAGATGCTAAATGTATTTTACCATTTGTTTAGTGTCATTGTTTTTAAAAACACTTATTAATGTTTTTGAAAGAAGTCTCTTATGCTCACCAAGGCTACATTTATTTGATCAGACAATTAAAACAGTAATATTGTAAAATATTATTACTGTTGTTTTACATTAACTATTAACTGTTTTCTCATTTAATGTACACTAGCATGTATGTATTCCTGTGATGCAAAGCTGAATTTTCAGCATCATTACTCCAGTATTAAGTGTCACATGATCCTTCAGAAATCATTCTAATATGATGATTTGATGCTCAAAACAACAACAACAACAACAACAAAAAACATGTATTATTATTACAGTTAATATTTTTCTGGAAATCATGATATTTTTTATGGGGGTGGGTGGGATTCTTTGACGAATAGGAGGAATATGATAATGGTGACATGTATAGGTTTGTTTTTCATAGGAAAATACATTATATATAATTATGATTATATACATAAATAATTATATATGTACAGCTCTTTAAACTTGACAAATTTGTTTTAATAAAAATAAACAAAATAAATGGTATATTATCATGAAAGTCATGGAGGACTTTAGTTGCTCCTACTTAATGCAAAATGTACGAATATATGCATATGTTTATTGTTAAGCTAGTATGAGGAGTGTGGCAGTACATTTAATTTGAGGTTTAAAAGTGCAAAGAGCTGTTTTATAATTCATAGACCCTTCTTTGAGAGAAGAACTCCATCAAACTCTTTATTTCAGTTTTCACTTCCTCAGTGTGAAAACATGAAATATTAAACAGAGGTTGTTGTTGTTGGTGTGTGTGTGTGTGTGTGTGTGTGTGTGTGTGTGTGTGTGTGTGTGTGTGTGTAATACATTAATATCTCTGCACCCCTTTTGACAGCAGATTAATGTAGAGGGTGTTCATAATCCTCAAATGCCAAAATAAAACCAAACACAAAAATATAAACAAACAAAAACAAAACATCTTCGCTGGAATACTCTTCTCACAAGAACAGAGTAAAGGAGATAGAGAGAGAGGTGCACTCCAATATTCTTTTCTATTTTCTTCACTGTGCTATAATTACTAACATATCTCTGATCTGACACAAAAGAATGATTCATTCACAAATCATTGATTTCAATTAGACATTACTGTATGTCTAATTGAATTCCTATGTGTCGGGTAGAGAGCTGATGTGAAGAATTTCAGTGAATAACAGTTTCAATCTGAATTATTAAATGTTTAAATTCAATCAAATGATTAAATGTAAATGTCATGGCTTTGAGGGCAATTGTAACTGGTAAAAAATGTGAATTGAACATTTTAATATGCTTAAGCATTTCATCAGAAAATCTGTGCACTGTAAAAACATAAGTTGCTGCCTTAAATTTTTAAGTATAATCAACTTTGTTGATGTTTAAGTAATTTCAACTTAAATTAAACTGACTTAAATTAATTGAATCTTGTATAATATAAAAATGCTGAAAATGAACTTATTTTGATGAGTTAAAGCAATGTAAAAACATATGTTGTCATAACTTATTGATCATTAAAAAAAATGACAGTGTGGTAGTGTGTTTTTTACTCATCAATAAAAATAAAATTAAAAAAAAGAAAGAAAGAACAAAAGAGTTATAAAAGTATAAAAGTATTGATATTGTACACTTAACACAAAAGTGTACAAAAAAACGTGTTCAATGCCCTTAATAAAATTTAGGAAAATTTTTCCACAAAATTATATAAAGCGCTTCCAACAAAATGTTATGTTTTTTAATTAATTTAAAATAATAATAATAATAATAATAATAATAATAATAATAATTTTTTTTTTTATGTTTTGTGTCAGTCTGTATTTGGATCCTGTACATCCAGTTATGACCAATGGAAATGATAAATGTAGTCCTAATGCTTATGAAATTTCCATGCAGTGAAGTTGAGTTGTGACAAAATGTTCAAGAATTGTGTTGCATTAGCTCATTTTTATACATTGAATTAGCAGCAAAAACCCACTTGAATGAAAGCTATGTTATAGTTTCTTTTGGCGTATAGAAATATTTCTAATACCAATAGCTGGCAGGTAATAGTTGTTGTAATCTGTCAGTTACAATTGCTGCCCTTTTCTCCAACTTCAATTGCTTTGGGAATGTTGGAATTTCTTACAAATATCCGCTGACACTGAGTTTTAAGAGAAAGAGAGCGAGGAATTTAATGGGTAACATTGGAGGGAGAAACTAATAATGAAGACTGTTTGTTGAGGAACCCAGAGGAAATCATCCTGTTCTCTGAACACTGAGCGGGTCAGTAATATGAGCACCTGAGCCCTACACAAAGGAACTTGACCAATCTATATCAGCAATAATGCAACTTCGTGTTTTCAGAAAGCAACGGTTTGGCTTTCATTAAAATCACAGAAACAGAAATTCTGTTTTTCTTTCCTTCGAAATGTATTCATCTGCTCTTCCTCTAGCCCTATCCACATGAGGTCACATGATGCACTGGATAGTATGTGTCATGGGAGCAAAAGGTCATCCAGCTGCCGCCATGTGGATGTGAGAGCGGATGAAATGAATATGTATCAGAGTGTGCATGTGTGCGGACATGGCTGCATGCAAATACGCCTGTGTTTGCATCAGGATGTGTGTGGATGAGTGTGTTCAGGTTTTTCTAAGCTTCAGGGTCAGTTTGTGGGCAGTGGACCGGCGTACTAACAGAGTCACACGTCTGGAAAGCTCTTTTTCATCTCTGCTCTATTTTTTCTTCTCTTTGAAGTAGCCTGAGGTTGCGTGCACTCATCTCTTATGCTGGCATTTCACTTATTTATGTATTGTGTGGACTGAAGTGAGGTTCGGCTGATGTCTTGTGATCACAAAGCCATGTTGCACTTTGTACTGCTCCGTACTGGTCAAAATGTCCTAAATCACTGGCGGTTCGCTGCCATCAGAGAGTGTGTGAGAAAAACATCGCTCCCTTTCTCCCTCTTTTGGTTATTCGGGGGTGTAGTCAAGATGAATCGCAGGTATCTCGAGATGCGACACATAATGTTGAAAAGATTTGCTTAAACTAGCCTGAGAGGGTTCGCGCTGGTCTTATCTAGTTTACGCTGGTGGCTTGGTCACACAGATGTTCAGGTTTAGCTGGTCAGCCTGATTGTCCCTTGATGACCAGCTATAAAATACCAAAAACCCTGTTAAATAAAAATATTAAATCAGCCTAGGTTGGTTTACTGGTTTTAGCCTGGTCAGAATAGTCAAAAAAATAAAATAATAAAATTAAATAAATAATAACCAAATAAAATGGTTTAGGTAGGTTTGTATTACATTAAAAAATAAAATAAATAAATTATTGAGATTTTACATTGATATTTCCATATATAATTTAGCTTTGTTTTTTCTACATGTAAGAATGTGCAGAATGAGTGAATGTGTAACAGTGCAAAGAAAATTTTACTTTTTGACACCAATTAATATGAATATTTTATTATCAACTTTCATAATTCATGTTTGATAATGTCTTTAAATATCCCAGAAGAGTTCTGTGATTTTATTAAAATGGTACATTAAATCATTGCTGAAATACCGGTGGGGAAAACCTATAAATGATAGTGGTTGTGTAAGTGGACTGCTTGGAAAACTAAACAGAAAATGTTCTAAATTATAGAATACAAACATTAGATTATTATTTTTAATTTTTTTATGACACTTGAACTGTTTCTTGACTGTTTGATCCACCGTAAAGCATTATGAAGAATTCTCATCCAGGACCGCTGGTTTGTGATAATTGATTTATTACTCACTCCAGTGGCTAATGTAGTGCAATTTCATTTAATGGATTTCTGAAGACTGAAAACATTTATTCATTCTTATATAAAATTTAGTTGAGAAAAATAAATGAGCAGAGATAAAATTATGTATTTGGTAATGTGCATTTAGCAAATACAAGTAATTTATTTTGTATTATTATTCTTTACCTTTTTTAAATTATTTTATTTAATATATTTACTTTTAATGAAATTACCTTTAAATACAGCTGAAAAATGAATTGCTTTTTACTTACCTCATATGTGTTTTGATGATTGATGCACTGTGTCCTGTCTGAAGCTACATATCTACTAATAGTGCACTTCTATTTTGAAATGTGTACATATGCGCACTTTGGAATGTGGTTTGGATCATTTCATGGGAATAAGGAAGGTTTGGTGACAGTATTCACAATAGCTCACAAAACTATAAAGCTGTCTACATTTGTTTCCTTACATTGCCAAACCACTTGAAAACCTTGACGGACTGTGGACACTCTGTAGATTCACATCTACTGAGCCCAAAGAAACCTTTTATTTTATGTTGCTATCAATCTGAAGATTATGTCAAAGACCTCTTGCCACTCGCTGCTCGAAAATTTTGTACATCCTTCAAAAGACAATGAAAACATGTTTTCTGGAACCGTTTCTAAAGCACCAAATTGTCCTTCTCTAAACATAGACATTCAGGTTTAATTACAGTTCTTGGAACAAGCACTGAAAAACCTGTATCTTCCAAACTAATGGTTAAAATCATATAATTGGGATGGCTATTGTTCTCTGAAATGGAGGGTGAGGACATGTGACTCAATGACTGATGTAGACTAACTCATCTGCATGGAGCTGCACTCATCTCTACAGTGCTAACTTCTCTAGTGCGTCGTTCTTTTAAATACAGCCCTTACAGATGCAGGCAGACAGTAAATGAAGCAATTTGCAATCCAGACACAACCCTGCATGACATAGAATACACAACTATGCAGTCATTTACCTCTGGCCCTCATTCAAATGATTGGGTGGTTGTGCTTTTGAGAACACATAGAAATAACTTATAATTTACTGTTAATTTCGATGATGAGAAGAAATATTCAGGAGATGGGAACATTGTTTGTTTATTTGAGAAAATGTTGTTGCTCTTCATTTCTCTTTGTGCTTTATTGTATTGTCCCTGTCTTCGCAAATATAGAAGTGTTACATAACAGTCAGTACTCATAAAGCCAATATCAAACCGCTGGAAATTGTGTTAAATAAGTTAAGCTCAATTAACAGCTTTTGTGAAGTCGGTTACGCAGAAATGGATTGAGATGACTGAAACCGACTCATTCCTTTAATAAAAGTTATGGTTACAGTAAGGCATTTACAATGGAAGTATGGGGGAAGGCAATTTAACATGAAAAACACGTGGTTTAGTCAAATTTAAAGCTCATATTACAGATTAATTAATACAAGTACTTCAATAAAAATATGAAATTCATTAGTCTGGACATAAACACAAATTCATAGTTACAAATGAATTTATTTATTTAATATAACATTTTGGCCTGCTATTGATAAACTGATAATTACTTTAATGGCCAGTAAGCTAGCTGATATGAAGATTCTATACTATTTTGTCTGAATAAATGAAAAATAAAATGTTAAAAACTAAACTTATTTTTGTAAATGTGATTATTAATTTGATTCATTTTAAGATTTGGTAAAGATTACATTTAACAGTGTTATATAATTGTACATTTTAAATGATTAACTTTAAGCATTAGATGATGTAAAATGTAAAAATAATGCGCATTAAAATTTACAATATTGACCAATACCGATAAATTAAAAACAAAATCAGCTGATAACCAATATGGTACAAATATAGTGTATGCCCCCACAGTTAATACAAAGCAACTACAATGTAGAATAAGCACAGATCTCTCAGGACATGCTAACAAATGCTAACACAACACACTTATCAAACCCCTCATTAAAGCCATCAAAGCAGAACCAGTAATGCTACGCACATTACACATCCCTGTGAAAACACAATAATCTTCACTGTAAATGGTACAGTATGCTGAGTGAGCTGACAAACATTGGCCATTATGCTGTAGCAGGTTCTCTTATTAAGAGCTGATGGCCATGCGAGTGGCTCCATAAACATCCAGCAACCAGCTGGAAATGGAGCTCCACTTCATAATGAGGCGCTACAGCTCATTCTCTTGCATTCTAATGCATTCTAATGCATTCTCTTAAGTCGCGTATGACATTTGTAAAGGCTTGCACATCTGTCTCCATGTGGGTGTGTAGGGGTCCTTAGTGCTTTCCCCCCCCCCCCCCCCCCCCCCCCCCCCCCCCCCCCCAGGTGTTTCCATCAGCTTTGATCCGTTTAGCTGTTAGCTGCGACCGACAGCTAACTTTTCATTCTTTAATGGCTCCGATGAGGAAAAAAGTTCTCGTTTGCAGCCACGTTTGACGAAGACACCAATCAAAGAGCGAGAAGCAATCTGCGAAAGCTGTAAATATGCCTTCGGTTTAGAGTCAGGCACAAATGAGCAGTGCAAATGAAGCTTGGACCGAGCGAGAGAGTGTCAAAGGGCTGATGCGTCCCCTTCTCCTGCTCGCTTTGACAGGCTTTTGATGCTCAGGCTTGGTCTAAGCCAGTATTTTGCCGGGTTGAGCTGTCGCAATGACATTCAGCAGATCAATGGTGCGCCTGAGCTGATGTGAGGCCGTTGTATCATTCCTCCCAGCAGCATTAAGATGACAACAAAACAGCTGCCTTTAAATCTCTGTCACTCTCCCTCCACTGATCAAAGCCTCAGGCTTCCCACTTTTTCTTCTTGTTTCTCGTTCGACTCCCTTGCTCTCTCTGTCTTTGGCATCTCCTAAACATCGTAATATTCTTATCCCCTCTTTGAGAACGGCTTTCAGGCAGAGAGAGACGTGTGCGTGAGGGTTCGAGAGGGCTCTCGTTTCCCGCCGATAACCCGCAGAGGCAGAGCCCAAATTAATTCATGTGAAATCGCCCAACAGGCCTCACTTTTAACTTCTAATAGGAAGATCAAACGTCTACTCCTCTTTCTCTCACCCCTCTCGTCTCCCTTGCCCCTTCTCCCTGCCTTCAGATAAGTCATAAATTAAGATTACGCTCTGACTTTTTAATTAACTCCAAAAATCCTCACTTCAGCCCTGCTCGCTCCAATTTCCACCACACAGACGGCATAGTTGAATAAGTCTCTCTCCTTCAGCCTGTCACTCTTGGAACGAGGGAACGTCATCGATTATGTATGTCGGTGTGTGATTGTACGTCCTCATGAAAGTGAAGAGCCCATCACGGCGCTGAGATGTCCATTAATTTAAAGCTACGAGACAGGCAGTTACAGTGAATTTGTGCTGTAATATAGCCGCAACATCAGTCATTAACTCATCGATTTCCACACGGTTGGCAACGGCTTTTTTTAGACCCCCATTAAACAGATTCACTCCTTTTAAATCTGTCAGGAATCAGCACTAATAAGGAGGGAAGGCATCAAATAAAGGCCCATTTTCCGAATGTGTCAGGGGCTGGGCAGCGTGATTGGATGATACTTCAGTAATGCTAAATCCCAAGTGGTGCTAATGGACATCAATATGACACATTTCACTTTCAGGCTAAGGCTTAAACTTCTGACCCTTATGGATTCAGAAGCAGAAGCAGAAGCAGAATTCTGACTTTAGGAATGAAGTCTGGTTGTGTTTTTCATACTTATTCTGTCCAAGAATCGCTCTCTTAAAAATAAAGGTTATTTATTGCCATATGGTTTTGACATATGGCTTTGATTTTCTTGTGATGTTTCTAGAAATAGAGTCCAAATTATTTCATAATTTATATATATATATATATATATATATATAGTAAACTTTTACTCTTATTTTTTTTAAGCTGCCTTCAAACTACAGATCTATGCTCAAACAGCGGGTGGGTGACAAAAAAGATTATTTGGGAACCAAACATGTTAATCTATGGCATTGCTGAAAAAAAAAAAAAAAAAAAGGCATTGTTGTTATTTATACTTATGAAGGAACTACACAAATAGTCCTGTCAACCACTCTTATCTTATATTAACCACCATATCTTAAAATGTCACAAATAGCGAGTGTGCGCTTTCGTATGAATTCATGGGATCTGACTCAAACATACGGTTTGTAGGTAAAACAAAGTTCATTAAAACATACAAATAAGATTGTACAAATTCATACAGATTCTCAACCAATTCACCAATTGTAAAATAACTATGCATGGTCATGAGACTATATTGAATAATCAGAGAAGTACTAGAATTAAAAAAAACAAAACAAAAAAAAAAAAACATATATTGTTTATACATATATATATGATGTATGTTTTTTGTTGTTGTTGTTTGTTTTGTATATATATATATATTAGGCGGTCATCTTTCAGTCTGTGGTCATGTCGCCTGATGCTCAGGCTATTAGCTAAAAGTTGATTGTTCTGCTCCCAAGTGCTGTGTTTACCTCGCCATACACTCACACACTGTTACTGTCAAGCTGGCTTCAATCCTCTGCAGCCTCTTAGACCATATACTTAACAGCTGAGAAGCCAGAAGGAAATCAAGAGTGCTGAACACAAATTGCCACCATTTGCTTTGAAAAGCACTGAATAGCGAGATGATGATACAGATAATCCATCCTTCGATATGGGTAAATGTTCAACAGCTGTGATGTGTTGATCACGGCTGTGCGTTATCTCATTTGTCTGCCTGTAAATATCTGCACGCATTCATGCATCTTCAGAAGATGCTTTGGCCAGGATGCGGTTTAGCAGAAGATCTACTTCGGTTAATTAAAGAGTGTTTTAATCAGCATGTGTGGCGCGTGTACGGCGCTGCAGTCTTCTCCAGTCAATTACGAGAGGCCATGAGTACATGTTGACTCTGTCTATAGGTCTGTGTGTTTGGACAACCTTCCTTCAGTAATAATGTGACGTGTTCATTGAAATGAACTGCTTGATGAAGAGAACAATGACATCATCAACAAAGGGCTTGTCGAGGGCCCGACGCACCTCTCTAAATTCATTAAGCAAGAGCGACTGTCAGAGTACCTCTGTACGCCGGAAATTTGTTTATATAACCTGTTCGCCTCCGATTCAGACGGTAATATCTGTTGCTAGGAGATGACAGGATTTGCTTAAAAGCATTCTGCATCACTTCAATTTAAAAGGTGACTATGAAACTTGTCACTGCAAATCTTTGGTTGGTTGGAAACACAACAAACACATTCCAATTTCACATTTCCAATAATCTGCTGTATTTTCTTAAAGTTTAGCTCTGAAACTTGATATATTACAATGTAACCTAAGCCCAGTTGACAGAATTTGTGGCATTATATTGATTACCACAAATTATTTTCTGTAACACTTTATTTTGATGTAGTTACACTTTACTACTTGTACTTATTATAGTAATAACAGTAAATTATGCACAACTAAACCTAACCATAACCCTAACTTTAACTCTATAGTAAGTACATGTAGTTCCCTTTCGAAAGGGAACTCGCACTGTATCGAAAGCCTCAGGCATGACAGGTGTCTGAAACTGCTATTCTATTGACCTGCGACAGCCCATGATGTCATCATTGTGCGACCCAGAAGTATACAAGGGGCGCTTTGCAAACATGACATTCACTTTTTTTGTCTTCAGGGACTGTTCTGTTTGTAAACGCTAAAGGATTACGGTAAGATAAATTTACAATGAAACGCACGGGGAAGGCTGATTGTTTTCAGAAGTGTGCTGACCTGTGTCCAAGATATTGGATGACGTGTGACACTCTGTTACGTCACGAAACACAAGATCCAGTTGCGAATGAAAGGTAATGTTTATTTATGTAAACAGCAAAAGATCAAGACAAGACAGGCTGATGTTGATAATGCAGGTCGGCGATTAGGTCCTTGGCAGCGTGGGGACTGCAATGGGCTGAAATCCAAATGCTTGTGGACAAAGCATCAAATGAGGACGAGCCGAACGCAAACCCGGGCAATAGTCCGAAGCTCAGGAACTGGAGGCAGAAATATTCCGGTGATACTGGAACTGGACAGAGAGGCACTGAACAGACAGCGAGACAAGGCGTGAGCAACAAACAACGATCTGACAATGAATATGACAAACACGAGACTACATATAGGACACATAAATGAGCACAGCTGACGCTGATAGGCAATCATACGAGAACAGTACACACAGACATGAACGTTCTCCCACGGCCCTCAGCCTCGTCCTGCTCGCCACATATTCATTCTCTGCTACTGGTTCCCTCCCGGAACCTCTTTTTATCCTTCCTACAGCCTGGTTTGTCTACCAGGCGGACCATCTCCTCACTGAGGGTCACTATGAGTATGCGGACTCCCGAGTCTGGTCAGACGGCTGTAGGCCTCTCGTGAGGCCTCCCAGTTAGATCAGCCCTTAGGCCTTCTCAGGCCTCCTCAGTGCTTTGAAACACAAGTGGCATTTCATTTGGCATTTCGGGTGAGTATGTTCCCCTGAATAGTGATTGGCTGGGGCTCCTTCGGGTTCCCTAGCCACATTCCCTAGAAGGGACCCCTTCCAATTGAAGCTGTGGTCCTAGGCCCTTGAGCAGGCCCAGGTAGGCTATCAGGTGCTATCAAACCCTATCATTATGAGGAACCTTGCACAAAGAATGAGGAGAGATTTAAAAAAAAGAATGGATTTTTGATTGTTTACAACACAACATAATCCAAAGATACACAACAAAGGACAAAAAAGCACATTATTGAACACACTGATCTAAAGACAGAGACTTGAACAGTCACATTACTTTGTGCCATTCCTGAAACATAGTAAATACCTGTCATTTCCAAGGTGTTTGATTTTTTTCACTTTACCATGGTACATGTACAGAGACTGAATGTTTAAGTCAGCAGGACTCATCAGTGGCATCTGATCCCTGTAAAAAACAAAAAACAAAAAAACAAAAAACAAACCAACAACTGTGAACATGCTGATATCAAGATAAACTATAGGCAGCACGAATTTGGGAATACATTTTTGATTTTTCTGATAAAAATTGCAATTTAAAATGTACAAAATACACATATACATATACATACATATATACATATATATATATATATATATATATAATGAACACCAAGTTTGTTGTGCCTTGTAGGCATTTACGTGTAGGGCTGCATACAATAATAATAACAATAGCCTATAGCAGGCGGCCTATAAATCGTTAAAAATGAACACTTCAGTAACACTACACTAGAGAAAAAAATATGGATTATCACGTTACTTCAAATGTTTCCATTCATTATGACATTATGAAATGAGATTGGAGTAAAAAACATGAAGCCTAACGTTTGGGCACGTTTTGCTTTTCAAACGCACAGCGTGAGTGACTCAAACTCACAGCGCGTGCAGAGAACATTTACTGAAGCGATCGAGCCGTTCCAAACTATGAAACATTATTGTTGCCACATTATACATCTATGTTTGAGCAGATATCCACAAACACAGTATTTAACAGTAAACACAGGTCTAAACATTATAATATTCACCATATTAGAGTTTCATGTTTTTACTCCAATCTCATTTCAAAACGTACATTTTAGTCTGGCACCAGTTTGACTAGTTGCTACAATGTAAAGTTTATATAACAATAACATGCTTACTATTATGAGTGGACATGTCTTACCTTAAAAATCTTTCTCATCTTCAAATCGCGTTCTTCTAATTCTTCTGAGGTAAATCCAAGGTAAACAGGACAGCACAGCACTAACACAACATGTCTTCCAATCTCGATGAAAAGCAGAGGAGTAGGCTACTGAAGTCTCTGATTCTTTGTTTTTGAGGTAATGGGCGTTTACAGGTCTGCTCCTTCGCGTGGACGATTTGCATGTCAATCGCTCGTGCGCGTGTGGGTGTGGTCACATTAGAGCTAATGAGCACGGACTGAAGAAACTGTACATGTCGATGCTTTCATACGGATTACTTAAACAGAGAATATTTGTTTTTGATATAATTGACATCATTTAAAAATAGACTTCTAACTTCAAGCTTTATAAAGACATATGTCTCAAGTCGGTGTGACAAACATTCACTGAGTTACAGTTCATTTTGAGACTTCACATTGAGAGAGACGGCTGAATGCACATCATGTTTATTTTCTTTATTTTACGAAAAACACAACATTTTGTTTTTATTATGAGTGTACACAAATAAAAGAAGACATTTAACATTTTTGAATGATGTATAACACTTATATGTAAGATCAAAATCAACAGAGTATTTTGAGTCTCTTTTACACTGATAAGAAAAAAAGCGAGCTGGTATCGCCGGCGCGACCGCCGACCCCAGGGGGTTAAACAAGGTTTATGAAGGTTTTCCTGTGAAGCGTATAGCTTGGGCTATGACCGTATAGGGAATGCTGTCACTGACAGCCCAGTGTGACCTGAGGGTGAGTGGTTCTGGCATTTCATTTGAATTTGCTGGTTCTGACAGTTGTCCCTGCCAATGGGCATGCACTCCCCTTAGCATGGTGGCTAGGGTATATCGTTCCCCAAATCATCATTCAACGAAGTGGGAGTTCCCTTTCGAAAGGGAACGTCTCAGGTTACAACTGTAACCTCTTTTCCATGAGAACAGGGAACGAGACACTGCATCTCCTTGCCATGCCTCGGGGCCTGCCTACAAAACAGTCCCTTCAGATGATAAGGTGAATGTCATGTTTGCAAGGCGCCCCTTTTATACTTCCGGGTCGCACGATGATGATGACATCATGGGCTGTCGCATCATGGGCTGTTCGATGGCAGTTTCAGACACCTGTCACGCCTGAGGCATTCCCCAAAGCATCATTCGACGCAGTGTCTCGTTCCCTGTTCTCAGGGAACAGAGGTTACAGTCGTAACCTGAGCCGTTAATTAATATTACTCATTTAAGTAAATACAATGTAACTACGTCACCTTAAAATAAAGTGTAACCTTATTTTCTTAAGGTTACAATGAGGCATTTACAATGGAAATAAAAGGGGCCAAATATTAAAAGATTTAAAGGGATAGTTAAAAATTTAAATTATTTCATCATTTACTCATCCGCAGGTTGTTCCAAATCTGTATGAATATATTTCTTGCTGAACACAAAAGAAGATATTTTGAAAAAATATGGGTAACCAAACAGTTGATGGGCCCCATTGACTTCTATACTATGGAAGTCAATGGGGCCCATCAACAATTCATACAGGTTTGGAACAACTTAAGGGTGAGCAAATGATGGCAGAATTTACATTTTTAGGTGAACTATCCTTTTAAAAGCAGAAATGTAAAGCATATAATTTTATAAAAGCACTCACAATAATTTTTCTAATAAAATTTTTATATTATTGATGATGTAAAGTTGCCAACTTTACGGTTTTATAGTTTTTTTTTAAATAGTTTTTTTTTACGCTGTCATAACAACAACAACAGATATAACTTTACACAAAAACAGTTAGTTCACTTTAAGAATGACAATAAAGATCACTATAAAATGCTAACAAATGGCTTCTACACCAATGCACAATAACGTTCTGTTTATTATAAGCATGTGCTGCTGTTATGTCATCTGCCTCTTTAAATGCTTGAGCTCTTTAAAGTCAAGTTGATTTTGCTTGGCTGTTTTTATTATTCATCATCTGGGAAAAAAAATTACTCTGAAAGTGATTCCAAAGATATCGTTCCACTGTGCTTAACGTTATCGTTATAGCTGTGGTGTTGATGCCCTATAGAATTACAACGATTATTAAAACTTTACAGTCATCTTTGATGTGAATGGCCCTTAAGTCATTTTCCACACTAAAAGAACGTTAAAATACATATTGTTTATATTTTTTTGTACTATGCAAACAGTGAGTCTTTTAACATTTATGGGCCCCATTGACTTGTAAGTGCCTCATGGAAACTCACATATTAAAGAAAAGGAGGTACAAGTGGAAATTAATTTCTGTGGTAACCAACATCGTGCCACAAGTACTGTCGATTTAGCTTAACTTGTATTGAAACTAGGAAAATAATTTTAAAAAAACCTGATATAGCTATCTCTGTGTTACCCAAGCACAAAAGCATCAAATGCTGTGCTATCTTTGATCTGTAGTTTTTGAACATGTCTATTAATTTGCCATTAATAAATCTCGGCATTACACTAGTGAGGAAAACAATTAAAATCTTATCATGCTAGTCTCAGAGGGGCGCAAAGCATGACTGTTTGACTGGGAGCCTGCTGTTAAAAACGTGATGAGCTCCTTTCATAGACATGAAACTCTCCAAAGAGACAGAGCCACTGAAGGAAAACTATAATTTCAAATTTAATGGGAATACTGGATGTAGCAGTGGCGTGTGCTGGACTTCTGGGGAAAAAAAGCAGCAAACTTTCTTCTCAGTTTCTAGGAAATATGGACACCATTTACCAAAATGTAATTCTTCAAAATTTTTGTCAGCAAAATCCCCAGTGTTAAATTTAACACCAGACAAGTGTGTATGTGTCCACACTACACAGTGTTACATTTACACTTTTGAAAGTGTTAATTTTTTAACACTAATTTTCTTTTAATTCAACACTGTATATTGTTAAAAGTTAGCACTATTCAACACATAATATTGTTGTTTTTACACCACACTAGTGTTAGTGTTAAATTACAGTGTTATTGAGTAATACTATTTTACACCAACACAAGTGTAGTGTGTGAATACAACAACATTAAGTGTTAAAATACTGTTCAGCAATAACACTATAGGGTGTTAATACCAATAGGCTACCTCTAGAGCTGCTTCCAATCCTACTAAAGACAAATGGCAGAAAATGTCACAAAAACACTTTATTAAGGTACACCACATTTAGTATTCGAAACAATAAACATTCAAACCTTTGCAGTTAATTGCACTCCGCAACAAAACTACAATATGGTACAATGTAATGACTTTCATCATTTCCAAATGAAAACTGCCTGTCATATGCACAGCAAAAAAGCCAGTGTACATTTAAAAGCACATCTCATAAATTCAAACTCAATTTGAGTCAAATTTAACTGTTTAATAAATGTAAATTTAACCTGAAATGTATAAATGACTCCCTCCATTTTGGAGTAAAAATAACACTTTTGAAAGTGTGAAATATATACATTACTCATGGAGTACATTTGAACACTTACAGTGTTCAACACTTAGACTTACAATAAATGAAGGCAAAATATAGGCATTTCTGTCATCAGAATTATGTGAAAGCTGCTCATCAAATGGTCTGTATCTCTGTAATACTTTAAGTCCTATACATGTCAGTGAATGTAAGTCCTGTGTCAGTGAAGTTGAGTCAATACCTTCGACTTTGCAACAGTACAGCAACAACATTCAACAGATGAAAAAACAGTTGCAGGATATGAGTGGATCAGTTGTGTCCAGTTGCTAACAGAAAAGTTCAGTGCATAGTTGTTTTACAGAGCAGGAAAGGCTGTGCAGATCCAACTTTCTCAAAATCCTGTAGTGCTGGTTCCCTAGACAACACAAATCCAGACCAATGACAATTAATACTATTTGTGTTTTATAAATACAGCAAGTTTATGGTGGAAAAAGTTCAATCATCTTAGACTTTCGTGACTCAAACAATAAACTATTTTGGTTAGATTAAGACTTGAATTTACTGATTTCCAAGTAAATTAAAGACTTAATTCATCCAAAAATGTAAATTCTGTCATTAATTATTCACCCTTATGTTGTTCCAAACCAGTAAGAGTTTTGCTCATCTTCGGAACACTTAAGATATCACTTCCAAAGCCACAGAAAAGGTATAAAGGAAATCATAAGTAATTCTCAGCCTCCCCGGGAAAGTCTATTCCAGGGTACTGGAGAGGAGAATCCGGCCGATAGTAGAACCTCAGATTCAGGAGGAACAGTGTGGTTTTCGTCCCGGTCGTGGAACACTGGACCAGCTCTATACCCTCTACAGGGTGCTGGAGGGTTCATGGGAGTTTGCCCAACCAATCCACATGTGCTTTGTGGATTTGGAGAAGGCATTCGACTGTGTCCCTCGCGGCATCTTGTGGAGGGTGCTCTGGGAGTATGGGGTTCGGGGCCCTTTGCTAAGGGCTACCCGGTCCCTGTACGACCAGAGCAGGAGCTTGGTTCGCATTGCCGGCAGTAAGTCAGACTTGTTCCCGGTGCATGTTGGACTCGGGCAGGGCTGCCCTTTGTCACCGGTTCTGTTCATAACTTTTATGGACAGAATTTCTAGGCGCAGCCAGGGGCCGGAGGGGGTCAGGTTTGGGGACCACACAATTTCATCTCTGCTCTTTGCGGATGATGTTGTCGTGTTGGCCCCATCAGACCAGGACCTTCAGCATGCACTGGGACAGTTTGCAGCCGAGTGTGAAGCGGCTGGGATGAGAATCAGCACCTCCAAATCCGAGGCCATGGTTCTCAGTCGGAAAAGGGTGGTTTGCCCGCTTCAGGTTGGTGGAGAGTTCTTGCCTCAAGTGGAGGAGTTCAAGTATCTTGGGGTCTTGTTCACGAGTGAGGGAAGGATGGAACGGGAGATTGACAGACGGATCGGTGCAGCTTCTGCAGTAATGCGGTCGCTGTACCGGTCTGTGGTGGTGAAGAAGGAGCTGAGCCGTAAGGCGAAGCTCTCGATTTACCGGTCAATCTACGTTCCTACTCTCACCTATGGTCATGAGCTGTGGGTCATGACCGAAAGGACAAGATCCTGGATACAGGCGGCCGAAATTAGCTTTCTCCGCAGGGTGGCTGGGCGATCCCTTAGAGATAGGGTGAGAAGCTCAGTCACTCGGGAGGAGCTCAGAGTAGAGCCGCTGCTCCTCCACATCGAGAGGGGCCAGCTGAGGTGGCTCGGGCATCTTTTCCGGATGCCTCTTGGACACCTTCCCGGGAAGGTGTTCCGGGCATGTCCCACCGGGAGGAGACCCCGGGGAAGACCTAGGACACGCTGGAGGGACTATGTCTCCCAGCTGGCCTGGGAACGCCTCGGTGTCCCCCCGGAAGAGCTGGAGGAAGTGTCTAGGGAGAGGGAAGTCTGGGCATCCCTGCTTAGACTGCTGCCCCCGCGACCCGGCCCCGGATAAGCGGAAGAAGATGGATGGATGGATAAGTAATCCATGTGACTCAAGTGGTTTAACCTCAATTTTTTTTTTTTATGAAGCAACAAGAGTGCTTTGTTTGCACGAAAAAACAACAACAAAAAAACTCAACTTTATTTACAAATTATTAATCTTCGATGCACGCTCGCTTAACAACATCTGCTTTCGCATCAACAACATGCACAACTCGTAATGTTCTCATGAACGCATGTTGGAAATGAATATTTTATAAATTAAGTGGTAAATGTTTTGTTGCTGCAAACACAGCACTTGCATAGTTTAATAAAATGTATGTTAAACCACTGGAGTCACATGGAGTACTTTAATGATGTACCTTTACACCTATCTGGGGCTTGAACGTGGTATTTGTGTGGACTGTCAATGGAGGGACAGGAAGCTCTCAGATTTCATAAAAAATATCCTCATTTGTGTTGTGAAGATGAAAGAAAGTGTTACATGTTTGGAACGAGATGAGGGTAAGTAATGACATAATTTCCATTTGTAGGTGAACTAACCCTTTAGGAATAAATTTAGACACCTACCTTAAGAAATCTCACTAAATAGTCAGCTGACGAAAGAATCTTTGTTCCCTTCTTGTGGCTTTGTGATGTTGGAGGCGAGGCAGGTGATGGGCAGAGATTTCCCAATCAGTTGAGTCTAAAATTAAAAAGCAAGAAAACATCTACCTGTCAAATCATGAAAACAATTGGTTTGAAAACAAATTTTATTTAAGTAATAGAAAAAAAAAGAAAAAAAAGAAATTTGACTGGACAAATTCAAAATGACTGTTATGAAACACAAAAAATCTAGTTATACCAAACAGCAACAAAGCTATGATTATTTTTTATGTTTATGCACATGATTATCTCATATGTTATCTGTAAAATCTGACCCTCACCAGGTTCTAGTCTGTAACGTTACAGCCTTTAAAGACCAAGCCTGGTTAGCCTTAGCCACTTGGTGCAGCATGGAAATGCTCCTAGCAAACACAAATAGCAAAATCAATACATTTAGCCTAAACATGAAAGCATATCCAAACATCAACCAAAATTGAATCTAATAAATACATTTTCATAAACATTTAATCTTAAAGAATTGCTTACAGTCTTACACATTCTAAGAAATTTGTTTTTCAGTTAACATTAGGTTTCAGTTAAGATAGGTGTGCTGGCAAACGAGACTAAAAGATAGTTTGAGGATAAATACATTATGATATTTGCACATCCCAAATATTGTCATAAAACAAAATAACATTATAAAATACGTATTGTAAATGAGTTAAAACACTTACCCTGTATTTTCACCATTAAAAGCAAACTCCGTGTCTGCACTGCGTCACGAGTCAAAGAAGATGCAGGGCATAGACCTAACGTTAACGTAGTCTGTGAGAAAGGTTTAGGCGCGCACATCACATAAATATCGTTATAAAACAATATAATGCCATGAAATACATGTTGTAAATTAGGTTAAAAACACTTACTTTCGGTGTTTTCCCTGTTAACGTTACAAGAAAACCTTCTCGTCGTCAGCTCCGTATTGAGTCAAAGATGTCGCCTTTGAGAAAGGTTTCGGCTCGTTTAAGCACGCAGAGCATTTAAATTTCTCTATAAATCAATATGTTATAAAATACATATTGTAAATTAGATAAAACACTTATGTCACGGTGTGACAAAAGCCAGATAAAGAGAGAGAGTAAAATCCTCGTGAAGGCAGTATTATTTGGAGACCTCTTGTGGATGGTCGTCTCATCACACCGCGAAATCTGTTGCCATGGCAGCGAGGCCAATTGCCTGATTGACAGCAGGTGAGGAGAATGACAGAGAGTGTTGTGAGAGGAACGCGCATTAAGATGGGGCTTTAAAAAGAGAGAGGAAACAGACGGTCGGTGTGGTTCTTTCTCCCCCGTGAGAGGTTGGGTCTCCTCCCGTGAGATACTGTGCTTTGTCGGCGGGCTGTTTGTATTGAGGCCGGGCTGTGAAGCAGGGCGAAGATTGAAGCCGAGAAATGGAAATGAGAGAGTGAAGTTGTCAGTGAAAATCCAGGGGATATCGTCGACAGTGGGAAAGACGCAAAGTGATGAGTATTTGATCCGTTGTTTATATGCACTGACACTGAAGTGGTGTGGAGAGTCTGGAAAGCGTGTGGCACGAGTGAAGTATTACACCGAGTGAATTAATGATCTGTCTCCAACCTTTGTTCTTCCTGCACTGAATGTGACGATTACTACATCTGTTTGACTGTCTCTGAGAGAAGTGGAGCCCGTGTGAGAGACGAGAGTCGATCTGGTGGGAGAAAGACCGGTGGGTGAGTGCTGGCCCGAATGCACGGTGTGCGAGTGGAATGCAGTGCCTGAAGTGACGATTCACATGGTTTGTGTTATGGAGTGAAGTTATCGTGTGGAGAAGTATTAAGAGTCTGCTGTGCACTCTCCTCTATAGTCTTTCACCCGCTGTTTCTGAACAGGGTTTGTCACATCAAGCGCCCAACTTACCATTCGAGACAGCCCCGCTCTGTTAATGCTGCCGATCTATTAATTCCTGTTACATTGTTGCAGCGTGCAGCTGAACTGGAGCGTCTTGCTTAAAGCATCCTTCCCGTCTGGTGGTCTCCACACGTCCCTATCAAAAGCCGCTGCCTGGTTGGAACGAGAGAAGGTATTGCAGCTGAATGTCTTATTACTGCTGAATGGTCAAATCCTGTTGCATCGATACAGTGTACAGCTGAAGTGGAGTGTCTTGCTTAGAGCATCCTTCCCGTCTGGTGGTTTCCACATGCCCCATTGAAAGTCGCTGTCCTGTTCGGAAAAGGAAAAGGTATTTGAATGAACGTTTGATACGCTGTTGAACAGTTAAACCCTGCTACCTGGTTACAGTGCACAGCCGAAGTGGAGTGTCCCGCTCAAGTGTCCTCTTCGTCTGGTGGTCTCCACATGTCCCATTGAAGGCTTGTCCTGTTCAGAACGAGAGAAGGTATTTCAATTGAACGTTCCATATGCTGTTGGAAAGTTAAACCCTGTTACCTGGTTACAGCGTACGGTCAAGGGAGTGTCTCCCTCAAAGTGTCCTCCCCGCTTGGTGGTCTCCACATGCCCTATTGAAGGCTTGCCCTGTTCAGAAAGAGAGAAGGTATTTCAATTGAACGTTCCATATGCTGTGGGGGAGTTAAATCCTGTTACCTGGTTACAGTGCCCAGCCGAAGTGGAGTGTCTCGCTCAAGTGTCCTCTCCGTCTGGTGGCCCCCACCTGTCCCATTGAAGGCTTGTCCTGTTCAGAAAGAGAGAAGGTATCATCGTCTAGTGTCGCATCTTGTTGAACCATTGAACCCTGTTGTATCGTTGCAGGGCACAGCCAAAGTGAAGTGTCCTCTTGCCGGGTGGTCCTCCACGCCCGTGTTGCAAAGTGTTGCTATTGTTCAGAAGGAAAGAGAGTAACTACGGCATGTGTCTCGATTAAAGTGTTGTTCTGCTGTTCAGGGTCCCCTCCTGGCCCGGCCCGCTCGCCACCTGCGTCCCTGTGACCCGTCTGAGTCGAGGACCCCCGTCCTCTGGATACTTACCTCTGGGCAGCCTCCGGCATTCGTTCCATCCTCACTGCGAATACCTACCTGGTTCCAGTCCGAATGGGGTCCGTGTAGCCAAGACTTCCTTGAGAGCCTTGTAAAGAGTACTTCCCAGTGGCTTACCTGAGTGGTGTGCGGCCTCCTCTGATTCCTCTCCGACGAGCCGCAGGGTGTCCACGAACGTCCATCCCGCTCCGGTCCAGGGGGCCCATCGAATTGCTTCTGGCGAAAGAAGAGATTTTAATTAGGACTTTTCAAATTTACCTGCTTTCAACTTAATAAAGAAATTGTTATTCCTTTATCCTCTGTTTTTGTCTGGTTCCTTGACACGCTCCTCGAGGCGGTGCCCGGTCCCCAGGGGTGGGTGCAGTCTGGCTTGGCCCACCCCGACCTGTGACAGAACTTTGGCGTAGTCGGCAGGATTACCGTCTCGAGTGGAGCGATCAAGGTCCTAAATGGCAGAGGAAGAAGAGCCAGAGGCCAGACAGCCGGTTATGCCCTTCTTTATGGGGGCCCCGTGGGCCCAGAAGTACGGAGGTCCGGGGTCAGAATTAAGCCTGTCAGCATGGAAGGCCCAGGTGGAATACCTGGCAGGGCTCCAAGGGCTGAACGCCCTGCAGAAGGTACAGTTCGTATTAAATTCACTAGAGGGAGAAGCAAGAAGAGAAGTACAGGCAGCACCGGAAGCAACCCGCACCACAGTCCGAGCCATTTTTGATTTCCTCACGGTACAATACGGAGACACCACCCCGGTAGCTGTCCTGAGAACCAAATTCTTTAATTGTAGGCAAGGGCCTCGACAAACTGTTCGGCCATTCGCGTTGCAACTGAGGGAACAGTTCACCAGGCTAAGGGGAAGACAGGACCACGGCCTGGGCGACGAGGAGACCCTACTGCGAGATCAGTTTTTGCTGGGATTACGAGAGGGCCCAGTACGTCAGAGTCTGCGGGTGCAGTTGAGACGGAACCCTGACCTCACGTTTGAAGAATTGCGGCGAGAAGCTCTGGCCCTTGAGCGTGATCACACCGAAGGTGTGGATCCTCCCAGCTGTCTGGTGGCGAACGCTGTTAGTGGGCCTTCGGCCCCTGCCACCTCCGATTGGAAGCATGCCCTTCGGGAAGAATTGAAAAAGGATATCCGAGAACAAATGTCTGATCTGTCCAAATCTGTTGTCGAAGAGCTCCGCCGAGAACGCCTCCATTCACTTCCTTCACCGCGAGAGCGGACCTACTCTGACGGGAATCGCCCTCCAGAGCGTCGTTTCGCCCGACCCATGGGTCCCCGATTCCAGTGGGATGAACAGGGGCGTCCTATCTGTAACGGTTGTGGAGAAGCTGGACATTACATCCGTCAGTGCCCTTCCAGACGCGCTTCACAAGGGGGTTTTTAGAGTCTCCGGCCACTGTGGGTCAAGTGGTCGGGACCCCCTTTTCAGACCCTTCTTCTCCTGGACTGTCTAAAGAACGCCTAGTGGGCCGCTGTCCGATTATCACGATCCGAGTCAACAGCAAGAAGGTGCAGTGTTTGTTGGACACGGGGTCGCAAGTCACTCTGTTTGCGGAGAGCCTGGTTCAGGAACTATTCGGCACCCAGGGCCGACCGACGACTGAGGCCCCCTGGTTAATTCTGCGAGGGGCCAATGGGCTCGATATCCCGTATGTGGGTTATGTAGTGACAGACCTGGAGATCCACGGTATGGTTGTACCCCAGAAAGGAGTGGTGGTGGTTCGTGATGCGTGTCTGGGGTCTCATCGCGCCCTCCTGGGCATGAATGTCATCTCCGACTGCTGGGAAGAGCTGTTCCAGCGTGGGCCGGCCCGAGCGACTGTGACATCTGAGGGCAGGGAATGGGAGCGTATTCGGGCAGACTGTCGCCGAGTTTGCCTGGCCGAACAGCAGGAGGACCGGGAGAGCATTGGGAGAGTGGCTTGCCGTTACGCTTTGTCCGTTCCGGCTCGAAGCGAGGCGATGGTCTGGGTCAGGGTGCCCCCTAGACTTTACCACCCGGAGGAGTGGGTGCTGGTGGAACCACACAACGAAGGTCCTAAGGTGGAGGTGGCCAGAGGACTGGCATCCGCCCAAAGAGGCCGAATTCGGGTGAGAGTTCGGAACACGAATCCTTTTCCAATACAGCTGTATCGTCATCAGTGTCTAGCCCGAGTCATCTCGGTGAAACCGCAGCAAGTGCAAGAGCCAGGAGAAGTCAAGTTCAGCCAAGTAGGCCCATCCGTAGTAGAGGTTGCTTTGGCGCAGACGGGGATGCACAGCAGAGAGGCTGGAGAAGGACTGCCGGCCCACCTTGGAGGTGAGTCCCTACGGGGAGAAGGGCTGGAGGAGGATCAGACAAGGCGGCTTAAGGCTTTCCTATCAAAATGGCCACAGTTGTTCTCCACCCACGATGAGGATTATGGGTGTACTAACATCGTTAAGCATCAAATTCCCACTGGAGGGGCCACACCCAGTAGAGAGCGCTACCGACCGGTGCCCCCGACATTGTACTCTGAGGTTCGTGCTCTGTTGCGAGGGATGCTGGATAGAGGGATCATCCGCGAGAGCAGCAGCCCTTGGGCGGCCCCGATCGTACTGGTGAGGAAGAAGACAGGCGCATGGAGATTCTGTGTGGATTATCGGAAGTTGAACCTAGTGACAAAGCGGGATGCTTTCCCATTGCCTCGAGTCGAGGATTCCCTTACTAGCCTCACACGGGCGGCCTGGTATTCCACACTAGACTTGGCGAGCGGCTACTGGCAGGTGCAGGTGGACGAGCGGGACCGGGAGAAGACGGCCTTCACGACCCCCTTTGGGTTATACGAGTGGGACCGGATGCCCTTCGGCCTCTGCAACGCCCCTGCCACGTTCCAGCGACTAATGCAGCGCTGTTTAGGGAGCCAGCTGATGGATACCACCCTGGTGTACCTGGATGATGTGATTATCTATTCCCCCGATTTTGAGTCTCACCTTCAGCACCTGGAGCAGGTGTTCCGCTCTCTGGAGAAGTACGGGCTGAAGCTCCAACCGGATAAATGCCAGCTTTTCCGGAAGGAGGTAAAGTTCCTGGGCCATATTGTGAGTGCGGCAGGGATCGCTGTGGACCCAGAGAAAGTGTCGGCCGTACAGGGGTGGGCGGCCCCAAAGACTGTGCGCCAGGTTCGATCCTTCCTCGGTTTCGTGGGGTACTATAGGAGATTCATCAAGGATTTCTCCAAGATCGCCAAACCCATGAACCAGTTGCTGGGTGGAACGGGACATGTCCGGGGCCGAGGGTCCCCAGTGGTGGAGTGGGACCAGGCATGCGAGATTGCTTTTCAGAAGCTCAAGCAAGAGTTGTTACAAGCACCCATTCTGGCATATGCCGATTTCACACAGCCCTTCATTCTTTACACGGACGCTAGCCATCTGGGCTTGGGGGCTGTTTTGGCCCAGAAACAACAGGAGGAAGAGAGAGTCATTGCGTATGCTAGTCGGAGTCTACACCCTGCGGAGAGAAATGATGCCAACTATAGTTCCTTCAAGCTCGAGTTACTGGCTATGAAGTGGGCGCTCAGTGAGAAGTTCAAGGACTACCTATGGGGAGCAAAGGTAACCGTGGTGACCGACAACAACCCGCTGGTACACCTGCAAACCGCCAAGCTGGGGGCGGTAGAACAGAGGTGGGTGGCTCAATTGGCCAACTTTGATTATCAGCTTCAGTACCGGCCAGGAAGGGAACATACCAACGCAGACGTGCTGTCTAGGTGGCCTGAAGGAGGGTCGGAAGATCCGAGACCCATACTGGAGGCAGACCGTGATGAGGAAATGATGGTGGGCATTGTGGAGGCACCGGGGCAGCCACCGGAGGAGCCGCCTGCAAGTTGGGGATGGGATCCACAGCGTTGGAGGATGTGGCAGGGCGAAGACGAGGACTTGTTAATGGTCCGGGCCTGGTTGGAGCGGGGCAATTGGCCGGAGGGTGCGGAACGCCGGGCGCAAAATCGAATTGTGAGAGGCTTGTTGGGCCAGAAGGAGAGGCTCCATCTGAAAGAGGGGGTGATTTGTCGGTCCATTCAGGACTCACACTCGGGTGACCCGGTCTGTCAGGTAGTGGTTCCCGAGAAGAGGTGTCACGCCCTGCTGGAGGCTTACCATACCAAGCTTGGTCATCAGGGGCAGGAGAGGACAACGGCACTTTTGCGACGCCACTTCTACTGGCCTGGGATGGAGGGAACTACGAGGGCCTACCTGCGGGGTTGTCCGCACTGCACTCTGTTTAAAGCCAGGAAGGAGCCTCGAGCTCCAATGGTTCCCATTCGAGCCAAAGCACCGATGCATATCATCGCTATGGACTATCTGACGCTGGGTAGGCCGGTCGACCGTATCCAGAACATCTTAGTGATTACAGACCTTTTCACGAAATATGCCTGGGCCATCCCAACTCTGGACCAGACCGCCATCACTACCGCTAATGCCCTGTGGAGGTATGTCATCCAGCCCTTCGGGTGCCCTGAAGTGTTCCATTCGGATCAAGGACCCAATTTCGAATCCAGGGTAGTACGTGAGTTGTGTCAATTGTATGGATGTAAGAAGACTCATACGACGCCCTATCATCCTCAGGGGAACGGAGGGTGTGAGAGGTTTAACCAGACGCTGATTGGTCTTTTGGGGACCTTGGAAGGTGACCAACAGGGACATTGGGTGGATAACCTCCCGGCGATGGTACAGGCATATAATAACAGCATTCATAGTACGACCGGCTACGCACCAACTTACCTGATGTTCGGAAGGCATGTGAGGCTACCAGTGGACCTACTGCTGGGGACTGCGGCGGCTGAAGAAGGAGGCAGCGTAACGGGGTGGGTGACCAGACACCATCAACGCCTTCAACTGGCCTATGAACGGGTCTCAGACCGAATCAACCAAGCCGCAGCCAAGAATAAGAGGTTGTATGACCGTACGGCACGAAGTGCACCACTACTGCCTGGCGAGAGAGTTCTAGTTCGAGACAACCGACGACAAGGAAAGGGTAAGCTCAGTGATCGGTGGGAGCCCCAGCCGTATGTGATCCAACGACAGCCGCGCCTCGATCAGCCTGTGTATGCCATTCGTCCCGAAGGGAGAGCAGGGCCGGAGCGGGTGCTCCACCGCAATCTGATGCGCCCTTGTCCAAACTACCCCAAACCAGCTGTAGAGAGACCGCCTACTGAACCAGTGTGGATGCCTCCCGTGGTGGGATGGGCTGTGGTCCCTCAGAGAGTGGGGATAGGGCCAAGGCCCGAGGAACCGAATTCCCCGCCAAGACGGTCCCAAAGGGAGAACCGGGGACAACCCCCATCCAGGTATGGAGATTGGGTGTCCGGATCCCGTTCTAGGGACTAGAACGGTTTGGCAGGGGGGTATGTCACGGTGTGACAAAAGCCAGATAAAGAGAGAGAGTAAAATCCTCGTGAAGGCAGTATTATTTGGAGACCTCTTGTGGATGGTCGTCTCATCACACCGCGAAATCTGTTGCCATGGCAGCGAGGCCAATTGCCTGATTGACAGCAGGTGAGGAGAATGACAGAGAGTGTTGTGAGAGGAACGCGCATTAAGATGGGGCTTTAAAAAGAGAGAGGAAACAGACGGTCGGTGTGGTTCTTTCTCCCCCGTGAGAGGTTGGGTCTCCTCCCGTGAGATACTGTGCTTTGTCGGCGGGCTGTTTGTATTGAGGCCGGGCTGTGAAGCAGGGCGAAGATTGAAGCCGAGAAATGGAAATGAGAGAGTGAAGTTGTCAGTGAAAATCCAGGGGATATCGTCGACAGTGGGAAAGACGCAAAGTGATGAGTATTTGATCCGTTGTTTATATGCACTGACACTGAAGTGGTGTGGAGAGTCTGGAAAGCGTGTGGCACGAGTGAAGTATTACACCGAGTGAATTAATGATCTGTCTCCAACCTTTGTTCTTCCTGCACTGAATGTGACGATTACTACATCTGTTTGACTGTCTCTGAGAGAAGTGGAGCCCGTGTGAGAGACGAGAGTCGATCTGGTGGGAGAAAGACCGGTGGGTGAGTGCTGGCCCGAATGCACGGTGTGCGAGTGGAATGCAGTGCCTGAAGTGACGATTCACATGGTTTGTGTTATGGAGTGAAGTTATCGTGTGGAGAAGTATTAAGAGTCTGCTGTGCACTCTCCTCTATAGTCTTTCACCCGCTGTTTCTGAACAGGGTTTGTCACATCAAGCGCCCAACTTACCATTCGAGACAGCCCCACTATGTTAATGCTGCCGATCTATTAATTCCTGTTACATTGTTGCAGCGTGCAGCTGAACTGGAGCGTCTTGCTTAAAGCATCCTTCCCGTCTGGTGGTCTCCACACGTCCCTATCAAAAGCCGCTGCCTGGTTGGAACGAGAGAAGGTATTGCAGCTGAATGTCTTATTACTGCTGAATGGTCAAATCCTGTTGCATCGATACAGTGTACAGCTGAAGTGGAGTGTCTTGCTTAGAGCATCCTTCCCGTCTGGTGGTTTCCACATGCCCCATTGAAAGTCGCTGTCCTGTTCGGAAAAGGAAAAGGTATTTGAATGAACGTTTGATACGCTGTTGAACAGTTAAACCCTGCTACCTGGTTACAGTGCACAGCCGAAGTGGAGTGTCCCGCTCAAGTGTCCTCTTCGTCTGGTGGTCTCCACATGTCCCATTGAAGGCTTGTCCTGTTCAGAACGAGAGAAGGTATTTCAATTGAACGTTCCATATGCTGTTGGAAAGTTAAACCCTGTTACCTGGTTACAGCGTACGGTCAAGGGAGTGTCTCCCTCAAAGTGTCCTCCCCGCTTGGTGGTCTCCACATGCCCTATTGAAGGCTTGCCCTGTTCAGAAAGAGAGAAGGTATTTCAATTGAACGTTCCATATGCTGTGGGGGAGTTAAATCCTGTTACCTGGTTACAGTGCCCAGCCGAAGTGGAGTGTCTCGCTCAAGTGTCCTCTCCGTCTGGTGGCCCCCACCTGTCCCATTGAAGGCTTGTCCTGTTCAGAAAGAGAGAAGGTATCATCGTCGAGTGTCGCATCTTGTTGAACCATTGAACCCTGTTGTATCGTTGCAGGGCACAGCCAAAGTGAAGTGTCCTCTTGCCGGGTGGTCCTCCACGCCCGTGTTGCAAAGTGTTGCTATTGTTCAGAAGGAAAGAGAGTAACTACGGCATGTGTCTCGATTAAAGTGTTGTTCTGCTGTTCAGGGTCCCCTCCTGGCCCGGCCCGCTCGCCACCTGCGTCCCTGTGACCCGTCTGAGTCGAGGACCCCCGTCCTCTGGATACTTACCTCTGGGCAGCCTCCGGCATTCGTTCCATCCTCACTGCGAATACCTACCTGGTTCCAGTCCGAATGGGGTCCGTGTAGCCAAGACTTCCTTGAGAGCCTTGTAAAGAGTACTTCCCAGTGGCTTACCTGAGTGGTGTGCGGCCTCCTCTGATTCCTCTCCGACGAGCCGCAGGGTGTCCACGAACGTCCATCCCGCTCCGGTCCAGGGGGCCCATCGAATTGCTTCTGGCGAAAGAAGAGATTTTAATTAGGACTTTTCAAATTTACCTGCTTTCAACTTAATAAAGAAATTGTTATTCCTTTATCCTCTGTTTTTGTCTGGTTCCTTGACACGCTCCTCGAGGCGGTGCCCGGTCCCCAGGGGTGGGTGCAGTCTGGCTTGGCCCACCCCGACCTGTGACACTTACTTTCGTCGTTTCTCTGTTTAAAAGCAACCTCATCCTGGTCTGCTCCGCATCGCGCGTCAACGAACATGCCTTTCTGAGAACGGTTTAGCCGTTCACAGCACATAAATATTGTAATAAAACAATATAATGTAATAAAATGCATATATAAATGCGCTAAAACACTTAATACCTGCGTTTTCCCTACTAGTATGCCTTGCATCGCGAGTCAAAGAAAATGGCGTCTGTGAAAAAAGTTTCAGGTCGTTTCGTCGCGCCCAGCGCGTAAATGTCCCGGATGTAACTAATTACACTCTCTCGGTGTAAATTTAGTAACTCTACATATTTTCACCAGCCAGAGGGTGAGGTTTACACTAGCAGTGTTAATCCCTTGAAATTCAACACCAGAAAATTAACTCTTTACTCTAAGAGTCCTTAACACCAGGATTTCAACACTGGAGATTTTGCTGTGTATGAACATAATTTTTATTAAAACTAGACTGCTCAAAGTCTTCATTTCATGCTTTTAAAAAAAAATCTTTTTATATTGCTTGAAAAATAATGACTGCAATAATACAATACCACAACCAATAAAACTATGTAAAATAAAACAAAATCACAGTACAAAGTAAAAAATATAAAATGAACAACCCAGGTAACAATGAACGTTCTGAGGCTAACATTCTGGCAAGGTTCTCTCAAAGTTATGAACAAATGATCTTACAGTAACGTTAACAATGTTCTTTCAAAGGTATTTTTAAAACATAAAAAAAAAAAAAAAAGAATACCTTAACATTCAGAGAATATTCAGATATAAAAAAATGTATTACTTAATGGGAACGTTAGCAAGTTAGCAAGCAATGTTCTTTGAAAAAAAAAAATTGTAAGCTGGGAATTAACATAATTTAACAGAAGGAGTATATTTCTGTTATGACAACTCTCTGAGAGATTAGCATGGTGGTAATGGATATGGTGGCAATGTTAAAGTTTTTGGTCTTGGCGGAATAGATCTGCTACGCTGCTGCTGCTGCTGCAGAGAAAGTACCAAGACTTGCTATACCTTCAATACATTCGCAGACATTGCTGTGAGCATGTAAGACATGCTGCTGCTGCTGCTTATGTAACATACATAAATTAACCCCCATAGCAGATCTATACAGGTGGAGCCGGGGAAGTTGGAGGGTTTCTGAAAACGCCCTGCAGATTGCTAACAGCAAAACTACCAGTATTTGAATGTTGTGCCACAGCTCATTGGCCACTGATGCAACAGCAACCAATCAGCTGCACTATGATAACGATGCGATCACTACCAAATTGAGTTAAGGACCTTTCATCCTGCGCCATCTAGAGTTTCATGCCAGAACTTGGTATTACATGGGTAATATTCTAACGATGTTGTTTTATGCAATGCAATAACTCTCATTTACTTGATTTTTAGGCCAGATTTGAGGCCTAGTTGTGTCTCTCTCCCTCCTTCTCTTTCACTCTTATTTTGTGCCATAGCTGAATATGTGAGTTTCCCACAGAATGTGGGTGAATTGGCTTCCGGATGCAATATATTTGTTTTCTGGGTCTACACCGAAGGCCTTACAAATTTGGTTGGTGAATTTTCCAAGAACACATCGTTGTTTCCATTGTGCAAAATAGGAGGGGAAATAATCCGGAGCAAATGGACAGAGATAGAGAGAGAAAGAGTGGTCTCTTGTAAGAGAAAGAGAAAGCGAACCAGTCACAATATTCTCTTTCTTAGAGAAGTCTCCCCTTTAAATTACTCTAACTTTACAACAGCAGAATCAGCACATATTTCTCTGCAATTGATTTGAGAGAGCCGGGTTTTATTGTTTGGAACAGCAGGGTATAAGACTGGCAATGTGAAGCAACTAATATGAAAATAGAGGGCCACAGCTATACACATAAAACAGGAACAAGAGAGACACTCATTTCAGACTGCAAAGTCATTCACAGTGAAAGGCTGTTAAGTTTAAGATAAATAAATTGTGCAAATGCACTCTAGTAGGTATGTGATCTATTGCTGAGAGGAAACAGAATAAAATATATATTGTTCTGATATACTGTATATGCTTTAAAGTCAGCATGAAATACTTTTTGTAATGCATGTTATAGATTGTAGCATGTTCATTTATTGTGAACAATTTATAAATGCATATGTTTCAAATATTATTATTATTATTATTTTTATTTTTATTTTTTTTGGGACCTTGTAAAGTTTAGTCAAATGTCATAACTGTACCTTCCGGTGAAAGCAACCAATACTTTAGTCTGCTGAAACAGTAAGGTATTAAAGTTTGTTGAATGTTCGCCGGTTCCCACCTCCTTCTTCCTGGGTTTCGGCACCAGTGTAACGAGGTTAGATGTTGTGGGAAGAAGGAGGCGGGAACTGATGAACATTCAACAAACTTTGATACTAAAAATAAAACAAATACAAAAAACCCTCATGGATTACTGCTGTGACATAGTCCAGGCCTGGCCTCTCTCGATCTTCACTGTCGTCGCTCCTTTTATGCTACCGCTCCTCCGTGAGAGATACGAGACCGGTGCGTTGCACAGGTGTCGCTCATTATCAATCACGCCACCAGCCTCGTGCCTCTCTCACAGCCCTCGACCTCGTCCTGCTCGCCACAGCAAAATTTACAGACTTACAGCTGTTTGCAATAAACAAATCAAACCAAAGTAATGTAAATGGATTCCCCAAATTCAATGTGTTGAATTACTTGTTTGATATGTTCATTGCAAACAGCTGAATGTATGTAAATGTTGCCAATAATCCTGATTTGTGATTGGGGGTTCACTAATTTCGATTACAACTGTATGCAGTGTTTAGATTGTATCATTGAATGAAATTATTTATCCTGTTTGTCTTATCCCTTACCTCCTTATTTACCTATTTTTGATTTTTACCTTATTTCTGGCAATAAATTAGCCTTAGATACTAAAATAAAATAAAAATGAGTATGTGTAAAGGTTACATAAGGAGGGCACACAAGCCTAAAATGAGAAATGGGACACCCATTATTCATGACTTCATGTAATGCCCATAGAAAGTCAATGGCAACACATCACATGTGCCATTTGGGGGCAAGTGGTGCTCACTGCAAATGACGTCCAGTTCCACCTCTCTGGACATCTGATGTGGAGGGATAGAGTTGTGGGTAGGGTTAGGGTGTGGTTGGATATTCTAGCTCCATTAGGCCCAAATTACATTTTCTCCTCCTCGAAGGACGTCTAGCCAGGGGGAGCTAGATGTAAGATCCACCCATTTGGGAGAGGGCATAGTTGTGTGTGTGTTTATGTGTGTATCTGTTTTTCCAATTGGTTATGTCTTATCTTGCCTAGGGACCAGGGCTGTCACTAGTGCCCTCTCCAAAAAAACAAAAAAAACAAAAATAAAAAAACATCCCCTGGCTGTAAGCATGCAAATATTTATGTGCAATTGTAAAGTAAATAAATAATACATCCATACATGCTCATGATATGACTCCACAAACCCTTACTAGTCACCCTGCATTTAGCAAAAAAACAGATTTTGTAGTGCCAGTCTACACACACACACACACACACACACCCCAGGGCCTCTGAGATTGTGTCGCTTTTTCTAACAAACTTCCAGCTCATTATTTATTTTTATAATCCTGTCAAAATGCATAACGTCTTCCTCAGAGAGAGAGCGAGAACGACAAACCATCCCATGGGCATGAGAACCAAAAGTGTGACAAGGCTCTCTCAGCTCCCCACTCTGCTTGTTGCTGTTGGTTACAGCATTCCGCATGTGTGTGTTCGTGTGACGAGGAGGAGGAGGAGGGGGAACCCGCCATGAAAGTGTGTTTGTATACAGGAGGGTGTGCGTGTGTATGTTGTGCAGGACGCTGTTGTGTCTTACACGTGTGCGCTGAGGGACTCTGCACAGATTGTCAAGCCCCTGTTTCCCGCCACACTCAAATCCTGCATTAATCCACTCACTTCATCGGAAAGCTGCAGGATGGGCTAGCAGCCTATAAAGAGACAATGCGGGTTGAACTGATAAAGGAGACTTCAGTCACAAATTAATACTGATAATTAATTCTCTTTTTACTGACACACTGTATCTCTTGCTTACACACACTTGCAGTAAACACATTAAAAAATCAGGTCATAAACAGTTTTCCACTCTCGCTTAATCACACTTCTGTGCTTTAACTCACTCTGAATTTTTTAGAAGACACAGACCTACAAGGCCACAGTAGGGCTGGTAATTTAGATACAATGTGGACTTGGCATTACAGTAAGTAATCTCAGTTATAATCCAATATGATATTTGCGTATTCATGGTTACATCTTTAAAGACCCCATTATTAGTGAATTTCTAAATAGGTTTTAAGTTTCCAAACTGTATGGTTAACAGTCAAAACTATAAAAAGAGAAAGCACAACTATAGTAGTGTTCAGTGTTGGGGGTAACGTAAAGTAAGTAAAAGTAAAGTCATTTTACTTGAAAACAGTAACTGAAATTTGGTAACTAAAGACGAAGGCAGGGGCGCAGCCGACCCCCTGGGACATATAGGATGGGGCCATCCTGGTGGTGGTGGGGAGGATGGAGGTGAATGTTGGCATCAGCATCTGCGAAATCAGACATGTGTAAGTACCGAAATTTTATACTACAAGTATAAGAACACGATTGGTTAGATATGAAGGTAATAAGTGACGTAACAATTGAGTTACGCTAATGCTTTCATTTCTAGTCTACACTAATGTGAACATGCTTTGGCCAATGTTGTTGATTTGCCATCTTATTAAAATACAGTGCAGAGAATGATTACATTTTTATTTTAAGATTATCTCATAGACATTTTAAATATGATTTATTATTGATTTATTATTTTTCTACCCATTAGACACATTGGTGCACTCCTACTGATGTCCACAGCACTTGCCTAATGCATTCAAGTAAAGTTTTACTCGTACAATTACAACTTTCTCTGTAAAAGTGAGATGATCAAACTCTTGCGAGCAGAATCTTGCTTGGATGAGTGCTCGCAGTTCACTGAGAGTCTCAAATCCCTTAAGCCTGATCCTAAATCAGATCCGCCATCAGTTAAAGCAGTGTAGAGGCAGCTCATCTGATCAACCTTTGATAACCGCTTCCAACCTGCTCGACTAAATGCCTGAGTCTGACCCCAGATAAAACAGGTTGGACAGAGCCCGGATCAGTTCAAACCAGCCAGGTATTCACGGCTTATGTTCCGTCTGTGTGCCGGACAGTGAGATCTTGTCACTGCAAGGAGTAGAGGCATTGCATTAATCAATGTTAATGAAAGCTCACTCTAATTGTAGTCGTGCATGTATGCATGAGGGAAAGCAAGAAAAGTGCCTGGGCGAACATGTGACTGCTTGTGTATGCTTGAGCGTGCGCGTGTCCGTGTGCAGCTGTTGTCTCATTGCTATGCAGTTGGCATCGACCTCACTAAAATAGGAAGCAATTACACTGTGAACCTGCAGTTAAACTTTGAGTGGCAGCTGATGTTTAATGCATGTGAGACAGAGCTGCGGGGTTAGAACCGTGCACTCGGGATCCTGCGGTTCTCCTGCAGGACAAAACCCCAGCAGCCCCGCTCGGCCTCACGCTTCCAGTCTTATCAAAACAATTCAAAACAATCAAAACAATTCGACTTACAGCATCGCCATCACGGAAGAGCCACAAATCTTTAAAATCACTGTGAAGCCGCCTACATTTTTTAATAATATCAGTGCACATAGTTTGACTTGTGATGCAGCCTGGACTTACAAATCATACTTTCTATTCACAAAGCTGAAGAATATGGTTGTCAGTCCTGTATTTGAGTGCATAACGTTTACACACAGTTCAGTTATTTACGTGTCATAAAGTCTGAATTGTGAGATATAAACTCACAATTGCAAGAAAAAATAAGAGACAAATTGTCACAATTCTAAGAATTAAAGCTGCAATTCTGACGGAGAAATTAAGTTAATATCTTACAATTCTGACTTTTATATCTTGGAATTCTTCTTTTTTTCTTGTCGGAATTGCACGTTTATATCATGCAATTATGACTCTTTTCTAAGAATTGTGAGATATATAAACCCATAATTGCGAGTTATAAAGTCGAATTGCGAGATATAAACTTGCAATTGTCAAAAAAAGTAAAAATTGTGATTCTGTCGCAATTGAGTTTAAATCTTGCAATTCTGACTTTTTTCTCACAATTGCGAATTGATATCCTGCAATTATGACTTTTTTCGGAGAATCTTGAGTTATAATCTCGCAATTGCGAGTTATAAAGTCAGAATTGCGAGATTTAAACTCACTTGCGACTGAATCACAATTCTGACTTTTTTATGATTATAAAATTATATAAAATTATATATATAATTTTCGGGCAGAAACAAGCTCCCTATCTAATAGTTTTTTTGTTGTTGTTTTTTTTAGCTAAATTGAGCTGGATAATGACAACTGTCTTATGTAGAGCTGCTTTAAAGCTGAATCAAATTTGTTTCATAATTGATGAACTTTGGAACATCGACATGTTATTTAACTGAACTTAATAACTGAACTGACTTGAGCTGAAAAATAACACTATTGCCTTCTGTAGAGATGCTTATAGCTACATTTATATTGTTTTATACAACTTATTGAACTTATTGAATTATTAAGCACTAAAATGTTTTACTAATATAAAATGAATCAACATAATATAAAATGAACTGACTTGAAATGACAATGAGTTGAATTATGACAATATTGCCTTCTGTTGAGCTGCTTTATAGTTGAACTGAATTCACTTCGAAGTTATAAAGTTTCAACTTCGAAGCATTCACAGTTATTGAACTAAACTGAATCAACATTGAACTACACTGAGCTCAATAATGACACTATTGACTAGATGCAATACAGCTGATATTGTATTTGTTTCATAATTGAACTTTGCAACTTAATACTGTTTTTTATCTTGTTTATAATTTAATTTAATTTAATTTAATTTAATTTAATTTAATTTAATTTAATTTAATTTAATTTAATTTAATTTAATTTAATTTAATTTATATAGCACAAATAAACACAACAGAAGTTGACCACTGTGCTTTACAAGGTAAAAGTCCAGGAAACATGAAAGAAGGAGCAAAATAAACCATTAACACATAATGTAATGAAACCATAATTGAGATTTTGTGAAATGCCCGGTCAAAAAGATAAAACTTTATCTTAAATTTAACCTCATGTAAAGAGGATAGGGATCTCAAGGATAAGGGGAGACTTCTCCATAGCCTAGGACCGACAACTGCGAAAGCACAATCCCCTCTCGACTTAAATCGTGAATGTGGCTGGGACAGATAGATTATAACTGCTTGTGGACCGTAGACACCGGGCACGTTCAAAATACAGATAGGTAAGAGGGTGCAAGACCTTTTAAGGATTTGAAAACAAACAACAATATTTTAAAATCAACTCTATGACGCACCAGCAACCAGTTAAGATACATTAGTAATATGTTCATGTTTGCAAACCCCAGTTTGGAATCTGGCTGCAGCCTTGTAATGGAAAACTGGGATATTCCTGCATATAAAGAATTACAGTAATCCAGGCGGGATAGAACGAAAGCATGTGTGACTCTTTCAAGCTCTTTCGGTGATAGGAAAGACTTTACTCTAGATAAAAGCTTCAGGTGAAAAAAAGCTTGATATCTTGTTTATTATTGTGCAGCTGCTTTGAAACAATCTGTGTTTTATAAAGCCATATAAAAATAAATGTCAGATGGCAATGCATGCAGCGACAGAGTAGTTAGGGGCTGCAGCCAAGAGAAATATTAAATAATGAACTGTTATGGAGAATAGAGAACCCTGTAGTACATCGGGAAAAGCCATTTGCTTGCTTCCCTCACGCATGAGTGAGCTGCTGTTTCCCATCAACCTTTTTTAAGTGTGGGTTTCTATTTGCTAGTGTTCTGTGAAGATCTGTGTAGCTCTCTTGAACTGTTTTAAAGATAAGGGCAGAGGGAGGACAGGTTAAAAGCTTGTATTTAGGTAAACAAGACCTTTCCAGAGGGAGGTTCATAAGAGGATACATGCATGCATAATATATAAAATGTAGAGTTCAGGCTCTAAAATCTGAGGGAGTCACACACCTGTGACCTCAAATCAATTGAATTCTTCAGTTTATTAATGCAAGTTAGGTTGAACTTTATTAGAGTTGGTAGTATGATATTAAATATTGCGTGCTTTGAGGAAAAATGTGTCACCTGGATCCAAGAGCCATGGAAGTAGTAATGCAAAATTACAGAGCAGAACATGCCTCAAAATTATCATGCCGTTTGTTGAGCCCAACTTTGGATGTTTGCAGTTGCAAAGCTTCATCTAATATATTTATTTATGATTTATCCATTCACATCGACTTTGACACAGAATAAGTCAAAGCTAGCCGGTTTCTAATTTACTTATAAAATACAGTAGCATTCAAAAGTTTGGGTTATGACTTTTTAAAAGAAGTTTTTTTTTTTTTTGCAAGGAATGTACCAAAAGTAACATTAAAGACATGTATAATCTTACAAAAGATTTGTATTCCAAATAAACGTTTTTTAAAAAAAAAAAATTATCTTTCTATTCATCATATCCTGAAAACAGTATAACAATTTCCACAAAAAAAAAAAAAAAAATTAAAGAGCGCAACTGTTTTCAAATGATAATTGAGCAGCAAATCACCATATTATAATGATTTCTGAAGGGTCATGTGATACTGAAGACAGGAGTAATGATGCTGAAAATTCAGCTTTACCCTCACAGGAATAAATAAAATTTGATTTAAATTGTAATAATATTTCACAATATTTTTTTCAATTTTAAAACAAGATTAAGCTAATTGGCGTTAATAGAAGTGTTTAAATGTCAGCAAGACTTTGCCATTGCTATATTTTTCACCATCAACATGATTTTGTCAAACTGTTAACTGGATCACTGGAATATCTGTAAGCGCTTTTGGTGGGCGGCAGCTGTGTTGAGTTCAGACAGGAAGTCAGTGTGGCATTCTAAAACCCAGGAAGTGCCAAGGCTCGTCAGGAAGCTTATGATGATAGACAGGCATTATTATTATTTCAATCTGAGATATACTCTTCCATATTCTTCGCGTGACAGCCCATCATAACGCTGACGGACTATCTCTGGCCTCAAACAGAGGATGATCTGCCGAAACCATGGTAACCAGATGAGTGAACGATTTGACGAGTGAAATAAATAGGCCTCTCCCAGAACCGATGAAGCGTGGAGCAAAAAAAAGAAAGAGCGTTTCGGGACAAAGACTGCGTGTAAACTTACTTTTAAAGAAGGCTTTTGAAAAGCGAAACATACCTTAACTTCATTGTCACTCCGAGTAGGAATTCATTGTCATTTTGTGAGGGATTTCGGAAAGTCTGCATTTTCTCCAGGACAAATCTGTATTTGTGAGGATTTGAGGCACTTAAGTATTTTTTTTTCTTCTTTTTTTCAGTCAGAAAAGCTCATTTATGAGGGTTTATGTGAGGGGGTGGGCTCAGGATATGCACTCTATAGTGTAGGTAATGGGCTAATAATTAATGTTTGATATAATAATTGAATGTGATCCGTTCCCAGCTGTGCTGCCTTATACAGAATGGTATAATTACCATCCAGAGAGCCGTGGGGCAGCTTGTGCTTATTTAGAGTGAAAGCAGTTCTGTTTGCATGTAAAAGTGAAGATTAAGCCACGCTTCTATCCAGTTTTCTCCCAGCACTGTTGGCGAGAACAAGTTTATTTTGTTAAGATTAGTCATAAGTCGAGAATATTCATGTTAAAATGAGGGGACTGTAAAGCGAGAGCGCTTTCTTTGGGTGAACTAGATTTCTGAACCCACATTCCCGTCTTTGTTTTCTTTCCAGATGTGGAGGATTTGTTCAGATCACGGGAATGACATGACCAGAGGGTGATTCTAGAGTGTTTCAAGCGCACCGCTACAGATTTTAAAGATGAACGATGGAAAAACAGGGCTTCATAATTTATTCAGTGCCTCCTTATACGGCGTATGTTCTTATGTGCCAAAAGCAATTACATGCTCCGAGTAAATTCAGATGAAAAGCACATTTAAGAGGAGCACACAGCATGTTGCTGAAAAAAATTCCAACCTTAGAGTTAAAAACTCCCTTTTCTTCTTTTTCTTCATCTTCATTCCTCTTTTCTTTTTATCTTCTTCCACTCTTTTTCCCCGACCTCATTTGACGATCCTTCTGCCAAAAATGTCTTACCACGTCATATGTAAATGCAATTAATGTTTCATATCCAATGGCATAGGCTAAGCTAAATTAGGATAAACCAAAACTCACTCTCTGCACATTCTTGATCTTATGCACTTTGCTCGAACACTTCCATCTGGAAGCAGAAGGAAGAGATGAAATGGGTGGTTCGAGCTGTAGTGCAGGAGAATAGTGAGTGTGTTTAGAGAGCGTCTGACTGTGACTTTCAGCTGTCCACCCAGACACCGTTTCAAGTGAGGCAGGAATGTAAACATAGCCAAACACCTTTAAATCACTGGCTCTTAATGGACTTTCTGAGTTCAGATGGTCTAGTGTGTATGTGGGACTGTGAGAATTAAAACAATAATATGCGATACAGACACACTCAAAGGTAGGCGGTAGCTGGGAGAACTAACTGGCAGTGTTGAGCAATATAAAAATGTAGCTTGCTAAGCTACAGATTAAAGAGGTTAGGGGAACATTAGGTGAGCATTTGTGGAAGGTTAGGGAAACGTTTTGCAAATTGCCAGAAAAGTGTTCTTTACGGAAAAAGAACATTCTGTTTATAAGCAATAATAAGCCCTAAAAATGTATGTTTTGGGAATGTTTAAAACATGATGGGATCCAAACACATTTGTAATGTTCCCAGAATGTTCTGGGAATCTAAAATGGTTAGCTAGGTAACTACTCCACAAAAGTAATTATGTTTAGAAAGTAAGGAAACACTTTATGAGTGTCCTCTTTAGAGTCTTCTAACTATAAAGGCCCGATCACACCAAGAATGATAACTTTATAACTATATTAGCATCCACACCACTGAGCGATAACGTTCTGTTTGTTCTAAGTGTACGTGTCTGCTGCTTTAAATGCTCGAGCTCTTTATAGCAGGGTGGATTCTTATTGGCTGTCATTGTTTTTATCATTCATCAGCTGAAAAAAAATTCACATTTTTAGAAGTGATGCAAACGATATGGTTTCTCTGTGCCATTATCATTATAGTTGTGTGGACTACGCTATTGTTTTATATTTAGAACGATTTTTAGAGCTATATCTTTATCATTATCGTTATAGTAATCCACCTTGGTGTGAATGGGCCTTAAGTAACTTTTCAACTACATGCCAACTACCTGTCATTAGATAACTAGAGACTAAATTTCCAAATGATCTTTTATAAGTCGTAAAAAAACAACCTTACCTGAGGACCTTTAATATTTTTTGAAACATTTCAGTCTGGTTTTAGATAACTACTGTACACTGTACTGAATTTGCTTTTTTAAAGGTTACCAATGCAATGACCCACCCAGCTTTATCCTCCTGTGAAAAATTACAGCTGTTCTGTATCTAATCTGTTTGAATGTCTTTATGACATAATTTGATAAGCAGATCAGTGCTGTTGTGAAAAGCAGTTTCTTTCATTTAAGATAGGCCTATTGCAAGAATCAAGAAGATACTTTCTAAGGAGGACCTTGAAACACTAAGGTTAGACTACTGTAATTCACTTTATCTGGCTTTGCCTAAATCAGCTTTTGATCGCTTGGATTGGTGCTGCCAGATTATTGACTGGCACTAGTAAACGTGAGCACATTACTCCTGTACTTGACTCTTTACACTGGCTACCGGACTAGTTCGGTGTTCATTTTAAAATTCTGCTCTTTGTTTTTAAAGCTTTGGATGGAATTGCTCCCCAGTATATTTGTGATCCCTTCACCCCGTATACTGCTTCAAGGTCTCTTTGGTCATCTAGTAATTACTCCTCTCAGTCCCTCATTCACGTTTAAAGCTAAAGGCTCTGGAATAGTCTTCCCCTCCATATTAGATCTTACCCATCTATCTTTTATTTTTAAATCCTCTTTGAAAACCCATTTGTAGCTATTCTTTATGTTTTAATTATTTTTGAGGGTGTAACATTTTAATCTGTCCATTGGGTTTTTGTATCATGTCCAGTCTTTAAATCTGTTTTAAATCTATTTTACATTTTTGTACACTAAACTAAACTAAACTAAACTCAAGCTATATATATATACACACACACATATATATATATATATACACACACATATATATATATATATATATATATATATATATATATGAAATATTATTTGATGTAATTTGTTGTTTATTTGAAAAAGCTTCTCCAACAGAAACTATTGCAAAGTATTGTTTTACAGTTTTATTTTATGAGCAACCGCTCTGAACGATTCAATATGTGAGTGAGCTGTTTGAACAATTCATACTGAATCACAAATCGATTTAGACTCGTGACTCGTTTTGTCAACCCGCATGACTGATTATTGCAAAACAACCAATTCAAAAGAGTGTTTAATTTGCGAATCAAGTATTGCAAGTTCTGATTCTTAAAACACATTCTCATGGTAATTCTTAATTATTTTACATTTAGCGAATTGGTGGTGAATTCATGTGAATTTGTACAATCTCATTTGAACATTTTGATACAATCGTTTTTCGGGATGGACCTTAGTTTTTTGTTTTTTGTTTGCAAAATGTGTATGTTTTCTTATGACTCAAATCATTCATCACCACCAATTCTCCAAAAAGTAAAATAGCTATATTTTCTCATGAGATTGAATTGGATTATAAATATCAGACAGAAATACTGGATATACAATTCGATTATTTCAGGAAAACTGTAACATTTGAGCGTTTGTTCATGCTATCCCGCTGTCACGAAATGTAGTTAAACTAACTGCTTCTCTATTTGTAGCTATACTTCTGCACAATACAGGTGAGGTTTACAGGCAGAGCAAATATATAGCATCACACAGAGAAATAGTTTTGGAAATACATTAGGACTGATGGACTACGTGTTCACTTCATGGCTTGGGTCCAGCATTAGGTCCACCATACCATACATTCACAATATACCTTCCAGTTTTTTTTTGTTGTTTTTTTGCCATTTCAGAGCATCTGTGACATTAGTGAAATAACCATATTGATTTTGACTTCTGTTTCATTGTGACTTTATACACACACACACTGTATATTTATGTGTGTGTGTATATATATATATATATATATATATATACATATATATATATATATATATATATATATATATATATATATATATATATATATATATATATAATTGTTTTATATAATAAATAATGACTTTATTCTATCTTAACGTAATAAAATGTATTGTGGCTGGCACACACCAAGCTCATCCTCACTGCAAGTGAAAAACATATTTGATGTAGTCTGGCTTGTATTTTCTTTTACCCTTCCACAGTTTTTATTTATGGTTTTCAATGATGCCACGCAACCTGTCCATGTTGGCACCTGGCTAATTTGGCTATCCTCTACTGAGTGACAGATGAATTTCTGCCAAAATTCAGTTTGATTGGACGTACATGCTTTGACGTCAACAACTAAAATTATGGGCACCATTTTCTCTCTAAATGTCCAAAGGATATCAATTTCCATATGAGCTCACACACTCACAGTGGACAGCCGACCTGCTGTTACCATTGAAATCTATGTGACTTCATGTGCTTAGGTGCACACTCAGGCATTAATGCTCTTTTTTTCTTTTCCTTTTGTAAAATCTCTTTGTTTTATGCATGAATTTTCCTTTTTATGTTGGCTAGAATAGTCTCCAGCTGAGCGAATGGAGCACAATGCTCTATTTCTCTCTCTCATTCCCTCACACAGACAGTAACACAGACACAGGGTCTACCTCATCTCGATAACAAGTGTTCCTCTTGCTCACTTTATAGTGCAAATGGGTGTAATACTCAAAGGGGAGGCTGTGTCAGGGGAAATATGACTCTTCTGTCTCTGTATTATTCATAATCCACAACTTCTCAACCTCAGGCCGATTGTTGCCGCTCACGGGTGACGATATTCACACGCTGAAATGAAGCTCCACAGGGCCACGACTGAAACAAAGACACGGGCTGATGAGAACACACTGATGCGCTGGTTAGATCTGATGAATGAGTATTATTGAGTCAGGAGTTATTTCATGAAGCAGGCTTTATAAATTATGCTCACTACTAAGTAAAGGGCAAAGAAAGGTGGCTGTTCTAGTGGGTCAGTTCTGCATAGACAGCTAAATAATGTAAGGTTTCATTTTTCAGCTGGATTTGCTGAATTTGTCACTCTGCAAATAGGCTTTTTCACAATGCTGTCAGGTCACAGGTTTTTTTCTTCTTTTATTTTCTTTCTTTTTTTTTTTTTTGCCATGGAAACGATTGTTAAGGAAAACGTCTAGGTTACCTATTGTAACCACCGTTCCCTGAAGGAGGGAACTGGGTCTAACCACCTGGTCCCTGAAGGGAGTGGTGGGAACTTGGGAAATGACTGCAAAGGCTCAAAGGGAGCTCTCTGTCAGGCCATTAAGACCAGAGAGAGGTCCCAAGAGGGGAAGAGGCGAGGTTAAGGATGTTTCAACCTCCTCGCGCCTTTCAGGAACCTGATGAACAGGTTGTGCTTTCCCTTTGACTTACCTTCTACTGCATTGTAATGTGCAAGGATAGCGGCAACATACACTTTCAGGTTGGAGGGAGACAGTCTTCACTCCAGTCCTTCTTGCAGGAAGGAAAGGATGACTGTGATCGGACATTTACGGGGGTCTTCTCTGTGAGAAGTACACCAATCAACAAACAGACTCTGCTTCAAAGCAGAAGCTATACGTACACTCTAAAAACTCCTGGGTTATTTCTTCAACCCATTTTCTGGGTTATTTGTGTTGGGTTAAAATTATGGGTTATTTTTTCAGAGAGTAACCATTTTCTGGGTTATAGGGCTAATATTTTGACCCAATTCATGGGTTGTTTGGGTTTCTGGGTTATTTTTCAAAGAGTAACCCATGTTCTGGGTTATAGGGTTGGCTTTCTCTCTCTCTCTCGCTCTCTCTCGCAGTTGTTCTGGAATTTTCTCACAACAGTCGTTTGAAATAACCGTCGCTTCGCGCTCGATCCGTTTTGGCCTGTGCTTCATCGGTGCAACTTCATCTATATTCAAGGTAAGAGAGTATTTTCAGTGTTGATGTAATGTTAACTTTTCTGTGTCCATGTCCCTGTTGCTAGTTTAGCACCATTTGCTAAAAAAAATATAAAAAAATACGTTGCTACGTTGAGACTAGCGTTAGCCGTGGTAATTCTGTGGTTGGCATGTAGCCGCGGCTATCACGACAACATCTAGGTCTAGGACAACTCGAGGTAACGTTATCGCACACCGGACGCGATTTTGAACACGGTCCTGAGCCGTTGCTGGGTGCCGCGGACAGACCGCCGGTGTGTGTGTGTGTGTGTCCGTTACACTCATAGAGAATAATGTGTTCGAATTTTAAAGACGCTGCGCTTCGCGTCCGGTGTGCGAGCCTCTTGAGAGAGTGCACGTCCGGTGAGCGATACCTCGAATTGTCCTAGACGCGACGCGGCGCTTCTCGTCCGGTGTGCGAGCCCCATAGCCGCGGCTACAGAGCGACGAGGCAACACAATAGTTGAGTTATGTTTACCAGCTGTGCCGTGCTTATCATATTATACAGTGCTCTACTGGCTGAAGTAGTGAGAGTTAAAGAAGCGGGTCAAGTCTTCAAATTGTTGCTAACCTCTATATTGCTATGTTTTCTCCAGGTCATTTTGAACGGACAGTTTTGTCGCTGATAAGCTAACTGAGTGGCAGCTGTCTGAGCTGACAGAGAATTTTAGAGGTGAGCATTTTACTCTTATTGCCCTTATATCATCTCTCTATACCTACATTTTTTTTTTTTAATAAGACTTAAATGTGTCAGTGCAAGATTTTGTGAAAGTCACAACTTCTTCGACAGTGGGGTATGTACAACCCTAAAATATTATTGTGCCTTGTCTTTAAGCTGTTATGCATAAGAATGAGCTGTCATTACACTTTTTAATGAAAGAAAATATGTCATTCACACAAAATGGGTAAGTTAATGTTAATGCTGCAAAAGAACCACATTAGTTAACTAGCAATTTGGGCCATGTAAAAAAAAAAAAAAAAAAGAAAAAGCCACTGCATTCCCTTAAAAGTGATTATTTGTTAGCTTGATAATGAAAGAGTGTCTGGTGAGTGGTTCACAATTGTCTCGACTTATTAACAATACTCATGTTGTCTTGTTTTCTGTCTTTCAGATAGATGAGGAGGCATTTCTTCTCTTTGATGAGGACACTATCAAAAATCTTGTCCCCAAAGTCTCTTCTGAGAATTGTTGTTTATTTTTCTATTTTTTATTTCTAATATTGTTATTACAGTGTGACCTAAAATAAATATGAAAATAAACATGTCCAAGTGTGTGTTTTTTCCTTATAGATTTTTATTTAATGCAATAAAAATTTAAAAGTGCTTGAAGTGTGTAATATAATGTAAAACAAAGTTTTATTTTCTGAAATAAGGCATACTGGGATAGTGACCCAAGTTAGGTTATTTTTGACCCAACTCCTGGGTTAAAAAGGGACCAACTAATTTTTGGGTTATTTCTACCCAGATGTTGGGTTTTTTAAACCCAACATTTGGGTCAGGTATTTAACCCATAATTTGGGTCAAAAAGCATAACCCAATTTTCTGAGTTGAAATAACCCATAAATTAGTTGGTCCCTTTTTAACCCAGGAGTTGGGTCAAAAATAACCCATTATGGGTTATTTTTGACCCAGGAGTTTTTAGAGTGTAGAGGGGCCTCTGGATGATCACGTCTTCTCCCGCAGGCAGTAGGCCACTTTAGTCCTCTGTGTCCCGTCCAGAGACCACACGTGAAGGTTCCAGAGGTCTAGACACGGGTGCCATATGGTGCAGGTCCTTCCTCAGGGGAATCCACCAGGGAGGGTCTGTCGTGAGGAGCATCAGTTCTGGGAACCAGGTCCGGTTGGGCCAGTAAGGCACAACCATCAAGACCTACTCCTCGTCCTATCTGACCTTGCACAGTGTCTGTGCGAGCAGTTATCATGACTGTCAGCCGGGGCCAGGTAACGACCGCATCCAGAGACACACAGGTGGAATGACATTTTGAAATAGATGCAAAGTCACACCCATGTTTACTCTTTTAGAGGAAAAAGCTCTTTTGTGCTGAAGTGCACAGGGGAAAGGTTGCCTGCACAGCACTCAGAAATGCTCTTTTAGAGAATGCACAGTGTGCAATATCCACCTCCAGAAGGCGACCATCACTGACGCACTGTCACACCAACACATCCTGGTTCTGTTACACCACTATGAGAGATGAAAGCAGAGTAGAATCTTCATCAGAAAAACTCGGCTCAGAAGTGAGAGCTCAATGAGTGAGTCCCGCACGCATCCTTATATAGCCGTGACACTGGCCGTGGTTCGCGATGCAAATCTCACCCTCCAATGTCCATTGGCTTGCTCTGTACCAATTAAAGGTGATCAGGCTCTCAGGCGAGATCCCAATTCTTCGGTTACTGATGTAACGTCAAACGTCACTGACTGATAGGAAATCAGATATTTTGGATTAAGGGGATGACCCAAAATTGCACTACAAACTCTCTTTGCACTAGAGCTGAATATTGATACAGATTCTCAATATTAATCTTATGCTGATTCACAAGCTCTTGCAATTCTTCAATTCACATTCTATCTAATTTGATCCTGATTTATTTCGGTTCAGGTTTCAGTTATATTATCCATTTTTGCTTACATTTAAAAAAGACACTCTCTCGGCCAATACTGTAAATTACATATCACATTGTTTAAGACTGATTCAAAATTGGCTCTTAAGAGTAATTGACACTGGTCACACACTGCATGTTGTTGAGTGACAAAAAAGAACTGGGTCTTAAGAGTAATTTGTTTTGGGAATCAGACTACACTGGTCACGCTGTATAGGCTAGTTTTTATTCACAAAAAGACAACCAGCTCTTAAGAATAAAAGTCGTACTACACTGGTCAGGCTGTATGGATTTGATTCACTAAAATGAACTGGCTCTTAAAGCAACACTAAGGAACTTTTCCTCTGCGGTAGCCCTACCGGTTGGAAGCGGAATTGTCCATTACCGCTGTCGTAAATAATTTCAGCCTACTGTCGCACGCATGCTCGCTGTTTATCCAGCACCGGCTTTGGAATGAACGATGTCCACAGACAAGGTAGAGTTTGATGCATGATTTCATAAAAGTATGATGTATTGTGACATCAGAAACGAAGAAAAACTAAATAATGACTATTGTAACGCTTGGCGTAAAGCAAGTCAAATTTGTAGTTTTCTTATGTCTCATTCGAACTACAGAAACGCGACCCGGTTTGGCAAACTTGCATAGTGTGGTTATAGCAGATATAGAGATGCAAAGCGAATCCAGAAGTGCCTTCCACCCAGTTACGACTTGATGAACCACTGATACGATTTTGGAAACATTATTTTAAAGTAAACATTTTTCCTTAGTGTTGCTTTAAAGTCGACATGAAAAGTGCCTATTTACTTTGTTAGCGCATATTATTAGTCTTGTGGTGAACAATTAATCCGAAGCTGTTCGACTTCGAAACTGTTATATTAAGGTACAAATCTTGCATAGTGTGCCTTAGTGTGAGTCATGTGTTCAAATCCATTGAACAAATGAAATTACATTTTCACCTAGACACTGAAAATAGCATAAAGTACACTATAGATCTACAGGGATTTTAATAATTTAAATCAGGATTGGTCATGTGGCAAATAATCAGAAACTTTTTTCAGATTTAAATAGCCCCTTTTGTGCAACAGAATCGTTTCAAATAGTTTAATTTGTTATAATTAATGTTATATCAAATAATTTGTTGGAATTTTGTTGATTTTGTCGATTGCTCTATTTAAGGACATTTTCTCCTCTCATATGAGATGTGATTCAGTACAGCTTGCTGGAGAATCACAGGTGCTTTACTGAGAGTGGAATTCAGCCTTGAACAGGTGCGCCATAAAACTGTAAAATTTTAATGGACAGCAAAACCTGACCAGGCAAAGAGCTTCCTGGGATTTGGCAAACGTCAGTGTGTAAAGCTGAATGTCAAGCTTTTTCACAGGGAACATGCTCAGGTTTGTTCATGTGGAATACAGATGTCCTCATATCTCTGTCCCATGTGTCCATCCGCCTTATTTTGGCCGGCCCCTCTGTCACCAATCACAGAGCTCCCTTCCATCCCTCCTTCTACACTAATTAGTTTTATGGCGTCTCTGGAACAGGCACTGTGTAATTTGCTAATTACTCTTTTATTTGTTTATTTTGCCTTTCACTCTCGCTTTTCTGTTGAATTGATTTGTCCTAATTAAAAGTTTGAAGCTTTTGGGAGTGAATAGACTGTTGTTTACTTCGGTTTACCCTCCTGTCTTGTTAAGTCACGGTAAATGGTCAAGACTGCAGGGAGGTGTCATTTCCGAGCTATCAAGAAAAATTTGATGTTTCTTGCAAAGAACAAAAAAACGCGGTAATGTTCACTAAAATATCTTCAGTGAAACTGACCTGCTTTTACACCGCCATTAAAATAACCAGATGGACTGGCATCACAAGAGAGTTTTTTTTGTCATATTGCTTAGCTCTTTGAATCGGCTCTCTGCAAGAACACTTTCTGCTGGTTGTAGTACTGTTCGCTTCTTTTGGGGAAGATTAGGTTGTCAGGCACTTGATGTGTGTTATGCGGGAACATAACGTTACGCTGTGGAATGGAGTGGAGGAGAGACTGGAGACCTAACCTGACAGGTAATCTGAGGAAACAAACCCAATATTTTCTCCTTTGCACTGCATCCGAGTACCCGGCCCTCCCCACTGCTCACCGCCGCTCAATATTTCTCATTTAGGGAGGCGCTGACTCGGTCGGAATCAGAGCTGTGCTTCACTTGCGCCTCTGGGCAGGTCTGTGGGCTAAAGGGGCTGCCGGTGGAAGGTCAGATATTAGTCACCCTGGGGACAGATCCACTCCATCACCGGCTAGCAGCACAACAGGCTAACAGCTCAGCCTACTGGCAGTGCAACTAGCGAACAGATGAGGGGCTTACGTGAAAGTAAATCCCATAAAAAAGGAATTGATCTGCAACCGGAAAAAAAGGGCAAAGGCAAAATCACACCACTGATTTGTGCCCTAAATATTTATAAAGAGAGGATTTGTAGATGTCTGTAACTGTACTGTGAATGGATAAGGCGGCATAATGCCGAGAACAGATGCGGTCCAGATACTCTGATGATGAAAGCACCGCTAACACACCCTCTGAAATTTGTCAGATTAAAGGAATCTCTAATATGAGTTGACTGACCTTTTCAGAAGCAAAATATCTTGTATTATCCACTTTGTAAATGACAGACGGATGAATTAGATGGAAATAAAAACACTATAGCAAAAGCCCAGACAGTAGGCTTGTAACGGTTATAATAAGCAGAAATAGTTGTTAAGTGTGGCAAATGCAACCGTGTAAAGTGAAACTACTTTGTTGCGAAGCTACAAAGTTAAAATAGTTGAGCTACAGTAAAGCTACTCTTTTGAAAACTTACTGTCTCTATATTGCATGCTGCTAAGAAAGAGTAGCTAGCTACATTAATGATATTTATTCATGGTTTCTATTTTATTTTTATTACAGATCACAGGTTAATGTATTGCTCTTAAAATCAATTCATGGGATCAGTCTCTTCTCATGCTTCCTGCTAACAAACAGTAAAAAAAAAACAAAAAAAATTATGCTAATATACAGTTAGAATAATAAGGTACAAGCTGTTGTGTTTGCTTTTAATTAACTTATATGATATGGAAACACAATATCGGGTTGGAAACCAATAATATTGGGTTTCACCACTGTCCACAATAAAAGTACCTTTAGTTAAATAAAGAGGATCCAAGAAATCAGTAAGGATTGTTTTTTAGGTATATTATTGTATTATTGGGTGACTTCCCGTTGACCAATTAAAATTAAATCAAATTTCGCAACATATTTTTAAAGATTTAAACTGCCACAGTAAGATAAGACTATATTCATAATCTATGGCAAAAATACTACGATAAATTAGGTTCGATGATAATACAGTAGAAACATTTATTTTAGAAAAATCATGAGTGCACAATAATTTTATACAATCTGAATATTTAGTAAAAAAAAAAAAAAAAAAAAAAAAAAAACATTAGTGGGGAACAAATAAATGGTAAAATGTTCCACCTTGCTCTTTGTATTGTTATCAAATTATATATGCACACTTCAGAATCTTGCTGGAGTAGGTCATCCAGGTACTTTTTGCCTACTCTTTTATGAGTACTGTGAATTCGGACATACTACTTTTGTCAAGTACTGTTTTTCACCCACTATATAGTGAGGAAGTATGCAATTTCTGATGCAGCCCTTCTCTATAGCGAAAGAGCGTTGATACTGTTTCTTATAGTGATGTTAGCTAATCATAACAGTGGCTGCTTACTGACAAGCCTTAAAGGAGCCACCCACTTAAAACATATCATTCCAGACAAAGGGTCAGAATGAAAGTTGAAATTTTTTTTTTTTTTTTTTTTTTTTTTTAAATTACATAGACTTCTCATCGGAAATAGCAGCTTGTTCATGGAAAAGCTACTTTGAACACAGCTGAACTTCTGTCACTCCATTGCAATATGCAACTATGTTAGTAGCATCACTACTTGTAGTGAGTTACAAAAACTGAAGAGTAAACTCACCTATATGACTAAAGACCCACTAATGAACAAATGAATGCCCACTTGCATATACATAATGCATTAAAAAGGCATTAGCAGCATACACACACAATCTTTATGCATGTGTGGAAGTAAAATTAGGTGATATTTTGTAATGCAATACCATTCCTGAATACAAAGGTTCAATATTTAAACAACGTGACACACATGCCCTGCCTGCACCAGCTACTCCATCTGGGCCTGTTTAAAAAAAGAAAGAAAAAAAAAGAAAAGAAAAAAAAAACACTAAACCCCTTGCATGTTAAGAGAACGGCATGTGATTAATTGCTGTAATGATGGATGAATAGCAGGGGCTCGTTCTTCAGTGTTTACAGCAGGTTTAACCCTAGGGCCTCCGTGAGTCTTGGACTAGTCCCAGAGCTCACAACAGCGCTCTTTTCCTTCAAGTGCACTGTACACACAAGGGGTGGGCCAAAATCCATCGCTCAAACGCAACCATACATCACCCTTCCACTTCCCCACAGAGCCAACCTCCTATCCCAAACAGGACACAACAAAAACATACAAACGAGGAAGGGCCGCGAAATGCCTTTTGCTAAATGCTACAAATTCTTTCGCTCTTCTTACTCTTTCACGAGGGGAAAACCAATGAGGATGGGGGGAAAAACGTGGAATGTATGTGGTAAATTATTCCAGCACTTGATGAAAATGACTTTGCTCCAAGTGCTGAGGGGAGCGCAGAGAGACGGCAATAAAACACATTTGGAGTATTTTTCATTTTCAGGGGAGCGATTGTCTCCCTGAGGGTACAACCACACACACACAAGCAGGACTATACAAATAGGGCTTTTCAGTCTACTTTATTATTTTTTTGGGGATACAAGAAGTGAAATTCCTGAACTGTTATTTGACGTTGTCATATTGTTTCCCGCAAATACTGCCTCTCTACTGGTGCTGTTATTAGGAGGGGGAAGAGTGTAAAAGGACCATCTTGCTACCTTCATGATCACTGACTAGTCTGTTTCAAAATATACAGGAGGGCTTCAGTGACTTAGCATGAGGAGACTGGCAAGATGAAGTCTAAAAAGACATGAAGCTGATGCTAACTTCCTGACTATATAGACCATTTGGGTGTTTGCAAACAGTGATGACGTGAATTGTGGGCAAAGCTTACCTGGTGGCAAAAAAAGACATTTCTGCAAGCAGCAGGGGCGTATCCTCTGAGGAGGCAAGGGAGGCAGTGTCTGAGAAAAAATTTGGATGAGAAAAAAATCCATATTACGAAAATTTCAGAACACCACTGCACGCCACTGAGGAGCAGTCTATGGAAGCCACGGAATAAAATATTAAAAAGGGTAATTTTGAGCGTGTAGAGCATAGAGTCAGAACTGTGAAATATAAACTCGATATTCTGCCTTTTTTACTCAGAATTACGAATTTATTTCCCAGCAATTCAGATTTTTTCTCTCAGAATTGTTATAGAAACTATGGCTTGCAACCACTTCAAAGGGCTGTTTTCTCTTATTCTGTGGATTTTCCACCTCTTGTTACCACTGTTTTTCTGCCACCACAATGTGTGCGCAGCTACAGTGACGTAGACATCTGCTCCTAAATGGTCTATACAATACAATACATCCCCCTGTGCCTGTGACCCTGAAAGGAAAAGTTCACTCTTTCCAAACCTTGCTCCAAATCCAACTTCTCATTTTCTCTTCCACTAAAGAAAGAAAGTCATATACTTGTGTGCTCTTTAGGGAAACACAAAAGGAGAAGTAAGATAGAATGTTCATCCTTCTCTTTTCTGCATTATGAAAGTGAATGTGCTCTCACAAATTATGTTATCACTTTGGAAAACTTGGTATATAGTGTCAGGTATATTTCCGTATACATGCACCTTACTAATATTGACATTTTAGAACAGATAAATGCTAAAACATTCCAATCAAAGAATCCTAAAAAAACGGGTTATCATAAAAAATATTAAGCAGCACAACCAATTTCATTGATAATATGTTTTTTGAGCACCAAATAAGCATATTAGAATGATTTCTGAAGAATCATCTGACACTGATGACTGGAGTAATGATGCTGAAAAGTCAGATTTGCCATAAATTACATTTTAAAATATATTAAAATAGAAAACAGAGTAAAAAGTTTTTCATAAAAAAAACAAAAAACAAATTTTTAACACCAAACTTGGAAACAATAAGTATATATTAAACATCAAAATAAATGTGAGAAGAAATTGATTGTGAGAGTTGAGACATTGGATATTATGTGTCAAATAATATGGCCATTGAAAGCAAAATGAGTGTTCTGTGAGGTCATCATCATAGCAAGGATGATCAAGTAATTTACATCTACACACAGCGCTGGTCTGAATGTTCTCCTGTAGCTGTGACTACTTACAATGCCATTCTTACAAATCTACCTTGGCAGTTTTGCTGCAATTCACACTCACACAGCGATTGCGTTTCACAGCTCAGTGAGGCATATCCTTCAGCGATTGAGATTCACACCTTTACTAAAGCAACTCCCACAGCAATTCACAAGTTGCGTGATGTCATGATGTGTGATGCGCCTCTAGGATATCTTAAACAATGCGAAATCAGTCCAGTTATAACGAATTACCTCTACACGACATTCAACCGCAAGAAATGAAGATCTACAATCAGCTGCAAATAATCAGATACTGTTACTAATAATAGGCTACTACTGAATAATAAATAACACTGTTAAATAACACTAATGGAAATTAAGTCATAGATGACTCACCCTGGTGTTGTTCTAATGCAGCATGCCCTTCTATCTTGACCAGAAAAGGAGATTTTTTTTTAAATGTCTGCTCGTGCTCGTTCATATAATGAGAGTGAATAGCGACTAGCATCAAGTTTTTATTTTATTTTAAATAAGATGCAAAAGAATGACTCTTATACAAAGATTTTAATATATATATATATATATATATATATATATATATATATATATATATATATATATATATTTCCATTTCTGTAGGGAGAAGGATAAAGCCATGAAAGCCAATCAGACGGAGCCTTAAAGTTGTTTCTGCATACGGACACAAGAAAGCATTTAAAAAAATAAATTAAAAACATGTAATAAATAAATTACTGACTTGAGCTTTGAAGAGCACAGAATGAGGTTACAACTGAAGAAATGTCAGCATTGATGCTGATTTAAAGAGAACAGGTACATCCCGCAAGCGAGACTATACATTATATGCATGTTACATCATTTCCCCGGTCTATTTATACAAAATTGGAGTGTCTTGAGGGGTTAAAATGTATTTATGACAAATATGGATTTTTATACAAATGCAAAATGTGGTATCAGGCGTAGGCTATATATTTACATAAAAATGGGGATTTGTATATGGATATGACACTGTTTTTGAGCACATGTTAGAAGAGGAGACAGTGAGAGTTGTAGATGTCAGGGCTTTCTTCCCACTGAATGGTAGAGATAGAGTGTAGTATTGCTTTGATCCGGTCTAGCGACAGAGTGTGTTTGTTAAACATGAGCTGAATACACACTACTGTTCTCTTGCCCAGTGAACTGAGCACACATGTGCATTCCACTTCTGCTGCTGTCAGACTGACGATGAGTGTCTTCACCTGTAGGCCTACAGGTCAAGATAATCAGGACAGACAAAATAAATCATAAAATAAATGCAATTAAATGCACCCCGCTATTTTGTCCACAGAGAAGTGAAGTGCAATCTGAGATTTGAACACAGGTCGTAATTTTCCCCATATAGATTTATTTATTTATTAAATTCTAGAGATGCTGAGCATCGGCAGATATTCAATATTTTAACGACCATCCAATTATAATGGTGACCAGAAAGCCCGTTTTTCCCGGGACAGTCCAGTATTTCAGCTCTGTTTTTAGTGTCCCGATTATTTTAAAAAATCATATTTTCTCTCACATTTATCTTTCATAAAAATTCTTCATTGCTGAGCAAAAGAGTGAGTCTTCTGTCACGCGAGAATAGCCTAATCAAAGGTAGTCAATCACACCATAGTTTTGAATATATATATATATATACACACACACACACACACACACACACACACACACACATACACACACACTCACACATATATATAGCATTGTAACTCATTGGACTCAAGCTGGAATTGATATGACGCCATTGTTTTCATTATTCGTCAAATACATTTATCTGTTTATTTAAAGAATATGAATATAAACGATAGTGATGCACAGTATATTGGGCACCATATCAGTAATCGGACAAAATCTGCTTCGGCAGTTTTATTTCTTGATAAAGGTACAACAAGCTTTTACAAATGTTAGAATTGTGCCATAAACTCTGTTTCAGACCACACACACACAAACTCTCTTATATAACACTCATTTAAATCCTCCGGATATCACTCTCTGAGCTTGAACACCTTGGTGGTCCCGGGCTCACTCTTATCTATGAAACTAAATTTTTCACCACCTCCTTAACATGCTGTGAAAGCCACTGCAGAGGAAGCCTGCTAAAATTAAACTAAACCAGTCAAAGTTCAGAGATTATTTGTACTACAGCAGTATACACACTCCCTGCTGAAACACCAAACCATAAAATTTCACCTTTGATCATTTTCCATATATACAGCAGGGTCCTTAAATTGGCGATTGTTGGTTCTGGTCCCTTTTCCTTCACTTGTATTCATTGTTGTTTGTGAATTCTTCCTTGGAAGCCTTACTATGTTTTCTCATTGCATTACAGCTTTGATGGATTTGCAAGGAAACGAAGCTTTGACGTCTTTACCCCTCTGCTCGACAGAGTCTGACGCCAGTTTGTCTTGTGCCTTGCGTCTGGCTTTCAAAGATCACTTTGGGAGAATCATGATTTTTATGAAAAATGACCATGGTATGATATTCAAAAAGTGGTAAATGTTTCTACAGCGGAAGGATGCCTCGCATGATTTCGCTGAAATATATCCAAGAGTTTTGCACTTCTGTGACTCAAACCAATGTTAATGCTGATGACTCAAACCCAGAGCTGTAGTCCAAGCTAATGTGTTTTGACCAAATCCCTGTGTGAGTTTTTAATGATGTCTGCTGTTGATACCCTCTGCACATTGTTTGCTAAATGTACGCAGCTGTTTAGATCATTCTTGTTATTACCGACTTGAAACCTTTATTCAAATGTGGTCAACGTGATTCAGGCTGAAATATTGTCTCTGGGGCGGCAGCGCTGCATGTGCTCGGAAACTATTCAATCAGGTATTATTTCTCAGCCTGTAATGAGGCTACAGAAATATGGTAATGAAACAGCCCCCTGCATATTCAAGTTATGGATTAGCTATGAGTATAAATGAATACATTAAGAGGTAATTTACTTTAAAGGCCATACCATGCATAAACATAGATGCTGATCAGAGGCTATGTTCAAGCTGACACACACACACACACACACACACACACACACACACACACACACACACACACACACACACACACACACACACACACACACACACACACACTACAGAGTATATGGGTAAACACAGTTGGCGTTTGCCCTTTTGATGTAGTTTATTATATTTATGGCCCAGCATGCCTGCTGTAATGATGGGGGCTTTGACTGGGGGTTGGTCAATTATCGATTATTCTTAAACAAATTTTTGTGAGAAAATTAAAATGTATTAAACAAAAACACAGTATTACATTAACTTCAAACACAGCTAAAGAAGCTTACATTCACAAATGTTCCTCCTTAAAGTCCAACTGAAATCAAAATGGACCCTATTTACTTTGTTAGCGCATATTACTAGTCTTGTGGTGAACAATTAATCCGTGCAAGTTAAAACACCGCAAAAATGTTTTTGGCTTCGTAATCTTTAATCAAAATCTGAAAATGCCCCTCCCCTCTGCATTGGAGGACCTTCCCTGATGATGTAGGTTTGACGGCTTGGTTTGGGAAATGCTTAACCACTCCCCTCAAACCGTTAGTCTGCTATGAGCAGAGATGGAGAGGAGGAGCGCTAGAGTAAAACCCTGCTCTCTGTTCAATATTCCTTTTCACTGGGAAATACGTCACAGCACTGGAGAAAAGTCGTTTGCAACTTCCGGTTCACGCGGACTTTAATTAACATGCACCTTTTAATTATGAATGGAAATTAATTGGAATTCAGATTTCTTAACATTTCAGATTACTTAAAAAAAAAAATAAAAAAAAAATGTTTTTGATAAAATAAATAAATAAATAATTAATAAAACATGGCCAATACTTGTATATATAGACGATTTACAAGGTTATACTGTACGTACAAAGACAAAACACCATCACACCGTGTCCTAACTACACGCGACGCCGCAACGCTGAAAGGTAAAAGATAAAAAGGTATCTTTTCCATGTTAATCAGAGTTTTTGTCCTAACCAGCCACGACGGTGACACGCGACGATTCTAATCGGTTTCTAAAACAGTTTCTATTTTTCTGCAACGTCGCGGCTGGAACAACAAACTCAATGGGCCCTATCTTGCACCCAGCACAATTGACTTTGTGCACTGACGCATGTATCATTCCTATTTTGCACCCGCGCAAAGCGGACTTTTCCCTCCACAGAAGCACGTCGGTAAGTTAGGAAATACACTTGCGCTCCCCAGGGTGGTTCAGCGCAAAGAGGAGTGTTCCGGCGCAAACGTTCCTTCATGCTATTTTGCAGGTTTAGAAAACAATTGCGCCACTAACCAGGAAAAAATAGTTTAAAGTCAGTGGCGCGTTGCGCATGTTATTCATATGCTATTTTAAGGGTGCATGCTTGGCCATAATCAATGTAGCGTGTGCACAACGCACACTTTGATTCTCTCATCTACACAGAAGCAGCAGTTTTCATTTTTGCAAATCATACATTATTACGATAGATAGATAGATAGATAGATAGATAGTTAGATAGACAGACAATTTATTATAAAAGCATACATCTAGCTTACACATTTACCCAAATTATCATACGCCTGTTTAACCGAAGTTAATTTGGGTGGGTTTCTCCATCCTCAATGTCCCTGACGAGAACGTCGGTCTCCTCGGCTGTGAACCGCTCCTGGCGCGCGTCTGGCAAATCCGCCGTTATAATAGGAATCCGCATTAGAACAAGCGCGCCTGCTCTTAAAGGGAATGTGAGATGTCGCTCTGATTGGTTTATTTCACGTTACGCCCAAACCACACCTATGAATAATGAAGCTACTTCAGACCATCCCCTTTTAGATTTGCGCCGGGCGCAAGAGGCATTTATCCCACCGGGAAAATAGCAACAGCGCCCAAGACCCGCCCACAAAGTTACTTGCGCTTTGCGCTTGACACTTGCGTTTCAGATCGTTACAATAGGGCCCAAAGTGTGACAATGATTATCTCAGGTACTGGTTATGTGCTTTATTTAATGTTAAAAGCGTGTAATGTGACTTTGAATATCATTTAGTGCTCCCAGCTTTGTAGCTGTAAAAGCAACAATGGATAATTCACCTCAGATCTTGAAATTAAACAAATGGAATGTTTGGGATGCTCTGGATCGGCGTATACGACAGCGTGTTCCAGGTCCTGCCAATATCCAGCAACTTCGCACAGCCATTGAAGAGGAGTGGAACAACATTCCACAGGCCACAATCAACAACCTGATCAACTCTATGCGAAGGAGATTTGTTGCACTGTGTAAGGCAAATGGTGGTCACACCCGATACTGACTGGTTTTCGGACCCCCAATACAGTAAAACTGCACATTTTAGAGTGACCTTTTATTGTGGCTAGCCTAAGGCACACCTGTGCAATAATCATGCTGTCTAATCAGCATCTTGATAAGCCACACCTGTGAGGTGGATGGATTATCTCGGCAAAGGAAAAGTGCTCACTAACACAGATTAGACAGATTTGTGAACAATATTTGAGAGAAATAGGCCTTTTGTCTACATAGAAAAAGTCTTAGAACTTAAGAATTCAGCTCATGAAAAATGGGGGCAAAAACAAAAGTGTTGCGTTTATAATTTTGTTCAGTGTATGTGTGCGTGTCTACATGCGTGCGATCTTAAGCAAGAGGAATGTTACATATCCTAGAGAGTGTTTTGTTCAGTCTTAAAGTGCAGAAAAACAGCTCAACGTGGCTAAATGGAGATTAATCTCTTGACCTACATTCACCAGTTGAATTTCAAGCTTTAAAGATTCTCTCTGGAGGCCCACCAGCATCCCTCCCGCTGCAGTAAAATTTTCAGCAGTGTCCGCTGTTACTTTAATCGTTTCCTATAGGCATGCACTTATGATGTGACACCAAACATGGCCTCCGCGGTCCCCCAAGCCCCGCTGCGCCGGTCCCTCATTAAGCTTCGTAAGGATGTTATTATACTGTCATTACACTGTTATTAGGTACTAACACACACACTTACTCAAAAGATAAAAATGAATTGATTAACTCACATGTAAACTCACAAAACCAAAGGTTCCTGGCCATTATTTCTTTCAAAATGTCAATTAAACAAAGGCTGTTGAAAGAGCCAATCAAACAGTGGGTGTTATTACTCTTATTACTTTTGTGGCTAAAAAGGCTACAAAATGGCTCTCCTTCCCGTACTCCCTCTTTGATGGGCCTTTGTGGATCTATCATCCACTCAGCCCCACTAGGAACAAAAACGAATCTCCATATTGATTTTTAGAGGGGAGGAATTCATTATATTGTTGCAGCAAGTGGCGCGGCCCAGTATTGAGGCTGCTGATGCACCGATTCAAGTGCATACCCTGGTGATTAGCTCATAAATATCAGTTGTGAATCATTAATATTGAGTCTAATTATCCAGCTCATTTCTGGCTGTAGTGAAAATGTCTGAGAGGAGATGGATCGGGGAGGTGTGGGGATGGACCGGGGTAGATGTATTTGTTTATGATGTAGAAATGTGCTGAATTTGATCGATGAGAGAGCGTTCGCAGTGAAGGATTACTGAGCGGCTGTGGTGACAGATATTCTGTCCAACAGCTGGATGAACGCTGGATTAAAAACTCTGTTCTTATCAGAAAACTCCTTAGGGATTACACACATGCTCTTACTGATTTACACACACACACACACACACACTATAAAACACACGCACTGACCACCACAAATGAAAAATATTTGTAAACATTTTAGATGTAATTTTTGTATTCATGTTGGTTTTAACAAACTTTGATACCATTATAAAGAAAAATTCTAATTTAATGACTCATGTCATATAGTAAATTAAAATACAATAAAATATTGTCCATACACCCTGTATGCATGTGTGTAGACATCTTACAGTTCTTTTTTCAAATTGCTTACACACAATTTCTGAAACTATGGCTCAATTTCTTGAAACTCTACACACAAAACCACAAAACATGCACACAACATCCAAAGCATCAGACATCTCTTGCAAAAGTAAACATATCATTCAAAACCATTTTAACTTTTCCAAAAATTGTGTTTTTGCTAGTAACTCTAATCACAAACATAAAATGTTTGCACATAAAAAGCAACATACACGCCAAACTACACACGGATGTGAAAAATGGAAAACACAACAGTCTCTTGTGTCTTTTGCTTGTTCAGTGTGCAGTGGAGTGTACAGGGGTTTGTAACACGTGCATTTATGTGCACAAATACACTGTATATACAGTATGTATGCAGCTATGCATAATTGATGAATGTTACAGTTATTGAACTGAACTGAATCAACACTGAAGTGAGTTGAGCTGAATATTGACACTATTGGCTTGTTGGCCAAGCTGCTTCTCAGGCAATTTTGAATTTGGTACTATTGTGAAGCTGCTGTGAAACAATATATATTGTAGCTTGTATGTACATTCAAAATATATATATATACTGCATATATGAAGACTTCAGATGCAAAAGCCTCTAAATGCCATCTGAAATTTTCTTCTAAAATGAGCATTTTTATCAAGCTTGTATATTTAAGTTCAGTAATTTAACTTTTATGACAATTAATAGGTCATTTTCATTGCCATTAAAGTGAAATAACTGAACATAAAAATAAAAGCTTGACAAAAATTTTCATTTTAGAAGAAAATTTCAGATGGCACTTAGAGGCTTTTGCATCTGAAGTCTTCATATACACATACACACACACACGCACACACGCACACACACACACACACACACACACACTGAATATGCATACAAGCCAAGTCAGAAAGTCAACTTTATTTCTAAAGCACTGTGTGTGTGTGTGTGTGTGTGTGTGTGTGTGTGTGTGTGTGTGTGTGTGTGTGTGTGTGTGTGTGTGTGTGTGCGTGTGTGTGCGTGTGTGTGTGTACTATACATATATATTTACACTATAAACAGAAATTCAAGGGAGTAAAAATAATTTCTGAGTTTTGATTTCTATGTGATCAATTTATGTATAAGTGTTTTCACACATGATCATTGGGTGTAGTTCATCAGTAAATGAGTGTGGCATGCAGAGAACTGTGTTTAGATCAAAAACTGAGTGTAAAGCGTATAATGTGCTTGCAGTTTTGCAGACTTGGTCTGAAGATTAGGTACATGAGTGAATAAACCACTGAGTGGGCCCCTTTTTCCACTTTTAGTGTGTATGCAATTTGAAAAAACTGTAATAATTTGTTTTATCTTTATTAAAAAAAAATTTTTAAATACCGTTTCAAGGTAAACCTATTATTTTTAATGAAAAGTATTAATCATTAACTAAATAAACTAAATAATCTGCACCACATTATGTGTCTTTCACATAACCTTGCCTAAAATGGTCTAATTTTCAGATATTTTAAAATACTAAATAAGCTTGACACATAGTCACAAGTGTCTTCACGAGTCCTCTCATAATTTCCTGCATGTTTCTGCATGCTGGTTGCATCACATGACTTTGATTTGGCAGACACAAGTGTTTTCTAAAAAAAGATCATGCAACTGTGAAAGGTTTTCTTTTCAAGAATTTAATTTAATTTTTAAAAGTAGCCTATAGGCTTTTTCTTTATTACAGTTTTTTTCGATTGCTAAACGACAGTGGGCACAACTGGAGTCACATGTGCAAAACTCTAACTACAGTCTGCACAGCAGCAGTTCATGTGGACCAAACTCTAGTTCGTTTTTCATTGCTTGAACACAGTTTTCAAAACTCTACACACTTATCCCATGACTTTAACCACAACCTGCACAACACTGTGGATTTACAGCACTTTGTTCAAATGCTAACACACTGCTGTCAAAACTGTGAACCACACATTCAAAACAGAATAGATTTCAGCCTTGTGCCTTTCAAACACTGCTGATTGCAAAAAAGTCTTGTTTTAGACTTGTTAGTGAACACACACACACACACACATATATATATATATAGATAGATATATAGGTAGAGCCAGGGCCGGCGCTCCGCACACGCACATCACGCACTACGCGTAGGGCACCAAGTGCTTGGGGGGGGCACCAAAAAATCTGGGTCGTGAAAAATCATCACAATAGGGTACTAGTATAAATAACAAATAAAATATGTCTAAAGCATGTTAATATTGGGTTTAAGTGGTCGTTCAATGAGGCCTATTATATGTTGATCCGACGAAAATTATGTGTGTATTTAAGTGGTCCAGTGGTAGAATTTTTGCCAAGCGTGTCAGAGGTTCTGAGTTCTAATCCGCACTCATATCGTTTTTTTTTTTTTTTTTCTCATCAAAACCGATTATGTTTTTTAGTGGTTGTATATCAGGCAGGGACACTTTTTGTTTTCTAATTGTACCGGAGCGAATAGAGAGTCTCTCCACAACGGATTGAAACGCGCGTCTGAGTGAAGGCTGTGCGCGAGCCAGAAACAAACATAGTATCCGCGCCACTGATCGCTCGGCAACGAGCACTTTGATCAGTTGATTTAAAAAAACAACACATTTCAGCGCTAGATCGACTCTTATTTAAAAAACGAATGAAATGAATGCTCTGCTGGTTAACTGGAGATGTTTTGTTTGTTTGTATTGGTACATTCGTGCCGCGAGATGTTTCAAAAGTGGTGGGGACATGTCCTACCCGCAAATTACGCCTATGCGTATGCATGTCCAGGGGCGTCGCTATAGTAGTGCAAAAGATCCGGGGCTTTAGCCCTGCATGGCTAAAATCTTTCTTTTTTTTTTTTTTTTTACTTTGAAACTGCAATTAGAAGAAAAAAACCCCCCACAATCTCAGTGTTTGTATATTTTCATATTCACAGAGTTGTCAAATTATGTACAGAATTATTATATTGTGCCTGACCTTTGCACTTTTAACTTTCTGTGTTTACATTGTTCAGTTCCAAATCTGTGTTTTTAGTAATTGTGGTGGTATTTGGTATTTATAATTTTAACCTTTATATTATTTATTTCTTTTCATGTTTGGTGCCATTGTTATGTAAAATTAGGATTTAGGGATTAGCCCCTCAATTATTTGTTCGAATTACAGTATGTACTTTTAGTTTCTACCTTTTTTTTCTCATTACTGTAATTCTGTAAATTACTACAGACTATTGAAGCAAACTGCTAATTTTCATTTACCTTAAAGAATTGTTATGTTCTAAAAATTTAAATAAAACATGTGAAAGAATGTCACTCTTTTCTTTGAAGAAAATATTACTTTGCATGAAGTCACTGAAATTGTTCAAACTGTAAAGATGAAAAGTTAGTATTTTCTGTATTGGTGTTTGATGCTAGTGTTTTTACTCTCAGTGTGTTCTGAGTGACAGTGTGTGTTATCTCAGTGAGGGTTGTGCATAGTGTTTGGCTGCACTGAGCTGTTTTGAGCCATGTGTTAAGAGTTGTGTTGCTTGGAATGAGTTTTGCAGGTGATGTGAACTGTTTAGCTCAGGTGACTGTTGGTAGTGCAGACTGTAGTTAGAGTTTTGCACATGTAGCTCCAGTTGTGCTCACTGTCGTTTAGCAATCGAAAAAAACTGTATGGTATCAAGGCATGTATTTAAGGTATTGCATACATTAATTTACTTTTTAATATATTTTGAATAAATTATTATAAATTGAATAAACAAATATGTCCATCATTCTGTAACCCACACTTTTACATGAATGTACTATTTATTGCTTTTATATCTAATTAGAATGGACGCAGACTAACCCAAACGTACCCCTGAAAGTAAACATTTAATATTTTTATAATGCATTAATAAATATTGTCCACCAAATGTCATTAAACAGGGATTTTGTCTGATTTATCTCACTTCTAGGGACAAATATGATCCTAAATTATAACAAAGTACACACACACACACACACACACACACACACACACACACACACACACACACACACACACACACACACACACACACACACACACACACACACACACACAATATGTGTGAGAACCATAGATCATGAGGAGCCCACATTTGAACTGTATGGTTCTGAGCTGGTATAACTAATACGGTTTTGGCTCAGATGATGAATATGTCTATTAGAGGAGAGATGAGACTGATTGACTGCTTAAATCCCTTTACAATCTGTTAGATGTGGGTTAATATGTAAAAACTGGCCTCGGTTTACTAACTCATGTACAGAGCGAGAGAGGGAGAGAGAGAGACAGCGAGACAGCGAGACACAGCTCCAGACTGTGTCAGTTTGAAGTACAACAGCTTTAAAAAGTACAATAAGGCTCAGAGCTCCTCAAAGATCAGTCCAGTGCGGTCAAAGCCCTGCTGAGGGTTTGTGTACAAGAGCTGAACAGAGAAATAAAGAAGTGTCTCTCCAAAACAGAAAGGCTGAAAGGGGATCTAGCAGTGGTAAAAAGGATCACGAGGACAGAAGGAGCAAAAGATCTAAAAAAGAGTGGAGATGTCTCAGGGTTTAGGGATGAGTTGCATCAGAGAGATTTGACCGAAGGCGCCCGCTTGCTCATAGATCCAAGCCTCCAAAACAGAAACAGTTGATGCTAACTGGCTTTCATAGATAGATATATCTGACAACATCCAAGGAATTCTAATCATCCCAAGCAGCAACACCAGCAGATGTCCTAAAAGAATGGGACAATATAGATGACAAAGATCTAGTGTTTCCTCAAGTGTATATAACAAAATAAAAATAAAAAGCGACTTATGTTCCAAATTGACCTATATAATGCAAATAATGTTAAGCACACAAAACATGTGCAAAGTGCACACATTTCTATTCCTGCTGAGGTGTGTGAGTTTATTTGTATAGTGCATTTCCCACATGCTCGTAGTTTAAGTTTCGCTTTGAATAAATTAGTTTAGGCTTTGCGTTTATAATAAATGTTGTTTATAATGAATGCCACTATGTTTTTTTTTTGTTTTTTTTTAGGTTTACATTTTTCTGTTCTGAATACCGTTAAATTTAAAGGATTTATTACGGAGTGAGGGAAACAAAATACATGTTTATAGTGTTTTTGTTTTATTTAACAGAATTTTATATTATTTGAATGTAATAATAAAATGTGACTTATACACCGATGCAACGTATCTCCCCCTTTTTTTCCCCATATTTTTTCCCATTTGTGTTCCACTGAAGAAAGAAAGTCATATTGGATGAATAAATTACAGATGTTAAAATTACAATATAAACTTTAGTTATAATCATAATGAATAATCAAAATTCCACTGATATACCTTCCCAAATTATGCATTTTATTCAGATCTGATGGGGCGAATGATGCAGACAAGAGTAATAGTCCCTGTTGACCTCATTACTGTGAGGTGTGGGGTCTACTTACTGTACAATACAAATACTAAAAATACTTAGGACAAATATCCAAATGCGTTTTAGAAAACATGCAGAATAAGGAAACACTGAAACACCTTGAACAATGAAGACGGAAAAAAAAAGAAGCCAATAGCACAATTTCATTTTTCAAAGCCGATCCCTGTACACTCATGAATAACCCAGACTCAGGAGCAGAATAAAGTTGTCAATTAAATTAAAAATAAAACTACCCTGTATAACTTTTGAGGAATCTCAAACTAGGAAATGTAGTCCAAGGATCCTCTTTTATGTACTTCAATACCTGTTATGATCAGATAGCTGATTATAATGACTGATTATAAAGTTTGAAATTGCCTTTAACTTCTAAACTGAGCTTGTGAGAAGCACCTTCAGTCGGCAGAGAATTAGTGAGCACCATCTGGCAGTACGGACCAGAAGGCATGAAAAACTACAAGACAGAAAATGATGTCAGCGGTGCAAAGAGGACAAAACTGAGACAGCTGCACTTCTTGACAAAATGTAACATTTCATCACAGTGAATTATTATTATTATTATTTTTACCATAATAGATTACAATATTCCTCAAATTGGCAACATGGGCAATTGCTGAACCATTTTATTTTTTTAACTGAACAACTGCGAGTGACAAGATGTCATTAGCCTGTGCGCTAGACATTAGCATTTCTTTCACAAAATCTCACACTCATCTTTTATTGCCATATTATTTACTGTCATTGTTGATTATCTGTTATATTAGCATATATTAGCATATATCTGATATATTATCATTGGCATCTCTCTTACAAACCCTCTCCATTAAAAGAGGCTCAATTCGCTAGTCTGCAACTTTGCTGCATTATGCATAAATTAAAATCAGCCTTTGTGTTTTGCTGAGTGTTTTGTACCATAAATAAACACTGGATGTATATAAAACTGTGAATCAAGCCTCACAAACCACACACAACCCCTTGACTAAGACACACAAACCCTAATGAATCCAGTAAGATAATACGCTAATAACAGCTAATGTGTGTCTAATGCTAATGAACAATTCCCCTCAAAGGACTTCACACTCTCCCCTCATCATTTCTCTCATTTTTGCATTATCAGCAGAAAATCTCTGACAAATCATAATGACACAGCTCTTTAAAAAAAAAAAAAAACACAATTAGCAGTTGCCTCATGTGTATTTTGGAGTTTCTGTGTGTGTGAATAAATTAAGATTATTTATTTATTTATTTTTATTTATTTTTGCCAGATTAGCACTTTTCTGATGTAGGCTACCACTAATTAACCACATTTACTTAAGAGAAGAAATCATTTTACATAATCTCACTTTATTTGGAGTCTTTGAGACCCATCAACGTGTTCGGTTTTGCTAAATTAAGTATTTAAAAAAAATACTCATCATAAGTGTATAAACTGCACTTTATTAACATTAATCAATCAATTCCTCTGGCATCTCACCTCCACAAATCTCTTTTTTCCAAATCTCTTTTTCCTGCAGTCTCATGCTGGTCCTCAGATGAGCAATATCTCCTAATACATTATGTGAACAGACTTTTGTGTTTATTTACTGACCCCACATCTATTTGCAAGTTATTTAACCCATTTGGTAAAAGAAAATGTAATACAAAAATGTCCTTCTTTCAAAGCTTCAGATACTTTATAGTCACACATGCAAAATATTAATACCCGATAATTGAAATACATTCCGATTGTGGTTTGATTTGTAAAATTATAAACACACTAATATGTTGACCTTCTACAACCAAATGTAAAAGGTAAATAGGTATTTCAATCATGCTTTAGATACAGACTTGTATTGAGATATTCTCTTGGCTCAGCAATGCAGTTGTTAAACATGTTTAACAGAAACATTTTTAATGTCCTTCACTACTTTGAAAGGTGATTTGGTAGATTTGAATACAGCAAACTTTCTGAATATTTACAATTGTCAAACAACATCCAGTGCTAGTTGATTTCAAGCCAAAGAATGTATACGTAGATGCCAAATTCAACTGTTCCAGACACGTTGGTACGCCCGCCATCTTGGAACGTCAGCATGTTGTCCCGTACAATCAATGATCAACGGCTTATGTATAGCAACCTGAATATAGTTTACCAAAAATGCATACAAATAAATAAAAATAAAGGTAACACTTCACAATCTGGTTCACTTGGTTACCATTGAATGCATGATTAGGCCATTACAACATCATTTAGTAATCTAGGCTAATATTAATTTATAAATATACTATTGTTCATTGTTAAGTCATGTTCATTCACATTAACTAATGTTAATTAATACAACTTAAGTAAATTATATTGCATGATATATCTAAAGCTTAGATAATGTTTAACTAATGTTAAGCAATTAAACCTTATTTTAAACCAAACAACTATAAAAAAAATATATAAAAATAAATGCTAAAGCAAAACGATACACTATTTTTGGTACCATGTTGGGTCGCACTTGGTGTCAAAATCCTGAAGCGAAACCAGTCGAGAACCACTGAACTAAAGATAAATCAGCAGGGTGGGATGTGGAGAGAAATGAGAGGAGACAGAAAGAGAAAAAGAGAGGGTTGTGATCTTTCAAGTGAAAAAAATGCTACACTGGCTGAAGTATTTGAGCCCGGCAGCACAGGCCCCTCAGAAAGCCGAGTCCCCTTTCACCATCTCCACTTTCTCTTTTATTCGCTCTCCCCCTCATCTACTTCTGTCTGTCTGGAATAGATTGGTTATGATTCCTTTTGCTGCAGGCAGGAGAGCCGGTCTCCTCAACCGTACCTTACAAGCACACATACACACACGCGCTCACACACACAATCACATTTTCACTCCTCTACATTCTCCATTATCACTTACATATACACAGCCTTAGAGAAGACAGAGCTGCAGTATCTTTGCAGGCTGCTCTCTCTCTCTCTCTCTCTCTCTCTCTCTCTTTCGCTCAGAACATGAGTTCAGCCCATAAAACAGAAGGCCTCAGGGCTGCAGACGCTGGATTTAAACTGGACACATGTCTGAAATCCACAATCAGCCAGAAATGAGAACAAATAACCTGCAATTGGGTAGTGTGCATTACGTTGTGAGTGTGTGTCTTTAGGGAACAAGAAAGGAGGGGCTAGCTGTCCAATACACAGGCCGAATATCCTTGTCTGGCTATATTGTGTGGAAAGGCCTTGAACTCAATGTGTGAGTGAGTCCAAAACAGCGTCTTCCTGAATTTCTAGCACGAAGACATCCGCTAACCATCTAGGAGACATTAGCGTCGACCCTGACACAATCTCCTTTCAGCAGATGTTAATGTGCTTTTATGCTAGCTCAGAGAGCGAGGGGAATTAGGTTAGGTGCTTGGCATATACTGCAGGCGGCTGAAGCGTTGCTTGGATCTGCACTTAGCGGTTCACAGCTAGCTCTCTGTGGGGCTTTAGCCTAGGACTTACACAAGTCTCACTCGTTCCACTACAGAGGTATCTCTCGCCTTTCCACACCAGCCAGATAGCATCGCAAATTAGCCGCAAACATAGCTCTTTTAATGTAAAATAGAGATGTTTTTAAAGTGCTCTCTGCCTTGAAACAAAACATATTCAGGAAGAGCTCTCCAGCGCAGCTAATCTCCTGCATTAGCATGGCGGTTCCACCACCTTAAATAATACATGTTACTAAATGGGGGAGGCTAAGAAACCCTCCCTAGTGTCCTTTCCCGTGACCTTGGACGAGACTGAAAGGTTTCCACTGATCTGTCTCTCTTTTTCTCTCTCTCTCTCTAAGAAAAAATAAATAAATAAAGATTTCCTTAAGAGTAAAGAGGTAGTTTTTTGCTTTGTTCACATCTGGCAGAGTCTGGCTCTAATCCCACTCGGCACACTAGATGAGAGAGCAGTGGATTATGGGAAGAATAATCTGCACTTAGATTTTGAGCCTTCCAGATTTAAACTTGAATTTGAACTTGAATTGATGTGACTGAAGCTTAGTGGCACAGCTGTTCAAGGAAATACAAGGAAACATTTCTTAACGAGGGAGATGGAAAATAATTATTCAAGATTTCAGTTTATACAAAAGTAATGCATGAAAAAGATTAGGAGAGAAAGTTTACCCAAAAATATGATTTTTGCAAAATTACAATTGGTCAATGCCATAGCTGTTTCCTAATATAGTTGGCAAAAGCCATTCGGACAAAATTAATCTACAAAGTTAAGTCATGGATAGAGATGACTATGATGAACTTATTTTAGAGGGTCACGACCCAAAGCTCTGTTTCAATTAGGGACAGCAGTGAAAAAAACAAGGTAAATTCCAATGATAAAAAAGCAAAATAAAAAAATTAAATGTTGACACACTGTGCCGAAATAAAATATTAAGTTACCAAAAAATGTATAATGCTCTTGATATTTTTTTATTTATTTATTAGCAACAATGTGCCAACATTATATTTTGATGATTTTACAAGTAATATATATATATATATATATATATATATATATATATATATATATATATATATATATATATATATATATATTATTTTTTTTTATTTTTTTTTGTGTGTGTTTCACAGCAAGCATTACCACATAACACTCATGTTACAAGTCTTGTCTACAAAAAGTCTTTCTAAGAAACTAAATTTACAGGTAGCACAGAAATCTTCTGCCTAATGGCTTACACAAACACCAGCATTTGTTGTAATCTGTTTTCACTGACTGAACATGTTTGATGGGGCCTTGGAATGTTTGCACAGTCTGGTGTGCTTTTCCAACAAACCCTTGTCATAATCTGACTTTATCACAAACCGTTGCTTGGATGACGAGGTACAGAATGCTTCATTGTCAACTCCATAGAAATGAATTCACACACAGGAAATGCAATGACTACTAGAAAACTAAAAACAAGGCAAAGCAAAACACTAAATAAGGCACAGCAAAGCATTTCAAATATTATTAAAGAATATCAAAGCAAATCAAAACAAAGTGAAACAAAACCAAAACAATAAAAGAAAAATCAACAACAAATCAAAGCAAAGCAAAACAAATCAAAGCTAGGCAAAGCAAAGCAAAACAAAGCACAAAACAAAAAACAAAGCAAAGTGAAAAAAAAGAAGAAAAAAAGCAAACGAAAGCAAAAAAAAAAAAAGAAAAGAAAAAAAAAAGCTGCTTGTCCAGCGCTTCATCCACAACCTCTTCCTTTTCAGTGCATGTTCATCCATCCTCTTTTCCAAACGTTCAAAATCCTGGATGGATGGCCTGTCACAATGCTATCACACACAGACATTCACACCCAAGGACAATTTTGTGTATCCAAATTACCCATCCTGTCTTGTGGGGGAAATCGAAGCACCCAAACAATGCCCAATAAATGCATATTTATTGGGTCAATGTGAGCATTATCAACTAACAAAATGTCTGGATTGTTATTGTTTGTTGGAGCAGTACAAACCAGCATTAACACCTCTCTACTAACATCACAATCTCATGCATATTAATGCCCAAACAAGAAACCAGATTGACTTATTTCCAGATGACCAATAGCAGGCTGTGTTAGCATAACCAGGGGGAGACTACAGACGGAAACTATTTCATGCTTAGGCAGGGTGTCTAACAAGAAAGAAGATGCATCCAAATGACAACAGATCCCTTGAAGAAAAGAAGAAAAGACCTGGAGCGAATGAGAGATGCTAATGAATGCAGGGTTTGTATGTATGTATGTGTTTGTTCGCTTATTGAACTCACTCTTGAGAATGATTACACTTCAAAGACACCAATTATGCTATTTTGCTCAATCTATGCCACCAGACAATGCAATTAGCATCAAATCAATGTTTTGGATCCCTGAGAGTCATTCTCCCTAAAATGTAGATTCTGTAATTAATTGGGTCAATATATAATTGTGGGAGATTTTGAGTTTGAATAATTCTGGGAAAAAATATATTTATTTACAAAATATTATTATCTTCCCTGATAAATCATCCCTGAAATATTTTGTTTTTAGTCATTGCCAAGCTCAGGCATAATTGATTTCAGATATTTAGTTTTAAAAACAAGAAGTTTACTCATTATTTGGTCAACTATGTTACGGACAAAACCTATACGTTTTAACTTTAAGTAAATGGCAGATATTTAAAAAAAATCATTACTCTTGGAAGAATATGTGTCTATTTACCTACCTTTTCAATTAAAATACCCAATTAATTAAGAAAATACACATTTTGTTCAATTGAAACCCCAAATTTCAAGTACTAAAGTTACCGGTCTGTATATTTTGTTTCCAAACTGCTTGATTCATGATAATTTTTTTGATGAAATTATGCTGAGGTATATATTTGACAGCTACTCAGTTTCTAAATATTTACTTCGAGATTAGGGAACCATTGAAATACATATATTTTTTTTTAAACATAATGGTAACTTAATTGACAGCCCAGTATCATAGTTGACAAAAGTAACATAGTTGACTGGACATGACAAAGTAGGATGATGTATTTAACAAAAACAATCCTAAACTATATCAATTATTATATGTTAGCTAATCTTTTATTGCATTTAATCAAGACCTGTTGAATATTTCATGACATAAAGGAGAAATACTTTATTAACAAGCACATATATCATAAGCAAGAGATCCTAACATAGAAAACAACAACAACAAAACTATCAAAAACAGCACTTACACAAAAATTAACGTAAACATTTTGAAAATCTTGTTTGTGGAATGAAATACAGTAGTGCATTGTATTGAACAAAAAATAATAGTGCACTGCAATAAGTAACAATAACCAAATAGTGTTTTATTCTGTTGGTTAACAGAATAAGTGTGCTGCATTGGATCAAAATTTTAATAGTGCAAACAGTTGTATCTCAAAAACATTCATATGTCAGAACCCAAGTAAAACATTGGCATACCCTCCAACTTCCAGGCACCCATGAAACCGGCGGAGACAGAACACACTCCCCATTTTCTAACCCAAGAACATGGCCAATTATGGTTTGTTTTTCAATGACTTTGTCAAGCTCAATCAAGTAATCTTTGAGTGTGTGTGTGTGTGTGTGTTTGTGTGCGTGTGTGTGTCTTTATCTGTGCGTGTGTGTGTCTATATGTGTGTGTGCTTGACCGTGTGCTTGTGCCACGTGTTTGTTAGCGTGTGTGTGTGTGTGTGTGTGTGTGTGTGTGTGTGTGTGTGTGTGTGTGTGTGTGTGTGTGTGTGTGTGTTTGTGCGCATGTCCTTAGCCATGACCCACACATCTCTTTTTATTTCAACATGACGTGCTGTCACGTGCTGTGGGGCAGGAATCAACCTGAGCACATCCTCAAATGGATACCAGAGCGCATCCTCTCGCATTGGCCAGTACACTCTCAGAAATAAGGGTACAGTAGGAGTCCATTTCTGTCCCCCAAGGTACATATATGTACCTTTTTGAGGGTCAGAAAGGTACATATATGTCCCCAAGCATTAAAAGGTACATATACTGTTTCGTTTAAAGGTTAAGGTACAATATCAAGAGACAGCCTCTGCTAAGTAAATTTTTTTTAAGGTTTTAATGATACCTTAATCATTTAAGGTAGATTTTAACTTATCACTATATTTGAGTAGCCTTGAAATAAAGGAAATAAAAGTTTTGTAAGTCAATTTACTGATATTAAATCATTATAACAGCAAAAACTCCAGTGTTAAATGTACTCTCCTGGGAGTTTATTTGGCTCCAGACTCAAGAGTGCTAAAGTGTTAAAATATGAGTGTTAAATTAACAATCAAGATTGTTAAAGTTAATAAGCTAATGAAGTGATTCATTGAGTGATGATTTACCATTATTGAAGACACCTGATGTTAACAAGCAGAATCACTGAAGGAGAAAATATATTTAAGTCACCATTATTGTGATCAGTGTTTGATTTAGTTGGGCTATTGACCCTCAAATCATTAACTTTAGAATTTGTTTGGCTGCTGTATCTGAGTTATAACAGCCAGATGAACAAAGAAAAAAGTTGATCAGGTGGTGTTGGTTATGTTTTGACATAATCATAATTTGACCTGATTCACTGAACTCATTTAAAGTCTAATATCTGACTTAAATGTATATTGTTGATTACATCATCACTGTGATTTTACAGCATAAGATCCAGAATTTTCGAAATAATCTAAAGGATTTCTTAAAAGTTGTTCTGATAAGACAAATATTTATTTTAGGCACACACAGACATCAAGAATCAGTGTATGAATCTCAACAATGGTGAAAAACAGAATATTCAATTAGGGAAAGGAAATTAGTAAGACCATTCGGATCATAATTTATTCATACCGCAATGCATGATGGGAGGCATGAATGAGTTTTGATTGGTGGCACCCAGAATGCACTGCAACATGCTTTATTATTGACACCATTGTTGAGATTCACAGGCTGATTATTGATGTCAGTGTGTCTACATAAAGTAATTTTCTAAGACTTTTTGATCAGAACAACTTTTAAAAAATATTTTGGATTATATTGAAAATGCTGAAAACTATTTGCAGATCTTATGCTGTAGAGTCACTGTGCTGCTGTACTCAACAATAAACATTTAAGTTAGAGATTCGACTCTAAATGAGTTCAGTGATTCAGGCAAATTATGATTATGTCAAAACATAACCAACACCACCTGATAAACTTTTCTTTTTGTTCATCTGGCCGTTATAACTCAGATACAACAGCCAAACAAAATCTAAAGTTAATGATTTAAGGGTCAAGAGCCCAACTAAAGCAAACACTGATCTCCATAACGGTGTCTTAAAAAATAATATTTTCTCCTTCAGTGATTCTGCTTGTTAAAGGGTTAGTTCACCCAAAAATGAAAATTCTGTCAGTAATACTCCCCCTCATGTTGTTCCAACCCCGTAAGACCTTCGTTCATCTTCGGAACACAAATTAAGATATTTTTGATGAAATCTGAAGGCTGGATCACTCCTCCGTAGGCTTCTAAGTGATTGGAACTTGCTGGCCCAGAAAAGTTATTAAAGACATCGTTAAAATAGTCCAAGTGACTAGAGTGGCTCAATCTTAAGTATATCAAGTGATGAGAATACTTTTTGTGCGCAAAACCCCCCCAAAATAACGACTTTATTCCACTATTCATTTCCTTCTCTCTGGGCCTCGAGTCTTTTCGCGTAGTGTTTTTGCGCAGCGCATCAGTGTTGTACGACACACGCATCACACACGGCCAATAATGAGCGTACGTGATGACGTGCAACACAGACGCGCTGCGCAAAAACACAACGCGAAAAGACTACTTTGCCAAGTATGCCTCCCTTTTTGCAGGATCAGCATCTCGCCGTGCACGGTAACGGCGCTGCTTTTCTGCAGCAGATAATCGTGGCATTTGCCTGAAAACAAGTTTACTTTTATAATATTTATTGAAAAGTATTTTATAGTTACTGTACAATTAGAATATTAAATGAACTCCTGAAAACTATAAGAACATGTCATGAATGTCAACTATGTTACTCTTGGTCAACTAAGTTACCTTTGCTGAGTAACATAGGTGACTGGTAACCTAGTTGACATTTTTGCTGTTTTTAGGGATAAAATCAAAATGGTTGCCTAGCACCAGACACCACATGGCATTTTACGGAGAGGTTCTTCTAAATATTATATGTACAACTGAGTAAAATTGAAATTTAAAGTTATTTATGAATTCATTGTAGTAACATTGTTGACATATGATAAGTACACATTTGCCCCAAGCACTACTTTAGGTGAAATAACTGAAAATGTTGAGGGAGAACATACCTTGGAGTCTTGCTAGTTTTCTCTTCAGGAGGAAATTACATCATGTGGAGCAGGTCATGTGATTTGGAAAACACACTCTTCCTTGAGGGGTGTATTTGCTATGGGTAACTTAGATGACAGCGACTTCTCGGACACATATTCAATTTGTCAATTTCTATTGAAAATGTGATATATTGCCCAAAAAGACACATTGTTCACAATTCCCTTAACTTAATGTAAATAATATAATTAAAACTGTTTTTGAATAAGTTTTTTAAATGTTTTTTTAGGTAATGAGATTGTGGTTGTAATTCATTTCGGACGGTTATTTAGTTGACATTTTAGGGATATCTAGTAAATTTTTATAAATAAATGATTATTTCCATAATAATTAACTATGGAATTTGTAAAGACAAGATCATGAAGAACACTGAAGACTTTTAAAAATTTTATTTTAATAAGCATGTTTGCGAGATAAATCTCATGGACATGAAAACTCCCTCAATTATATATTGACCCAATTACTCACCCTCATGTCGTTCCAAACCTGTAAGACTTTCGTCCATCTTCAGAGCACAAATTAAGATCTTTTTAATGAAATCTAGAGATTTCTGTCTCTCCATTGACAGCAATCACATTATATACAGTAATGTACGAATTGAATTTAGACTTTTATTCACACATAAACATTCATCAACACACGTATCAGGTGTGATTAACGGAAGCTCAAGCATGTTTGCTTGATATGCGAGAACCAATGAATTATGCAGCACGTTTGAATGTTACGCAGCGCGTTTGAGCTTCAGCAAGAACCAATGAGGTTCATTCTTGTGTTACGCAGAACGTTTGAGCTTCAGCAAGAACCAATGAGGTTCATTCTTGTGTTTTGCAGCACGTTTGAGCTTCAGCAAGAACCAATGAGGTTCATTCTTGTGTTATGCAGCACGTTTGAGCTTCAGCAAGAACCAATGAGGTTCATTCTCGTGTTACGCAGCAAGTTTGAGCTTTTGCAAGAACCAATGAGGTTCATTCTTGTGTTACGCAGCACGTTTGAGCTTCAGCAAGAACCAATGAGGTTCATTATTGTGTTTTGCAGCACGTTTGAGCTTCAGCAAGAACCAATGAGGTTCATTATTGTGTTTTGCAGCACGTTTGAGCTTCAGCAAGAACCAATGAGGTTCATTCTTGTGTTTTGCAGCACGTTTGAGCTTCAGCAAGAACCAATGAGGTTCATTCTTGTGTTATGCAGCAAGTTTGAGCTTTTGCAAGAACCAATGAGGTTCATTCTTGTGTTACGCAGCACGTTTGAGCTTCAGCAAGAACCAATGAGGTTCATTATTGTGTTTTGCAGCACGTTTTAGGTTCAGCAAGAACCAATGAGGTTCCTTCTCATGTTACGCAGCAAAGAACCAGTGAGGTTCATTCTCACGCATCTAGCAGGTTCAGTTGAGCTTCTGTTTTGTTCGCTGTTCAATGTTTATATGTGACCCTGGTACACAAAACCAGTCACATGTTTTTTTATTTTTATTTTTTTTTTATAAATTGAGATTTATACATAATCTGAAAGCTGAGTAAATAAGCTTCACATATGTTTTTTTTAGGATAGGACAATATTTGGCCGGGATACAACTATTTGAAAATCTGGAATCTGAGGGTGTAAAAAAATCTAAACATTGAGAAAATCGCCTTTTAAAGTTGTCCATTTATGTTCGCGATGTTGCTGCATTCACTCACAAAAATAAATGTTTTATATATTTACGGTAGGAAATTTACACAATATCTTCATGGAACATGATCTATTTTTGGCATAAAAGAAAAATCGATCATTTTGACCCATAAAATGTATTGTTGGCTATTGCCACAAATATGCCCATGCTACTTGTGACTGGTTTTGTGATCCAGGGTCACAGGATAAAAGCCTAAATTCATTCTGTTCATCATACAAAGCAATCGTGTATCTTTAGAAAATTTGGACTAAACCGGTCAATTCATTTTGATTAGTTTACGAGCTCTTTATGAAGTTTCTGAAGCATCAAAGTGGTTGCCCAACTGTCAATGGAGGGACAGAAAGCTCTCAGATTTCATTAAATACATATTTATTTGTGTTTCAGAGATGAACGAAAGTCTTACAGGTTTGGAATGACATGAGGGTAAATGACAACAGCATTTTTATTTTGGGGTGCACTAACCCTTTAACTTTTTTCTCTTGCCCTCTCTTTATCCCAAATAGCAAATGACATCTGGCCTAGATGTGGCCAACATCACCCACATTCTTCTGGCCCACATATTGCATGGAATGACGGTGATGACTCAACCTGACTGTGTCTGGCAATAGCATACATATTCGGGCCTCATCTGGGCCAACTATGGCACATATGGCTCAGTTCTGGCTAAAACCGGCTTGATGTGTGTGGCCCAGATATTGCCCATATTACCTTTACTGCTGCCAGAACTGAGCCATATGTGCCACATCTGGCCCAGATGAGGCCTGGATATGTCTGCTATCTAGGATGTCTTTAGCTTCTTTGTGTGTATTTGTTTGAGAGTTTGTTTTTGCATTTTTTTTTTTTCTGATCTCAAAGATGCAATGTGCTTGAAGTATTGGGTGTGCGTATATAAAAAAATGCCTAAAAATAGACAGCATTTGACAGTCTTTCGAATTGTACATGCAGTATTTAGTACGTTTCCAAGAAATGCCAAGAGAAAGTCTGTATTTGTGACAAAGTTTTGGTTTTTAAATCCCACGCAGGTTTTAATGGACAAGACCGAGAAGAATGTGTTTTTCCCCCTGCAAAATCTCACTATAAACAAGAGCGTGCCACACAAGATGTGAAACTATAATCGTCAGCTTCATGGTGTTCGTATGAAGTAGTATGAAAAACAAGACGAAAGCATGGTCAGGGAAAAGAGAAAGAAGTGTAGAGAGAGCAATCACATTTTGAAGCCTTGATCAGAGGACTTTGCTGCCACATCCTGCTGGTAACTTGCGTACATATGGCCAAAAAACATCCCTCCGGCTCATGGTTGCCATGGCGACGCGACTCCTCTCACAGTACGTCTGCATGAGAAATACAGTGCAAATATATTCTAAAACAGGTACTCATTTAGAATGGAACAAACATCACACTAACGTGTATGCATGCCTCAGCGTGCATCGACATGCACAGATACACACAGACGCAGGACACTCCAATTATCACACTTCACATTTGCTCATCAAAAAATTGCAGCTGAGCTAAAGAGGGGTAAGGGTTTTAAAAAAAAACATTTTGGGCTAATGTTTGCTCCATCATCAGGGACGTCCAAGTCTCACTTCAACGTGTTAAATTATGATTGGCTCCCGCAAGTCAGAGCCGGACATTTAGAACCGTCTTAGTTTAAATTAAAACCAAGTCAAGAAAAATCAGTTACTATACTTACAGGCATCTGCAAGAGCATGAATAATAGATTGCACTGCATTTTCTTATTTGCGATCCAGAAGTGCACCCTTGGCTTGTGAAAGTCAAGCAGGCATGAAGTAGTCAGATGTGGGAAACATGACTACAAATAATGATTGCGTCCATTGCAAACACTGTGATAATGTGTTAAGTGCAACATGACACTCCAGGATGGTCGGATGATCATAGTACGTCTATGATCATCCGACCGTTGTCTCCTTGACATGATCAGATGTGTCTCATCATCACCTCATATGTGGTCATACTCTGTGTGTTATATTTTTTAGTTGAAATAAATATTTGGATTATTTTACCTTCTAGAAAATGATGTTTTATTGGAGAAATTGTCATATTTGTATTTTCTATAAACATTAAGTTTGATTGACTGAATTGATACTAAACCCGAATGTAAATGAATGTTTTCTTAAAATAAATTAAAATACAGGATTTTATATAATATCTTACATTTAAAATCTGCATTTTAAACTACTATATTATTTATAAATAATATATAAATAATTTTAAATAATTGTAACAATTTCAGTAAGGTTTTATTTGATAACATTAGCTAACATAAAATATGAGTGAACAATATTTCTACTGAATTAGTTAGTTAATGTAAATCTTAACATATCCTACTACGTTTTAAGATTGCAAATTGTATCCGTTAACATCAGATTAATGCACTGTGAACTAACATGGCCATTTTTATTAACTAACATTAACAAAGTTTAATAAATTCTGTAAGAATATATCACTCTTTGTTGGTTTATGTTGCATTATGCACTAACTAATGTTAAGACCATATTGTAAAGTGTTAACAAAATAATAGGTCAAATTATTATTATAATAAAAATATTTTAATAAATGTAAGTTCAGTTCTTGCTATATTATTGAAAAATATGTTTAACAGTTGGCTAATCTGTTGAATTGATATTAAACCCAAACAATTAGTTAAAAAAAACAAATAAATTAAAAATCAAAACAATTATGAGTGAAAATCTCTTAAAAGATGAATATATCAATAATCACATTCCTTAAATATGTAATAATATAAATTAAAATAATTAAAAATATTATAATTTAAATAATAGGCTATAATATTATATGAAATGATGATGATGATTGATTGATTCAGTGGACCACCCCAGTCATAAAATCTAATCATGCCAGTGGCTCCATCACATTTCCAAATAGCTCTTTGAGTCCAACCCTGCAACATTACAGAGTGGCATTTGGAGAGAAGACTGAAGGGTTCAAACTGGGCCAAAAGCCTCCTCAGAGGATCATCTCTGGATTCTGACTGTTTGCTTTGACTTCCAATGGCAAATCTGAGACCACTGAAACTAAAAACCTCATCTGCCCGACTGTGATGCGTTAACACACCAAATCTCTCTCAGCCAATGAAATCACACTAGCAGAAGCTTTCCAGCAAGGCATTTGCTTGAGTATCTATGCTACAAACATTAAAGGACTCTTAATGACATTACAATTTCAAGCAAATCAGCCTTATAGCCCTGCGCTGTGTGCACAGATTTGCTGCTTTTATCTTAGATTGAACACATATAGTTTTCTCAGCGTGACACAATGAACATTTCTGCTCTTCGTGCGAGAGGGTAATGTTACGCAGATATCATCGCAGCCTAATGAATCAGCTGAGGTCTCCTCCTGCCTGTATGTTTGAGGCGGTTTGTGTGTATTTGAGTGTTGTGAAGCTTGTTTATGATCGCAGCATGAAAACAGCCATGTTCTGCATTTCCCTGCTGCTACTTAAACTCATCTCAGTGGGTCTGAGACCTGAATTTAAAAACAGTCTCAAAGTAAGCACAGTGCAGAAGCCTGAGAGTCATTCCCTGCAGCTATATAAAAAAAAATATGTCGGAAGACTAGCGCTCGCAGACATGAAATAGTTATTATTGTTTACCCAACAAAAGCTGTTTTGTTAATAGCATGTCCAGACGAATTAGCAGTTTGGTTACGGATGGTGAGACTCTCTTTGTCCCTCAGGGAGGGTTGCCAAAACTGACCCACCAATGCTAAGCTTGCGTGTGTATGTGTGTGTGTGTGTGTGTGTGTGTGTGTGTGTGTGTGTGTGTGTGTGTATGTGTGTGTGTGTGTGTGTGTGTGTGTGTGTGTGTGTGTGTGTGTGTGTGTGTGTGTGTGTGTGTGAGAGTGAGTGTTTGTTTATTTGTTTGTGTGTGTGTGTGTGTGTGTGTGTGTGTGTGTGTGTGTGTGTGTGTGTGTGTGTGTGTGTGTGTGTGTGTGTGTGTGTGTGTGCAATGTACAGGCAATTTAGATAGAAATTTCTTCTTTTGTCTCATGTCTCATGAATTAATATTTTGTCCACAGGAGATCTGAGCAAAGACAGTGTGACATACTGTCCTTCACTCTCTCATTTTAATTACTTAGTTTTATACTTTTTTTTTTTTTTCATTGGTTAGTTATATAATTATATAATTAATAAAAGTTATATAATTCCACTCCAGTACATTGTTAAAATTTAAACATTTAAACACATAAATAAAACAATATAATATTTAGTGAAGTTTTGTTCACACACCAACTAACAATAGCATAGACTGAAATATGGATTTTGGTTAATTGGTCAAAATTAAGATAAAGTTAAATCGACTAATCAATATTGTCAACCCAGCATATCATGACAAAACCTCAGAGTAGTTTTAGCATGTAATTGAATATGGCAATGTTAATGTATTTGGTCTTGGTGGACTAGATCTTCTGCTGCTGCAGAGCAAGTATGGACTTGCTACAGCTAAAAGATACACAGACACACTGATGTAAGCATGTAAGATATGCTGCGTAATCCATAAATCCCGTAGCAGATCTAGGCAGGTGGAGCTGGGGGAGGTGGAGAGTTTCAGAGGATAGCGCGCTGTGGGACTAGCTTGCAGCAAACACTGAACCAGAATTTAAATGTTGAGCAAGCAATCTCATTGGCTACAGGATCAGCAGAGGTCAATCAGCTTGGGTCATGCTTTGATGACATAATTGTTTCATACTCTATATACTGTATATGTACCCTGGACCACAAAACCAGTCACAAGTCAGACGGGTATATTTATGGCAATAGCCAACAATACATTGTGTGGGTCAAAATCATCGATTTTTCTTTTATGGCAAAAAATCATTAGGATATTAAGTAAAGATCATGTTCCATGAGGATATTTTGTAAATGTCCTATACGGTACATAGAAAAAAAAATAAAAATTTGTGAGTGGATGCTGCAAAATCGCAAACATAAATGGACAAATTTAAAGGTGATTTTCTCAATATTTAGAATTTTTTTTTGCACCCTCAGATTCCAGATTTTTTGATCTCGGACAAATATTGTCCTATCCTAACAAATCATACATCAATGGAAAGCTTATTTATTCAGCTTTCAGATGCTGTATAAATCTCATCTTGTGGTCCAAAATAAAATAAACTTTTTAAATAAACTTATTAAAGATTATTGAAGATTACACACTGATTAAAAAATCTGTAAAATTATTGTGTAAAATTACACAATAACTCATTAAAAAGTAAATTAAATGCTAACAAATCTCATTAGACTTTGATTCATATGTTACCCGGTGCACTTTTTTGCATTTGTTGTGAAAATAAATAAATAATAATTAGTCATTGTAAGCACTTTTCATGTAATTTATAACCTGTCTGTAAACGTCATATATTTGGTCTTCGTTTGTTGTGGTGTGTATTTTTCTTCTTCTCATTTATTAAATAATTGTTCATGTTTTTGTGGTACCTGATCTAAAGTTGAAATTATTTATTATTTGCTGTTTATAAATGTTTACTAATCATTTAGTATATAGTCAGACATCTCAATAGCAAAAGTGTCCCAAATGACCTGAATTCTTTTACACATCTCTGCAAATCATTTATTAATTATTTGTTCATGTTTTTGCAGTACCCAATCTAGATGAAACTATTCATCATTTGTAAATGTTTATAAATGTTTACTATTAATCATTTTTAGTACCTTTCTGTGCATTGTACTTTTAGATATTGTAACAATGTTTGTGTAAAGGGTTAAGTTTAGCTAAATGCTTGCTAAAGACATAACACAACATAATTGTAATTTGGGTGCAAAACATGGATACCTGGTATCCATAAACAGGATATTCCTTGAATCATACATCGACAGGAGAAAAATATTTTTTTCAAGAAAATACTTGATTTAAAACTATGTAATAAACAGTTTGACCTGTGTTTCCTCAAAGTAATCAAACTTTGACCCTGTGTACACTGTTGACCCCTTAACCAACTCTTAAACCTACCCGTACCTCCAAACCTTTCAACTAATCCTAAAGACTTTGGTTAGGCCTTTCAGTTGTAAAAAATCTTTGATTTGGCATACACATTTTTGTAAATAATAATAAAACATTTAAGCCAAACTACTTGGGAAGTTGGGATAGTCTTTTCTTCCATATTGTGATGTATATCAGAGTGAAACGACTTCTCAAACAAGAAAAAATGTAAGGCGGGACTTGATTTAGTCAATCGGAAATTGATTAGATTGGATGATTGTGGTCTGCTATTGCTGTGATGTCATGTGAGTGACAGGTTGTCCCGCCCTCGCACCAGCAAACGCACCATCAGAGAACAGAAGAGTTGCAAGAGTTTTATTAAATATTGTGAATGGAAAATGCATTTTAAAAAAATAACGACGTGCACGGATACATCTTATTTATAATAAATATTTTATATTTCATAAAAAATAAGAAATGTCAATTTTCATTTCATGGTAACTAAGGTTTTCATTTCAAGCACTTCTCATTTTTATAAAATTTGATTATAATATCAAGATTTTTTTTTTTTTTTTACTTTACTGTATATCCCCAAATGTAAAAATGAATTTTCATTCAAAGGCTCAAGGTGTATTCAAGTTATTATTCAAATGCATTTTTAATGATTTTTGAATAAATTAAAATATCCAATCAAAAAATTGAGTGCCACGTCATTGACCCTTTACCAGCAGGCACAATTCATTCTTAACGAATTCCTCCTCTGTATTTTATTCTTAATAAGAGAATAGAAGGCGTTTGAGGTAACGTCTTGAGAGTCAGGCGCTGAGTGTTTGCCAGGGGCGAGCATCAGGGTGCAGTAGTGATGTTTTTTGAGAGCTAGGCCCTTACGGCTTGTCCCCAGGCATAGAGTCGGTCCCCTGCGTTGACATCCTCTGCTCGTCTTCACCACCACAGACGCTGTCTTTAAGTATTAGCCATTACTGAAGACAGATCACCGCAGAGAAAAACTAATACATCTAACAGCTCCACTGTGTGTGTAAGATTGCGTGTACAGATGCGAGTGTTTGTGAGTTGTGTGCTTGTGAGATCCCAACCAACGACACCATTTATGTCCTTTCTGTCTCCTTTACCATATTATTCTCCTCTTTTAATCTGTCTTCCCTCCTTTATTTGTCATCTTGACTGCCTCAATATCTTCTTTGTACCCTCCCGGTTCTTTCTCCCTCTCTCTCACCCTCTCGATCCTCTCTCCTCCCACTCTCCTTGGCAGTCTCGTTCATCTTGTTCTTATCCTGATAGGGAGCTTTGAGATATGCTCCTGTAATCACAATGTAACTGAATTAGTCTACTACATCACACTTACTGAGTATATAACACACACACACACACACACACACACACACACACACACACACACACACACACACACACACACACACATATGCACACAATGATGAGTGGATTCTACAGACAAAACACAAACACACAGGAATAGATCTGCATAATAATGACTTTGTAAATTAATAAATGACATTTTAAATTACACTGCATGGCCGAGTAGACACAAACTAACCAATGACACAGGAAGATCCGCTCTTTGCTGCCAGTGCTGTAAGAAGCTGAATATGGCAAATGGTGTGTTGAAACACGTACACTGTGTCCTAACCAGATAAACATTATTTATTCAATGCAAACAAGAGTTTCTGTTCTAACAAACCACAACTGTGTTGATCACTTGGTTACTATTTATGCAGTATTGTCATACTGCCCATTGTGAAATCTTGCTGTTCCAAAATCCTGCACCACAATACTGCATGTTTTACCTCAAATATTTTCTCAGTGTTGTTGCGGACTGGTTAAACTACATGGTCAAAAGTTTGTGGGTTTTGCGCCGTTCAGAACTGAACTAAGAATGCCCAGATAAATTGATAAATTCCAATTAAATTCCTGAAATGTATTTTTTTTTTATTTGTATTTTTTTTATTGCTTTGGCTCAATTCTCAAATAAGATTTGTTTCCCCTCAAAACAATAGAGTTCAGATCTAAAAAAAAAAAAAAAAAACTGAGGCTTTCATCGTGCGAGCCTCTGCATAAAAAATTATCCATTCAGTTATCAATATTTGTCAGACATGCATGCATATTCCATAAATATCGGACATGGAAAGTTTGTAATGTCTGCTAAACTGGCAAATAGCCTGTCACTGTAATGAAAAGGAATCGCAATCTTATCAATCAACCAATCAAGTTTGGACGCATAAAATGGAGTTTGGCCAGCACAATCACTAAAAATCACAGTTGCTTGTCGTGGAAGAGCAATAGGAAGATAAAATGCAAGAAAGTGTGGTGGTGTTAGGGGTAGACAAATGAACAAGTAATACATTTCTATAACAAAATGTACTGTATAATTACAAATGTTAATTTCCCTTTTGAGGGAACTCGCGCTGCGTCTATGACGCTCTGGGAACGCCTCTGCATGATTGCGTATGAAGCGCGTGTGACAACTAGTCCAATGGTGAGACGGAATGTCACGGGCGGGGCACAGAAGCTAACGCCGGTCATTCCGGTTGTGCATTCCTGGGTTTGACGTCACGCTCCCGTGATGTTCCATCTCACCATTGGACTAGTTGACACACGTGCTTCAGACGCAATCACGCAGAGGCGTTCCCAAAGTGTCATAGACGCAGCATCTCATTCCCTTCTCATGGAACTAGGGTTACAGATGTAACCTGACACGTTCCTTTTTGTGTACTACAGTATTGACTTTTCCCAGTCTCATTCTGTATCTAAAAAGCTCAGTGTTATACACAAGAGCATTCAGCTAGATAAAACTGATATTACTGTGTAGTATAGAAATCAGTCAGTCAACATAAAAGTGGGGAAAAAAATAGTTATTAAAATTAGTATATGACAAATATTTCCATGGTGAAGAAAACATCTAAACATTTTGACCAGTGTGGCTTACACGATGACAAAACATTTTTTTTGTGTGTGTGTGTGTGTGTCATTGGCCAATTTACTAAAAAACTAGGTTTTGAAGCATAAAAAAAAAAAAAAAAAAAATAGGTAACTAAATATTGCAGACATGCAATAGAGTTCTGATGTTCCAGCAAAAAGTTGTGACATTTGCACTTGATTAGAGAATATTAAGACATGTGCCAAAGAAGAAAATGTGCCAAAACGATTGAGAAAAACTGTTATTTGAATTTAGCAGATGCAAACAGAATGCAGAATTAAATTTGAATCAAATTTGAATGTAAATGAGTATAATTTAAATTAATTTAAATTTTATTTACTAGAAAAGGAAGAATAGTTCGATACAAAGGTTAAAAAGCTTTAGATTGAAGTCAGAATAATAGTACGATAGATCAACAGACAGACTAAAAGAAAGAAACCCTCTAAAGACTTGTGTATAATATGATCCATTTGAGCACTTAATCTCTGAATCAAACAGTCAAATCCAACAATAAATGATGCTAAATGCCACACACTTGGCATATAAAGCTCATTCTGAGTCTGAATCTGAAGCTCAGTTATTTTGTTATTTGAGTTGAATTGAATATGCGATGGGAATTTGCTTGCTTCGGCTATCACCGACACTCACCTAAAGGATTATTAGGAACACCATACTAATACTGTGTTTGACCCCCTTTCGCCTTCAGAACTGCCTTAATTCAACGTGGCATTGATTCAACAAGGTGCTGAAAGCATTCTTTAGAAATGTTGGCCCATATTGATAGGATAGCATCTTGCAGTTGATGGAGATTTGTGGGATGCACATCCAGGGCACGAAGCTCCCGTTCCACCACATCCCAAAGATGCTCTATTGGGTTGAGATCTGGTGACTGTGGGGGCCATTTTAGTACAGTGAACTCATTGTCATGTTCAAGAAACCAATTTGAAATGATTCGAGCTTTGTGACATGGTGCATTATCCTGCTGGAAGTAGCCATCAGAGGATGGGTACATGGTGGTCATAAAGGGATGGACATGGTCAGAAACAATGCTCAGGTAGGCCGTGGCATTTAAACGATGCCCAATTGGCACTAAGGGGCCTAAAGTGTGCCAAGAAAACATCCCCCACACCATTACACCACCACCACCAGCCTGCACAGTGGTAACAAGGCATGATGGATCCATGTTCTCATTCTGTTTAAGCCAAATTCTGACTCTACCATCTGAATGTCTCAACAGAAATCGAGACTCATCAGACCAGGCAACATTTTTCCAGTCTTCAACTGTCCAATTTTGGTGAGCTCGTGCAAATTGTAGCCTCTTTTTCCTATTTGTAGTGGACATGAGTGTTACCCGGTGGGGTCTTCTGCTTTTGTAGCCCATCCGCCTCAAGGTTGTGCGTGTTGTGGCTTCACAAATGCTTTGCTGCATACCTCGGTTGTAACAAGTGGTTATTTCAGTCAAAGTTGCTCTTCTATCAGCTTGAATCAGTCGGCCCATTCTCCTCTGACCTCTAGCATCAACAAGGCATTTTCGCCCACAGGACTGCCGCATACTGGATGTTTTTCCCTTTTCACACCATTCTTTGTAAACCCTAGAAATGGTTGTGCGTGAAAATCCCGATAACTGAGCAGATTGTGAAATACTCAGACCAGCCCGTCTGGCACCAACAACCATGCCACGCTCAAAATTGCTTAAATCACCTTTCTTTCCCATTCTGACATTCAGTTTGGAGTTCAGGAGATTGTCTTGACCAGGACCACACCCCTAAATGCATTGAAGCAACTGCCATGTGATTGGTTGATTAGATAATTGCATTAATGAGAAATTGAACAGGTGTTCCTAATAATCCTTTAGGTGAGTGTATGTGCATGTCCTGAATATGATTATGCATGGCTCTAGTGGAATTATGCCAGTTTGAAATGGTACAGCTTACATAAAACTTTTCTGTTTGATTTCTAATTCAAAATACTCCCACACCTCGTTTGTCTTTTGAGCGGTCATTTCTGTGCTCTCCGTGACTGACACGAAGAAAACGCATCTGAAGTAAAATAAAAAGATTAGGCCCTATCTCTTAAGGTATTTTTTTCCCCCAAGTCTTTTATTTTAATGTGCTATTTAAAATGCTTTTAAATATAAATGTAACAAAGTTCAAAGCGCAGGGAAGGAGGAGGAACTAGTGACCGGAAAACGGTAAACGGAAGTTTTAAATTAAATAAAACGAAAGTAAACAGCAGGTGCTTCATAGCCGACTGCCGCCAATACATAGACAAAATGCAACTTAATTGTCCCAGGCCTGGTCTTTTCTCATCTTACACTGTCGTCACTCCTCCTCTTATCCTTCGGAGCTCCAGGGACTCCAGACTGGTGCAGCGCTCAGTTTCCACTGCTCACACTCTTCTCTTCACTCTTGTTAGTAATATGTGCAGCTAAAATAATATAATCCAACTAATAGAAAGGGACATCCACATACTTTTGGCCATGTAGTGTTTGTCCTTTAAGTCCAAGAAGCAAAACAAATGAGTGTGTTTGTTCTTCATTATGTTTTTTTATGTCTCGGCAGCAGGTGTGTGTGCGCGCACAGGGTCATCCGCTCAGGCTAAAGAGACGGACTGCACACTTCACTCCCCCAGTAGCTCCTGCAGCAAGGCTAATGCAGTGACCTCAAAGTTCAAAGACAGACAAAGAGGGAGACAGGACGGCGGAGATTGAAAGGGTAAAGCGAAGAGGTCTAAAGACTGAAGGTGACATCCCAACCCCTTATTCTCAAACAACATCCCTGAGGCGGTTTCTCATTAGGCTTCAGATTATCACATTATTGCCACGGCATCATAATGGATGCTCTTTGCTGACCCCACAGGGCTGCCACAAAGCCATTACATCACCGGTTTTAACCAGTAAAAAACCACCACCATTCTCTCGACTTTTATGTCTGCTGTTTTCTTTGTCTTTCTCTCTTTTTCTTTCTCTTGCCCTCTCAGTTTCTCAGAAATGGTTCCTTGAGAGACTCCATGTCAGCTTTTATGTAATAATTTCTTTCAGCTTGTTCCAGTTCCAGAAGTATACTGGATGTCTGTGTGAGTGTGTTAGAGAGACAGAGCCCTTCATTTTCACAGATCCATTCAGACCTCAGTGAACCTCTGAAGAATCTCTTAGGCCATATGGCCCAAGTGAGAATATGACTTGAGAACTTGAAGGAACAGTTGGTGAGGAGAAAAGATATCATAAATTATATACATCTTTTCTTTAATAAGGCTTAAATGTGTCAGTGCAAGATTTTGTGAAAGTCACAACTTCTTCGACAGTGGGGTATGCATATCTATATAACCCTAAAAGATACTTGTGCCTTGTCTTTAAGCTGTTATGCATAAGAATGGGCCAGATATTCACCTTTGCATTAATGTCATTACACTTGTTAATGAAAGAAAAGATGGACAGTATAGACTGTCCTTCACACAAAATGGGTAATGCTGCAAAATAACCACATTAGTTAACTGGCAATTTGGGCCAAAAAAAAAAAAAAAAGCCACAGCATTCCTTTAAAAGTGATTATTTGTTAGCTTGATAATGAAAGAGTGTCTGGTGAGTGGTTCACAATTGTCTCGACTTATTAACAATACTCATGTTGTCTTGTTTTCTGTCTTTCAGATGAAGACATAGATGAGGAGGCATTTATTCTCTTTGATGAGGACACTATCAAAAATCAAAAGAGAATTGTTGTTTATTTTTCTATTTTTTATTTCTAATATTGTTATTACAGTGTGACCTAAAATAAATAGGAAAATAAACAACAAAATGTGTTTTTTTTTCATACAGATTTTAATTTAATGCAATAAAAATGTAAAAGTGCTTGAAGTGTGTAATATAATGTAAAACAAAGTTTTATTTTCTGAAATAAGGCATACTGGGATAGTAACCCAAGTTAGGTTATTTTTGACCCAACTCCTGGGTTAAAAAAGGATCAACTAATTTTTGGGTTATTTCTACCCAGATGTTGGGTTTTTTAAACCCAACATTTGGGTCAGGTATTTAACCCAGAATTTGGGTCAAAAAGAATAACCCAATTTTCTGGGTTGAAATAACCCATAAATTAGTTGGTCCCTTTTTAACCCAGGAGTTGGGTCAAAAATAACTCATTATGGGTTATTTTTAACCCAGGAGTTTTTAGTGTGTAAAAACATAGCCTATCTATTTAACATGTATTTTGGAGAATGTCACTATATGTGTCCTTATGTGATTGTAACGTGTGTGTGCGTGTGTAAATGTATTGTAATGCACAATGTAAAGCAACCTTGAGCTATGGAAAGGCACTACATAAATAAAACTTCTTCTTCTTCTTCTTCTTCTATAAAAAGACTTTTCAAACTCTTCCAGTCATGGCAGCCCTGAACTAATCACCACACATTAAAGTTTACGGAATGAAGTACTGATCTCAAATCTCAAATGACATCATTACAGGTACAAGACAATTCTTTCATAAGTTTGTTTGGTGATAAATACAACTCTGTGTCATTGTTCCCTTTCGTGGGAACTCGTGCTGCATCCCAGTTGACACTTTGGGGAATGCCTGCATCGTCCCTCAAAGCCTGATGCTGTCCACCAAGCCTTGTTGCAAGACTTCTTCTCTGGTGGGCAAGGCGCAGATGGCGGCAGGTCGGAGATTGTTTATATATGATGGAATTTTGCAAGCATACCAGGATGACCTGCTTAGGGAATTAGACGAGAAAGAAGAGATGGGGCCTGATGCTATTAAAGAGCTGCTTCGGCCACTGATTTAGCTCTCCGTGCCACTAAGGAGACGGCTCCCGCCATAATTGCAGCTCTGGTGGCTAAGGAGAGACACTTATGGCGGAACCTCTCGGGTATCAAGGAGAAGGACAAGTCTTTCCTCCTTGATGCCCCACTGTCGCCTCCTGGCCTATTCGGCGATGCTGTGAGCAGTGTCGTCGAGATGTTTCAGGAAGCAAATAAACAGGCAGCAGCATTTCAGAGGTTCATATCGCGTCAACATCAATCCCATGGGGCTGCTGCCAAAGGGCAGCCGCAGCCATCTACATTGGGCTCCTCACACAGGCAGAAACAGATGAAGCAGCACTTTCACTCGAAGCTTAAGTAGGAAAAGACAGATCTGAGGAAGGCTTCGGGAAAGAGGTCCTGATGCGATGCGTAGGCCTCTGAGGGCGCCCTGAAATCAATTTGTCTACCCTGTTGCCCACGGCGCTTCAAGTTACAACGATTTCCAGTGGACCCCGAACCTCATTGTCCGCACAAAAACGTTGTGTGTCATGAGGGGTTCGCCCTCCCAAGGAGGCCTATAGAAATATCAGTTCACTTCCTCTAATAGACAGATTCCTCTAACAGACTTTCTGGCAGCTTGAAGAGCTATACCAAAGGTGTCTAAGTAGGTCCTGCATATAGTACAGAAAGGATACAGGATCCAGTTTGGGCATCAGCCACTCAGGTTCAATTGGGTACTGACCACGATAGTGGGCTCAGAGCAGGCTTGGGTTAAGGAACAGGGGCCGGTTGCATAGTCATTATCTTAAGACTGTGTCTAATAAATAGTCTGACTAACTAAAGTCACTGAAGAAAGACCATTGCATAAAATAAGCTCACATCTATCTTTATGAAGACGCTGAACAATTTAAACAAAATGGCCGACAGTACGCGCTTGTCACAGTTTTCCTTTGCAGAAAATATATGTATATAAGAGGAACACAATGCTGCTAAATCAACTTTAATTAACAAATTTAACGATTACAACGGCAATAGCAAAAAACACAAAGCTTGGACCACAATATCGGAAAGAGTTAACAGTGTCAACCCATCTGTGTCACGATCCGTCAAAGATGTTCAAAAACGTTTTAAAATATGGTTCAAGAGGCAAAAAAAGGATTTTTTTAAGCGAAAAAACCCAGAAACTGGGGGAGGACCATCTCCTAAACTGAAAAGGACAACGGAAATGATCATTGAAATATACGGAGACTAATCTCCGATGTTTTGGGGAATCCCCGGGGGGAGGGAGAGCGGATATCCGGGCGGAGTATGACCAAACAACACAAAGTGAAGGTAAAGTTATGCTTTCAATCTTTCAGCTTAGTCAGCCCTCTACTATTCCTTACAACAATGTTTTAAGTTAAAAACAGATTAACAGTGTTTAAGTATGCAATAACGTACAAGCGGCTGTGCTGTATTGTGAGTCACGGCTGAAGGCAGGACGCGAAGCGGACTTATTCAAGAGCACTAGCATCGAGTACTTTATTGCTTTTATAAAACGGTTATGACAAAGTACAAATATTATAAAATACAATAAGTGGACACAGGTTAGGGGAAATCACTTGTAATACCATGTAGTGGGTTAGGGTTAGGGTTAGGGTTAGGGTTAGTCCTTTAGTCCTGCCACGGCCAAGAGAGTGGTCTTCCTTTTTTATGCAGTGGCGGTACTGCAGGCGTGGAGGAAGCACAGGACGTCTGCCAATCCAGAGACTGTTCCTGAGCCTGTGTCTTCGGACAAGATGGCCGCCGCCGAGCCTGTTCACGTCACGCCTGCCGAGCCTGTGTCTTCGGACAAGATGGCCGCCGCCGAGCCTGTTCATGTCACGCCTGCCGAGCCTGGGTCTTCGGACAAGATGGCCGCCGCCGAGAGTGTTCACGTCACGTCTGCCGAGCCTGTGTCTTCCGACAAGATGGTCGCTGCCGAGCCTGTGTCTTCGGACAAGATGGCCGCCGCCAAGCCTGTTCACGTCACGCCTGCCAAACCTGTGTCTTCGGACAAGATGGCCGCCGCCGAGCCTGTTCACGTCACGCCTGCCGAGCCTGTGTCTTCAGACAAGATGGCCGCCTCCGAGCCGGTGGCGTCTGTTCCTGTGCCTGAGCCGGTGGCGTCTGTTCCTGTGCCTGAGCCGGTGGCGTCTGTTCCTGAGCCGGTGCCTGTTCCTGAGCGGGTGTGCCTGTTCCTGTTCTGTGCCATGTGCCATGGCCGCCCGAGGGGTCGTCTCCACCATGGCCGCCCGATGGACTGTCTGCTCCGTCCTGGCCGCCTGAGTGGAAGTATCTGCTGTGGCCGCCCGAGAAGTCGTCTCCACCATGGCCACCTGAAGGGTCGTCTCCACCCTGGCCGCCTGATGGACTGTCTGCTCTGCCCTGGCCGCCTGAAGGGTCGTCTCCGCCCTGGCCGTCTGACGAGTCGTCTGTTTTGCCCTGGCCGTCGGCTAAGCCGTCAACCCTTGTCCTTGTTCCCCTTCATGGACCTGGCCCTCCCCCTGATCCTCCACTATTCCACCTCCCGCCTGGACTCTTGTTTTGTCTGTTGTCACGTCTTGGAGCGTCTGGTAGCCGCTCCGTTGAGGGGGGGTTATGTCACAGTGTCTGTTTGTGTATCACTGGTGTCAGCTAGAGGTCCTTGTCTCCACGGTGTCATCCTGTTCATGAACTGCATTCCCCACAATCCCTGTCTGTACCAATCACTGTTCATTGCACTCAGCTGTTCCCCGTCATCATTGTACCCAGCTGTTCCCTGTTATTCATTGTTAGTTCTTGTTATATATACCCTGCCAGTCTAGTGTTTGTCACGGATTCCTTGTCTTATATCACGCCACTTCCGTTCCCTGTATTTCCTGTTTGTGTTCTTGTTTCTTGGATTGATTATTTGGATTTTGACCTCTGCCTGGAAGACTACGATTTTGGATTTACCCTAATAAACCTTTACTGCACTTGGATCTTTCCTTTTCCCGTTCCTTTGTGTGTGGATCGTGACAGTTTTTGTCTAAAATGTACCAGTCCAGTCACTTTCTAATTTTGCTAATGTTGTTCTTGTTCTTTTTTTAATTTATTTTTAAAGATGATGATTTGGACAGCACCCAAATGGCACCTGTGGGAAGCGGCTCAGACACCGAGACACAGAAAGACACTCCAAGCAAGATAACCATGAACAATATACTTGAAAAACAATATAAAATATTAACACTGGAAGAGACTAAACTAAAATTAGAAATACAAAAACTAGAATTAGAGAAAACTAAGCTAAAGTTGGAGCTACAAAAACTTGGACATGAACTATAGATCTCATCGACCATTGTCCAATAACTAATCAAACAATTGTATTTAATAATTCCTGGTATTTAATTTTGAATGTACATAATGTTTACATACAGAATCTTTAAATATATTTTAAGCCTGGTTCACACGGGCCGATTTTAAAATTGTCGGCCGATTTTCCAAACCTGAGAGACCCCACACACGGGGATAAAAAATCACGGGTCTAACAGTTTTGGTCGTACAGTGTGTGGTGCGCAGCCACACGGCAAAATCCACGGCAATTTGACTCCCGAGCATTCCCAGATCAGACGGGAAATCGCGCAAAATACCTCGAGATCAAACGTGACTTCAGAGTAAACAATCATGGCGGACGAAGAGGATGCAGTGGCAATAGTTTGTAGTTTGTTTTTAACCGAAAAAAAAAAACGTTATCAAAAGAAAAGGCGATGATCTCTGACGTCCACCAGACTTTCTGGTGCGCCATGCCGCCGGCTGTTTTGATTATATTTCCCGGTGTTTCCTCGCCGCCTCGTCACCTCGCTTTCTGATTGGCTACACTCCACAGTCCACAGGCTGCGTGCTCGGGGGACACCACACACGAGAAGAAATCGGGCCAAATAAATCCAACATGTTGGATATCCCCGATTTGAGATCGGAGCGGTCCCGACGTCCTTCCGAGCAGTGTTAATTTCGTTGACGAATAATTGTCGTCATTATTTTCGTCAACGACATTTTTTCACAGACGAAAACGATACGATAACTAAATAAAAAATAGTTTTGAATGACAAAAACTATGACGAAAATCTATTGACATTTTCGTCAACGAATAAAAACTAGACGAAAATGTTAGATAGTGACGATTTGGGAAGCGATCCAGTCTGATGTCCTGCATTTGTGGTAGATGCGCACAATTGTACTGTAACGTGATCTACCCAGCGGCACACGAGTTGGCATGCGCTGCATGTCTCATAAAACGTTAAAACATGTAAACGTCTGGGAGAATGAATAGAGCAGACATGAAGATCTGAATAAGAGTGACGACGCAAAAAAAAAAGAGCTATATTCGGTATGGTTTTCTGTGCGCACACACCCGACCCGAAGCGTGCAGCCATTCACATAGACACCTAGCCTATACAGCGCGCGAGTACAGAATTGAGCTTTCTTTCATGCCTGAATGGACAAATACACACAAATATTATGTCTAAATGTCCGTTTTGGAGAGTATTCACGTAAATTGTGTCGGTTATGTCTTAAACAGTTGTGAGTGTATCTATGTGCATCAGTGCAATTCTGGATCCGCATGTCATTGGACATGATCCGATGTCTTAAAGTGACAGTGGGTAATAAACCTAATGCGGTCTGTGTCCTTAATATTGATCAAGCAACAAAAGAAAAAGAGAAAAGCATTCACTGCTCGTTAATAGCGTTAATAAGGATTAATTATATTTAATTCATACAAATAAATATGTCTGCTTGAAAGAATAGAGAATGATGTATGCAAGTAGTTATAAAGAATTCATATATCATTCGTTGAAAAAAAGACAGTCTTCTACTTTAGGAAAAGTGGTTTTATTTAATTTTAAGATATTTTTTAAGTTACAGTAGTTAAATCTGTATCTGTATTGCACGTTCAAACTTTAAAATCATTCATATTAGCAGGTTAATATATGTTTTCTCCGGGAGTATATGGGTTTGAAAATTTTAGAGAAATTCTAAATAAATGCATTTAAATTGAAACCCATTATATTTTAGTCGACTAAATCTACTGTAGATTTAGTCGACTAAAATCTTATTGTATTTCGTCGACTAAAACTAGACTAAAACTAAAACAATTCAGATGACTAAAATATGACTAAAACTAAATGGCATTTTAGTCAGAAGACTATGACTAAAACTAAATCAAAATTTGCTGTCAAAATTAACACTGCTTCCGAGCAGACGAGAGCAGCCTTAACATACCACACACGGCAGGAATATCTGATCAGATTATTTTACGATAATCGGAGCATCCTTAAGATTGTCGGAAGGGGTGAATCGGGGCTAAAATCGGCCTAATTATCCTGCCGTGTGAACCAGGCTTAAGAGATTTGAAGAGTTTTTGTGATTTGAAGATTATATCATATTTCAGCTGATTTTACTGATACTATGCATCAAATGTTTTGTAAGTATTGTCTCAATGAATAAATTATATTATGTCCAATTCATTTGAAAGTATAAATTCTTTCATTTTTCTCAGTCAAACTGGACTCCAGTTTGGAGTTTCAGGACTCCAAAACAACTTTCAATAACATTCCTTGTTTTGGCATGGGCTGTGTTGTACCGAGCTTGAGGCACACTGACTGGATTTAAGAAAGGTGTGAGTAGCCAGGGTTTTAGTGGATAACCAGAGTCACCCAAGAGCACCCTGCAATTCTCCTCTCAAATGCATCATGAATTTGGGAATTCACTAAAATTCTAGAGTCATGGGTTGATGCTGGCCAACGAGCAACACAGTTGAGCACTCTTAGTTTGGCATCACAAATGGCCTGCATGTTAATACTGTGGTAGCCTTTCCTATTAACAAACAATGGCTCATGAGTTCAAGGTACTTGAATCCTAATGTGTGTTCCATCAATGGCTCCAACTACATTTGGAAATCCTGCAATGTAGAAAGAAATCTGCCTTCACCTTGTTCAAGGTAGAGACGTCAGTCGGATAAAGTGGAAGTCTTCCTGACAGTGCACAGGCAACCCGATGAATAATTATTGATGATGTGTGTACCCCAATTAAGTCTGCAGCTGTGTTTATAAAACATCCTGTGGCAAAGAAGCGTAGAGCTAGACATACTTGTAGCAGTGGAGGGATGCTAAAATTTCTTGAAGTTTTAGGCCTCAAATGCTCCTCCAAGTCAATTGCTAGTTCTTGTATTGTATGTCTAGGAAACCTTAGCTTCTCCAGCAGTTCCTTTTCAGAAAGGACTTCTAATGGGTTTGAACAGTCTTCGAAAACTCTTTCTCTTCTTATTGCCCTTTCATAAAAGCAAATATTAAAATGTGCCATACCGCAAGACAAAGTCGGGCCACTTTTGTGAATCTGGAGCACTTGACAGTTTATTAATTTCCATGGCAACATAGATTGTAAAGGAAAGTTAGCCAAAGGGGAACCACTGAAGGGTTACAAATTTAAGAATCTATTTCAGATATGCTTCCTTACATAACACGGTGAAAAATACTGATTTTAGCTTTTAAGGTTAAGATGTCAGCAAAGTTGCAATCTCTATTGTGTTTTAAATGAGTCAGATCACTGAGATTCTCACCTTTCGGAGCCCAGACATTGAATCGTTAGGTTGATTGGATTAGCTGTAGGGGAGACTTTTACCTTTGTCTTTAATGGCTCTGGGATGGCCCTTGGAACCGGAGTTCCTGGCCAGTATCAGCATTTGAATAGGTATGCTGATTAAATTGAGACTGCCGGTCTGGGGCGGGTTCCTTAACCTGTATACTCATTTACATGCTTTGTTTGAATTTGTCTCCACCTTCAAAAGTCCCTCCTCCTAAAATGCCTATAAGACACCATGTAAATTTATGTACGTTAGATTTTGTTGGACGAACCGCAGCCGCGCTCAAATAAAGAAACTCTTCTGTTTGAACGTGATCCCAACGTCTCCTGGTCTGCTTTGAAGAAAGAAAAAACTTTCCAACAGATGGTGCCGTGTGACCCGGATGGAGAAACTGAAACTCAACAAAGAACTTCAAGCTCAAAGATCTGAATCTTGAAACTTCAAGCTCAACAAAGATCTGACAAAGATTGCCAGACTGAATCTTTCCAGCTTCCTCCAGATTGAAAACTTCAAGCTCCAAAAAGATCTCAAAGCCTGACTGAGTTCCAGACTGAATCTTGAAACTTCAAGCTCAAAGATCTCAACAAAGCTGACTGAGTTCCAGACGAATGTTTTCTGTACAACCAACGATTCGGTGAGTTTCACTCTATTCAAAGAACCGATGCAGACCAGTAAAAATTGGTTTTCCTCTGCGCCGACAGAGAAGAAGTTAACAAACAGCTGCAGGATTTTGTTAACTAAGTTATCCTCTAAAGTTGTCTTTTAGAGATGAAATTTATCCTCTGTTCTTGTCAGGCAGGGAATATTAGCGTAAAGTGCTAGTTTTGTATTTGTGTTATCTTTTGCTCTGGGCAAGGAAGGTTAACAATAGTTGATCTGTGTTAACGTGTACCCTCTGTTGATCAGAGAAGTTTAGTGTTTGTTTGTGTGGTAACATAGAAATTCACAAAATGTTTAGGAAAAGTACTAGACTGATTCCCACAACTGAGAAAGCTGGACTAGCTACACCTTTAACAGATAGTGAATTCAAGTCTTTGTTATCAGAGCACATGGACTCCATCGTGACTGAACCAGTCAGATTGAATTTAACAAAGAAATTTGGCATTGATGCAGACAAAATATGGTCAATTGAAGATTGTAAGAAGGTACTAGGAAAAAGTATTCGCAAGAACAATGTGAAAGCCATTATCTGTTGTCACAGAGAATTTGGTTTAACACTAGCTACAGAACAGTCTAAGCGCAACTCAGAGCTAGAGAAACAGATCAAAGAGCTCCGTACTAGATTATCTTCTGTGACTAAGAAAGTAAACCGCAACAAAGATGCAGAAAAAACTGATGTGGAAGAAGTTAGTCAGCCTGATAACAATTATCCTGAATTAAAAGCTTTCTTTGAAACAGATGTAGCCATCCGATCAGTAACTGATGAGCCTGTAGATTCAGTGCAGGTTTGTGGGGCTAGGAGAAGATCTCAGGGAACTGAAAGTGTTACTCCCAACTTTCCTGTTGTCCAAATACAAACTGTTGCCAAAACATCTTTAGCTCCTAAGGAAATAGAGAGACTTGTTGAAAGTTTGCCATCAGTGCAAAGAAATTTTTCTGAGTTTAGGAGAGAGTTGTCCAAAAAGATGCGGCTCTATGATATGTCTCTAGCTGAAGTCACCCAGCTAATATCCCAGATCTTGACTGAGTCAGAATTCAAAGATTTTGAAAGTGCTGTAAATAATTCTGAACTGCAACAGGCCAGTAAAGATGAATTGAGAGAGGAAGTTTTGAAAGTGTTAAAGAACATTGTTGGACCAAAAGTTGACTGGTCAAAGATCACCATTTGTTTGCAGAAGAAGGGTGAAACTGTTTGTGAGTACACAGAAAGATTTTGTCAGTCAGCTGCAGCATACAGTGGTATAGCGGACACTTCAGAGAAGGTGTTAGATGATAATGGCCCTTTAGTTTGCACATGGTCTGATGGGCTTTTGTCAGAACACAGAAAGGCATTGCCTTTCTTAAACATCACATGGGCTACGAGAAATTTGCAAAACAACTTGGACAGTTTAGCTACTTGGGAAAGAGACTCTGATGTTAAAGAAAGAGTAAAAATTGCAGCAGCATCCTTTAAGATTAACACAGAGAATGAACAGAAACGCAAACGTCCTAAGAGAGAACGTCCTAAGAGAGAGCTGTAATTACTGTGGTAAACCTGGCCATTGGATGAGAGAGTGTAGGAAAAACAAAAAGAACTTTAAAGAGGTTAACAAGGTTACTCAGCTTCTGCTCAGCTTGCTTGCTACTCTGAAGCAGCCCCTCCCCTCCTCATTAAACTCATTGTGCAACTTGATACGGTGTTAACCATTTAGGCTGTGATTGCTTAATCTCCCCAGTAACTTACAACAAAGATGAAAGACTTATTGACTGTCACAGCCTTCGTTAGGGGGACATTCAGTATACTCACAGCCTTAAATGTTATACCACAGAAATATTCCAGTCAGACCCCCATGCTCTAGTATTATGATGTATATTAAGACTGATGTTTCACTGGAGAATGGAAATGTGCCAATTTTCTCACACACTGTACAGTGTGCACACAACAGGGACAGAATAGGACACACAGACCAGTGCGGAGCCCATGGAAGAACCGAAAGCAACAGGCTTCGGGGGTCAGCCATGTGGTGAAGATTTCCTCATAGGTTTCCCCCTCAGTAGCTTATCCCCACCTCACTGGTCCATAGGTGTCAAAACAATTAAGAAATAGAGAAAGAATGAAACAACAACAGCAAACTCTAAAAACCATACAACCCTAGTGTTTGAAGAAATACTGCTCTGTTTTCTGTTTTCTTTCTTCCTCTGTACAGATACCACTTGATGGATGTTCCGAGATCCATATGCAACGACCGTCTCACCTGCATATGAAGCCACAACCTCAAGAAGACAACTAGACCCACTGCTGAACGAACTATCCCAAAAGAAAAAGAAAAAATACACAACGCAGAGACTTCACGGACCCTAATTGCATGTTTTGTTTCTGTGTCAGCATGCAATTACAGATGAACAACACAGATCATGCTTGTGCCTGTAACTTTTTCAAGTTACAAGAATGAACTTTTAAGTGTCTAAATTTGTATTTTGTGAGAGTTTTTAAGAACTCTCAAAGAGGGGACTGAAGGGTTACAAATTTAAGAATCTATTTCAGATATGCTTCCTTACATAACATCACGGTGAAGAATACTGATTTTAGCTTTTAAGGTTAAGATGTCAGCAAAGTTGCAATCTCTATTGTGTTTTAAATGAGTCAGATCACTGAGATTCTCACCTTTCGTAGCCCAGACATTGAATCGTTAGGTTGATTGGATTAGCTGTAGGGGAGACTTTCACCTTTGTCTTTAACCCTCTGAGGTCTGAGCTGTTTTCTGGCCCTGGAGGTGTTCTGACATGCTCTGACATTTGTGCTTATTTCTGTTACTTGTGACATTGTCATGGCTAAAGTCTGATTACACTGTATTTAGCACAAACTCTGCTACAATAATATATCAGCAGCATGTATATAAAAGTTTGTAGTTTTGAGATAATGACATTTATGCGTGGTTTGTGAAAATACCAACAAAAAAAAATTCACTGAAATAAGGCCATGAAACCCATACTGATTATTTCTTCACAAGACTTTTGAAAATTGTATCACGTAGCCTAGAATATTTGCTCCAAAACTATGTGAAAATCACCCTGACTGCTCATTCAGATAAGACAATATATTGATTTAAAATTTCTAAGACGTGTTTTGTGTGAGAAAGCCATATGCGAAGAGGCGTGATCATCTCATGAATATGTAAGCCTTCAACACCTGAGAAAGACAAAGACACTCCCCTAACGGCCCTATTAGGAGCGATCAGGCCCTGTCATTCAGAGCAACCTTGCACAAAGAATGAGGAGATTTAAAAAAGAATGGCTTTTAGATTGTTTGGATTTATTTACAACACAACATAATCCAAAAAAACACAACAAATGACAAAAGAGCACATTGGAAACAATGATCCAAAGACAGAGACCTTTGTGCCATTCCTAAAAACATTGTACATACCTTTCATTTCCAAGGTGTTTGATTTTCACTTTACCATGTTCATGTACAGAGACTCATGTGAATGTTGAAGTCAGCAGGACTCAGTTGCATCTGGTCCCTGAAAGAAAAGAAAAAAAGTGAACATACTGGTATCAAGAGAAACTAGGCCTGCACGATTTTGGGAATACATTTTAGATTTTTCTGGTTAAAATTGCTTTTTAAAACTCACAGAATACACACACACAAATGTTTCCAACAATATATAATATAATGAACACCATGTTTGTTGTGCCTTGTAGGCATAAGCTATGTGCAGTATTGCATAAAATAATTATAACAATAACCTATAGCAGCCTATAAATCTTCCAAAAGATTTCAGTAACAATGCTAGAGAAAAATATATTGATTATCTTATGTTACTTCAAATGTTTCCATTCGTTATGATGATATGAAATGAGATAATAGTAAAAACATAAAGCCTAATGTTTGGTGCATTTTTCCTTTCAAACGCAATCGCGCTCCAAAATATGATACATTCAAACCCACAGCGCGCTCCAAAATATGATACATTCAAACGCGATCCCGCTCCAAAATATGATACATTCAAACCCACAGCGCGCTCCAAAATATGATGCATTCAAACGCGATCGCGCTCCAAAATATGATACATTCAAACGCGATCGTGCTCCAAAATATTAAACATTATGGTTATACAAATCTATGTTTGAGCAGATATCCACAAACAGTATTTAACAGTAAACACGGGTCTAAATAGTATAATATTCACCATATATCTAGCAACAGTTCAACTGCAATGTGAAGTTTATGCAACAATACCATAAACTAATAAGTAAGAATTTCTTACCTTACATCTTTCTTGTCTTCAAATCGCGTTCTTCTTCTTCTGATGTAAATCCAATGTAAGCTCAGACGTGTCTTCCAAACTCGACGAAAAGCAGAGACTTGTGAAGTGTTTTGGTGTTTTGTGTTTGAGGTAATGAGGGCGTTCGCGTTGCATGTGGACGATTTGCATGTGAATCACTTTTGCGCGAGTGGGCGTGGTCGAATTAAAAGTAATTAGCAAGCGTTTGAGATACTGGACATCCTGTTGGTTTTATACAAATTACTTAAACAGAGAATATTTGTTTTCAGTTTGAATCCGATCATTTAAAAGTACACACTTAAATGTGTATAAAGGTGTATGGCTCATAAATGTGTGACAAGTATTCGCTGAGTTTTGTTTCAGTTTATAGACGTGCTCAAGAAAAAAAAGTTCACCGCGACGGAGAGGCAGAACGCACACCCTGTTTATTTTCTTTATTTTACAAAAGCACAATGTTTTGATTTGATTGTAAGTGGACACATACAAAAGTAGAAATATCACAGATTCTTTTTTTATATTTCTTTTTTCTGTATAACCATAAATGACGGAGTAATTTAAGTTTATTGTACTACAATGTGAAGAAAATCCAGCAAAACGCGGGGGCGCGTTTGCCGACCTCAGAGGGTTAATGGCTCTGGGATGGCCCTTGGAACCGGAGTTCCTGGCCAGTATCAGCATTTGAATAGTTATGCTGATTAAATTGAGACTGCCGGTCTGGGGCGGGTTCCTTAACCTGTCATTTACATGCTTTGTTTGAATTTGTCTCCACCTTCAAAAGTCCCTCCTCCTAAAATGCCTATAAGACACCATGTAAATTTATGTACGTTAGATTTTGTTGGACGAACCGCAGCCGCGCTCAAATAAAGAAACTCTTCTGTTTGAATGTGATCCCAACGTCTCCTGGTCTGCTTTGAAGAAAGAAAAAACTTTCCAACACAGTCTTACTTTTTTGTCTTAAATTAGACCAGTCTAAAATGTTATGCAACTGACTTAAAAAGTAAATACCAGTCTTAAAGAAAAAAAAAAAGATGACTAACTTGCAAGACTAGTCTTAAATAGATTAATGCAACCGGCCCCAGGAGGTGCATTCTCTTCTGGCAAAGGGGGCTATAGAACTTTTTCCTCCACCAGAGAGAAATAATAGGTTTTACAGCTGGTACTTCATTGTTCCGAAAAAGGATTGGGGGTTGTGTCCCATTATAGATTGAGGCAATTAATCTGATCTCTGAGGAGATACAGGTTCAAGATGTTTCAAATCATGTCCGAGGACTGGTTTGTAACGATTGATCTGAAAGATGCATACTTCCACATATCCATTATTCAAAAACACACAGGAAGTTCCTGAGGTTCGCATTCAGGGGCGAAGCATACCAATATCGGGTTCTTCTGTCTGGCCTAGCATTATCCCCTCATTAACACCTACAAGTATCCAAAATCAAACTAGGCCAGGTTATCACTGTGAAACAGTTTCAGAGACTGATGGGGATGGGGATCTGTTTGTGTCTCGAGAGATGACTCAATGCCCGTTGTGGTTCTCCCTCACATATCCAGCTCCTCTGGGACTGGATGCCATGGTACAGACATGGCTGAGGCTACGTCTGCATGCCTTTCCCCCGATCGTTCTGCTCCCGGGAGTTCTAGAAAGAATATGCCAGGACGGGGTTCGCCTCCTTTTGGTAGCCCCGTTTTGGTCGGACAGAGTGGGGTTTTCGGACCTGTCAGCACTCCTAGATCATCGGTTCCCAACAGGGGGGTCGCGGCCCACAAGGGGGCCTCAGCGAGCACTGTGGGGGGTTGCGTCATATTTTGAAAAGTTTTGAGCAATTTGCATTAAATAAAAGTCCTTAACTTTTTTCTGTTCAAAATGTATATAATGAGCGAGTTCATCATGAATCCATTTTCCAAACCGTGTTTGTGTCTTATCCTGAATCACTATGGTACACCTATAATAAGTGATTACATTGGGACTATTTTACCCTGGTGTAGCCCAGTACCTGCGTGACTCGTCATAGACGCACACAGAGAGAAGTAGTTCCGGCTACAATGTTCTTCCGAAAGACGCATTATTCTGTTAATAAACGCATGTTTGTTATCGCTCGCTATAGCGCCAAAAGTGTCAAAAGTAAAGCCTCACATTGATAAAGCCTCACAAATAACATGCAAGTATTGAGGCCCCAGACAGAAGTCATTTAGTAATAGCCTATATTCATTCTTTTTTTACACACAAGTGTGAATACTGATATTTTTGTTATTGCATTTAAAATAGGGCAAATTTATAGGCTACTCCTAGGCTTACATTTTTAAATTACAAAGGGCCTACTAATGTTTTTGTTATTGTATTTTCAATATTATAGGCTATTATTTGTGCATAAACATATCTGTTTATAGTAAACATACCGTTTGTTTGAAAACAACATATTTTGTCATCCTTGCTGCAAGCTTACAAGAGCGAAAATATCATTAAATGTGAAGGGGGGCCCTAAAATATTTTCTTGGGAAAAAGGGGGTCTCAGACAAAAAAAGGTTGGGAACCACTGTCCTAGATGGTCTTCCGTGGGAGATTTCAGTCAGGAGGGACCTCTTTTCGAGGTAGTAGAGACCATTCTCAACTCTAGAGCTCCCTCCATAAGGAAACTATATATTTGGTGGAGGGTATTCACTTCACAGATTAGACCCAGTTAACTGCCCAGTGGCTTCTGTGCTGGAGTTTCTGCAAGAACGCTTCTCTGCATGTCTTTCTCCGTCAGCACTTAAAGTTTATGCTTTCCACACACCCACATGGATCTTTGGGGAAGCACCATTTGGTATCTTGTTTCCTTTGTGGTACTCTGAGGATGAGGCTCAGAGTCCCGGCCTAGGACCTAGCCGTAAGATTGGAAGGGTTGTCTTGGCAACCTTTGAGCCCTTGGATTTGGCAACAAATAAGTGCATCGCTCTAAAGATGACATTTCTATTAGCGATTACTTTAGGTAGGAGAGTAGGAGATCTGTAGGCCCCGTCGGTTGCCACCTCCTATATTGAGTTGGCCCCGGGTAGGGTGAAGGCTATTCTCCGCCTGAGGCCGGGTTATGTTCCCAAGGTAGCCACTTATGTGGCCCGGTCAGCAGTCCTTCAGGCCTTTCATCCTCCTCCTCACGTGTCGGCAGAACAAGAGAAGCTACATTTATTTTGTCCTGTCAGAGCTCTTAAAGTCTATATACGTAAGACTTCTCAATGGAGGAAAACTGACCTCGAAAGGGGAGCATCTCAGGTTACGCATGTAACTATAGTTCCCTGAGAGGGGAACGAGATGTTGCGTCCACTTGCCATACTTCCTGCATGCCTGGGAGTGGCTTGCTTCAGCCTATCAAAAGCTGATGTTGTTGTGATGCCGTCTTCCCTTTATAGCTTCCACCTATGCCAGCACACATCACAAGGAGATGCAGCACAAATCAGGATTGGAATAGTTGCACAAGTGCTTCAGACACAGTCAGCCAAAGGCGTTTCCCAAAGTGTCAGCTGGGACGCAGCATCTCGTTCCCCTCTCAGGGAACCATGGTTACATGAGTAACCTGAGACCTTGCTCTGTTACTTAGTTGTAACTTAAACTAGCCAGTTCATATATTGAATAATATATATATTTTTTTTACTTTGATAAAATCAGTTAATTTGTATTTTCACTACTGTTCAAATATTTAGGGTCACTTTTTAAAGAAATTGATACTTTTATTCACCAAGGATGCAAGGTGACAGTATACTTTTATAATTTTACAGAAGATTTCTATTTCAAATACGTTACTATTTTGAACTTTCTATTCATCAAATAATCCTGAAAAAACAAACAAAAAAACATTATAAAGATTTCTACAAAAATATTAAGCAACACAACTGCTTTTAACATTGATAATAATAAGAAATGTTTCTTGAGAAGCTTTTTAAAAATGTGATTTCGGAAGGATCATGTGACATAGAAGACTGGGTAAATGATGCAGAAAATTCAGCTTTTGTATATTATTTAAAATATATTAAAATAGAAATGATCACATTTACATTTAAATATTTATCCTTTTACTCATGTGTTTGTACAATAATTGGACCCAACCTTAACCATTTTTACTTGATTTACATTTACATTTATGCATTTGGCAGACACTTTTATCCAAAGCGACTTACATTGCATTATCCTATACATTTATACATAGGTATGTGCAATCCCCTGGGATCGAACACACAACCTTGCGTTGTTAACGCAATGCTCTTACCACTGAGCTACAGGAAAGCGATTTAACCCATAACAAATGACTTTTGTTTTTAACTAAATTTGTCAAGTTGATTTAGTCAAATAAAAAAAGAAAACAAAAAAGCACATTTTGAATAAAAGCAGTTATTTTAAATGCAACCACATGAAGCACATTTTTGGCTTCCTGAAAACACTCTTCAGTGTAATTATTATTTTTTTTTTTTTTTACTTATTTTTTACATGATCTGAGATAAAGAAGAAATATTTATGATAACATTGTTGTAAGAATTTATTGCTGATTTGTAGGAGTGTAATGATACCCTCATGTCACAATTCGATATATATCACGATACTGAAATAACAATACAATATTATTGTGATTCTCCAAGACCTTTGATAAAAGGTTAACAAAAAATGTAGTTGATTAAAATGCTACATTTGATATTTCATTGTGGGTGTAAATGAATAGGCTTGGACTTGGTGTTGGTAGCCCAATGCACAGGACAATGTTGACACTTGCACTCTGTCACTGACTAGATAAAAAAAAAAATATATATATATATATATATATATAGGCCACTTTTTACTGGGAACATAAGACATTTGGCATTATCAGGACCCACAAATATTCCCCCATTGCATTATTATACATTGTATTCAACATTTTATTTAGTAGTTTATTTTATACTGACACTAAAACTCTGAAAACCTTTTTTTTTTCTTTTTTTTTTTATGATGATGATGATGATGAACTATACACAATACCTTTTCACTATCCACGATACATATTGTTGCATTTTTGTATTGCGATATATTGTGACACGATATATTGTTACACCCCTACTGATTTGAAATGTTGCTGAAATGTAATAATGACAATGAGGTTTATAAATTTCCCAATTCCAGATGACAGGAGCTGCATTTATGTGCCTCCATAGAAAACAGCTGCCCTGGGGGATTTCCAAGATGGCCGCAGAGTGAACTCACTTGCCTTAAAAAGATTTTGATTGCACTGAGGGTTTTGAGGCAAACTAATCTACTCCTTTGTTCACTTTTTGTTCTGTGGTGCATCACGGAGATTAAGCCACAGTAATGAGAGAAAAACACAGTTTAACTGACACAGTGACTGTGGAGATGAACGGAAACAGAATATTTCTGATCTCAGCAGTGATTGTATCTGTGAGGTCACAGTTTTATCAGCACTGTAAACACATTACTGTTTCCCCCTCCAACAGAAAGAATGAGGGAGGGAGATTTACACAGATATACAGAAAAAAAGTCATTGTTCCAGATTTCCTTATTTAATTTTAGCATTTTCTCATACACCCAATAACACACAAAGTGGATTGTGGGAACATGCTTACACAACAATATACATCAATGGGACACTGAGCCACTGACAAACTGAACACGTTTACATTTGTTTACATTTAGCCACCTTAAAGGGTTAGTTCCCCTAAATAAAATTGTCCTCAATTATTCACCCTCATGTCGTTCCAAACTTTCATTCTTCATCTTTGAAACACAAATTAAGATATTTTTAATGAAATACACAGAGCCTTCGAATTCAGCGAGCATACACGGAACACTCCAATTTCGTAAGTGAAAGCTCAAACATGCTTGCTCTACGTGCGATAAACTTTAAATAGAGGGACAAAAATCTCTCCGATGTACTTGTTTTGTGTGTGTGTGTGTTCCAAAGAAGAACACAAGTCTAATGGGTTCGGAACAACAGTACATTTTGACTGAACTTTCTTTTTTGGGGCAAACTATCGCTTTACTTAAAACTTTGTCCCACTGTAAACTTGTCAAAGTTATAAAGTATACAATAGAAGTTAAACAAAAGCTCTCATTTTGCTCAAAAAATGTATTATTACCTCATTAGCACTTTTAATCAATTATGGTTTGTTGAAACCGTAAGTCTTTGCTGTTCAACAGTCACATTAATGCTCTTAAAATGTTTTTGTGCATCAACATGCCCTACTATAGCAAATACTTTAGATAAGACGGTGCACTACTATGAATGGGAGAAAGTGCAACTCACAATATGGTGGAATAAAAACTGACTTCGAAGTAAAAGAGCCAATCGCCAATTGGTAAAGACATTGCGTCACTGCAGCTGCCATTAGAAGCTCCGGTTGCTTTAGAAACAGTCAGTGTTCTGATTCGTGTGTGCACAGACTGTGCATGTGCATTTGCTGGTTCAGCCTGAAAAACACGTTTTTTTTTTTTGTTGTTTTTTTGTGCATGTCATGATTTGAGTGTTTGGAAGCAAAATTTATAAGACAGTTGTTGTCAGATTTCATTGGTGATTTTCAAATAAGAAATTTAATCGTAAGCTTGGTGAACAGCTTTGGAGAATTTGATGTGTCTCTATTCAAAGAAATAGGAGCTGCACTTGACTGAAATAGCTGCCAGAGAGGCATTTCAAAGATGGCCACCGAGTGAAATGACTTGCCTGAAAGGGACTTTGACTGAAGTCTTTGACCATTCGTGTTGCGTCAAAGTTGTAAAACTTTTAAAATCAAGACCCTGTGCACTTTTCATTCAGCTCCACTGTACTGTGTATCATGTTTTTATATATAAGCAAAAAAAACATTCTGTGTGAATTGCATTCATTCTGCCTACTGCATTTCACACCTATAAACCTAAAGCTAAATCTACATCAGCCAGCGCAACACCCACTGCTATGACAATCAAACACAAAGACTAGTAGATGGACTGCATCATTAAATGAGAGACTGTCACCAGTCGTTATTACATTCTCATAGAATTGCAGGAAAGACAACCGTGGCAAGGGAAAAGTCACCCACAGTTTTCAAAAAATAATTCTTGACATAGATGATTACTGACAGACACATGCCATTGAAATGCTGGTGATGTCAGAGTGATGCAGTGTGTGTACTTTACATACAAGAAGAGGCGCCTCTGGTACTAATAGTACTAACTTGCACACTTTTTTTTAAATGAAGTTCAATGATTAAAGCCACACAATGCACACAAAATGGATAGACTTCAGATGTTTACTTACTAAATCTAATCTAAACCCCAGATCTAAACATGAAGTTAATTCTAATGCTTTGCAGGACACTTAAATTAATTTGGGGCTGTTCACACAGAACACATTTTTGCTGTTAAAACAATACGCGGCACAAAATCCAACTGCAGAGCTGCAGCGTTGATGCATGAGACGCTAAAAAAGCAGCAAGACTCTGTCAAAGACCATCTAGTGCATATTTACATAGAAAAAGCAATTAACAACAGCATGGTGGAACACAACACACCATTCAGTTGGTGATTAGCTGACAATTCTAAGCTGCTAACATAAGCTAGCAACAGTTTTCAGATGTCAAAACATACTTGGTGACTTTCATCACAGCATCCCAATTAATTGAACATCGGTGTGAATTGTAATGGTTTGAGTTGGAATGGCCATTTTTGCCATGTCTTCAGTTGCTATGCACTTCTAAAATATGGCAATTAAGACATATTGTAGGTGTTTCTTTATTTTTTTTTTCTAATCAAAATGTTTCAAACAAAACATGCTTTATTGGGGATACTGTTTTATTTGCAATAATCTTATAGGTTTTCCAATGATTCCAATAACACTTCCAATGTTATAACCTATTTTATAACATTTATATAATGGGATTTGACATCAATGATTTCTGATTTCAAACCTCATCATAATGTTTAAAGCATAGCAACCAATAAATGTTTAAATGAGTGTCAGATTTGAGTGTTGTGATTTACAGAGAATTAAAATAAAACATACAATTTTCTGTTTCACGTAAAACAGAAAATAAAACTTAGAGATAAAGTAATGAGCAAATACATAAATATAATACATTTCATTTGAATATTTTAAGTCCTGGGTAAAGGACAGTAATCCTCAGAGACGAGTGGAAAATGACACCAGAGTGACATCTGAAATATGGAACAAGAGTGACATTTTGGTGACGTGTGATTAAAGTCGCTAAAGTGATGCTTCCTCATGACTGTGCTTTTATAAAATATTTCCTAAATTACAACACAAGACTCTTCCTTTTTTAAAGGTCAGAGTTCAAATGATACTGCATTAATAGGAATGACCCATAGTTAAAGTACTAAGTAACACTAATGAACATATTGGTTACACCTTTCGATTGTCCACTTTAGACATAAATATAAGTAACTTTGAAAATACATGTCAACTACCAGTCATTAGAGTATTGGTAGGCTGTTAGGGGCCGTTCACACAGAGTGCGTTTTTCCATTCCAATGCTCTACTTTTCCATTGTTTTTCTATGTAAACACGTGCTAGACAGACATGTTTAACTTGTGCAAGTTAAAATCAGTTAAACTTTTAAAAAATGTGTCTCTAGACCTTGCGTTTTTTCCCCATTCCACTGCACGTGTCTCGCTTTTTTCAAAGCAAAAACACGTTCTGTGTAAATTAGGGTTTCACCTTGTCTCAATTCATCATTTCATTATCATATATATGCCCTTGGCAACTACTTTTTTTTTTGTTGTTCTTTCTTTGAGTCACTGCTGTTGTTTTGATGTGATTGTTGTGCTGTGGGCATGTTCCTCAGGGACTGCGTCTGCACCTTAATGCACTAAGTCAAATCCATTAGAGACACATCACTATCTAATTACTGAGTTTTCAGCTAAGGACAAGACACACACACACACACACATACACAAACACTCACTCACAGACAGTAAAATGCAGAAAAAAGTGTCTGTCGGGAGATGAGTAGATGACCTCCCACATCTACCCTTCTCTACTCAAGAAATGAGAGTTAGGGAGGAGGATGGGGCGAGAGAGATTTGACAGGCAGAAATCTCTGGCCCATTACATCAAGATCGATATTGTGAGTGTAAACATGGTGATATATAGGTCCTACCCGGCTGCGGGGTAATTAGAGTGTCAAGGACGGCGCCATGTGCCAAAGTCTTTGAGCTGGAAATGTAACATTTTTCCCTTTTTTTTTTTTTTTTTTTTACTATTTGAAAAGCAGTGAACAGGCTTACAGGAGATGTACTTATCTCGAAAATCCCCATGACTTGGTACGATCGCACAGCACCTGTTGTCACTCGAATTTTCTTCTGGGTTTTAAGCTGATCCACCATCAGATACTGCTGCACAAAGTGGATAAAGTGCTGCTGTAAGTGATTTAGATCTTCAGATCAGTTGCCCTATAGTGTCCTTTTCGTCATCCTCCTCTCGTTCAGTCACTCTTTTGCTTCATTCGTAGCTGCCGGTTACAGTCATGTTTGCGGAGGGTATAAGAGAGGGAGTCTTCGGCTTTACGACCGTGACCGTGTTTCACAAAGGTCGCTAAATGAGAAAACATTGTGGGAGGCTAATCAATTATAAACAGCAGCTTGCCTGAGTGGCCAAGCGCGACGGCCAAATCAGCCAGGCCGGTGATAATTTATCTCCCAGAGACTTTTCATTTTACCCAGAAGGCCATGGGGCATCTAGCTGCCTTACTTAGGGCCGAGCAGGGCATAAATCTCATTGACTCATGGGAAATGGTGTGTGTGCTGATGTGGGTGTGTGCGTCGATACGCAATCCCAGTATGACTTAGGTGACCTATGACTGGATACTGTGCCATCCTGCAGTTTTATTGTTTAGAGGAGTGCAATTGAAAGATAAAACCATGACCAAATAAAACACTGGAATTAACTTCGCACAAACACATTTGAGTGTGTGTGTGGCTGAGTCATCATGCAGTATCAGATGACACCTGTGGCGGCCCTCTTTCACCCTGCTCACCCAGCAGTATTCCCCCTGCTGCTTAACTACTGAATCAGACACAATAATAAATTGAGATTTACATTAAACTCTCAACTAAATAAAGAAGAACAAATAATGACTTTCGGATTAGAATGATCTGGAAGAGAGCAAACAAGTTTTTTGGGAGAAAAGTATGTGTGATTTTGCTAGAAGCAAGGAGCCTTTGCACCTGTGTTCTTTCTAGCTCCACGATCACTCCGATACCACTCCATTATGAGCATAACGCATTGATACTAACCAATAATAGAAGTCCCTTCAAGAGAAGGCAGTTGAACCGGTGGCCATCTTGGTAACACACTTGGGTAGCTATTTTTAGTCATGCAGGTACATCTCTTTTGTAATTGATTGGGGAAGTACTGAAATCTCAGAATGGCTTTCCAAACTCACATTTATATAACATATTTCAAATCAGTAAAGGAATCTGACAGTTATGGTATCATAAATTGTTATTACGCTTAAAAAAACAGCCTTATGTGGTCTAGCCAATGTATTTGTGCAGTAGGGCAACACGACACTGAGAAAAAAAAAAGAAAAAAAAAGTTGATACTGCATTATTTTGTGTTTCTGCAATATATAAAAAAAAAACAAAACAAAAAACATGATTTTTGAAAAGATTACACCTAGAAAAATTGGGTGATTTTTATGGACAGTGCATCTGCATAGAAAATAAAATGTATTTAAATTGTTTTTAAAACCATTGATTTTTATTGATTATTATTATTAAAGTAAAATCTTGAAATAAGAAATATATTTCAATAATATAATATAATCTGTAAAAATTGTACAAATATGCAAGTCTTATTTTTTTTTTTCATTTTCAAATGTAGCCATTAGCTTTTATTTTGACAGATTGCTGAGAAGTAAATATATGCATGGTAGCACTATGTTAATTTACTCACGTTCAGTTCATGACATTATTTCAGCATCTCGGAGCGGCTCAATTCACATAAACCAAGGTGTTCTGTATCTCTGAAACTATTTAAGCGATTTGATGACAGCATTACTGCAGCTGCTGCTACCAGAGACCAACAGTCATAAAGTGTGTTTTGAAACTTCTGCACATTAAGGTTGCACAATATATCTGAATTGATTCGATAATGCAATATGGCTCAATGCAATAGTCAAATCACGAAGGCTGTGATTTAATTAGGTAAATATATGCACTGCCAGAAAGGCCAAGCAAATGTAGTGCTTTTATTTGGAAGATAGGACTTACTTTACTAGAGCCACCGTTAAGTTGTTAATTTACAGACCATTAAATAATTACTCATTGTGGGCACTGCAGTTTTTAATTGTTTTGATACATTTGTATTTGTATGCCATGGTAAGGCCCCCATAACCCCATACTATTTTTTCCACTTAAAGCACTGCATGGCATGTTGTAAACCAATGGCCTGGACTTTATTTGACAACAGTTCTCTGCCTTCTGCCTCCCTCCCTCTGATGCCCATCACTTTGATGGGACCCATACTTCTTTGACAGGACTCATGCCCACCTCTTTTGACCTCTCTGATGAAGTCATTGATTGGTTCCTTCCTCTACCTGGCGGTCTGTCCTGTTTTATGTTGACAGATTACAAATGCTCACACACATTTTAAACGTAAACAATTTAGATGAATTTAGAGGTTTTGCTGATACTTTGCAAATGCACAAAAGAATCAAACCTATATACAAAAGAATGTATTGGTATGTTAAATGATTTATTCGTTAATAGGTTAGTTCACTCATAAACGAAAATTCAAAATCCAATATAACTTCCTTTTTTTCTTTAGGACATAAAGATATTTTGAGAAATGTCCATGTCCGAAATCACACATCATTAGGTTTGAAACTTGTTTCGCAACCGTTTAAATGAAATTTCTTTATAGGCTACTATGAATGAAATTTGTATGTACTACATCCGCCATGTTGTCAGTCATGTGACCTACGGTGTAATACTAGGGAAGTAGTCCATTTCGGACGCAGCATCAGTGTTTTTTGTTCATACTATGAAAGTCAACTAAAATGTTGGGTCACTATAACTGTTTGGTTATCATCAATCTTCAAAATTATCAGACATTTTTGTAACAACATAGGTGAGTAAATGATCAAGTTTTATTTTTTTTTGTGGGTGAAATATTGGATTAAATGATTGTCAGATATATTAAAATGATAAAGGACAAAGGAAAATATTTATGTTCACTACATTATTTAAAGCTGTACTTTAAATTAAATTGAAAAGAGTGTTGCAGGTATGACATCACTTTGTAGGCCAAAACGTGGAAACGAGTTAGCATTTTAGCACTTCCGGTTCCATCGTCCCAAAATCAGTGGGTTTTTGAATAGGATTTTGGTTAAATGGCTGAAATAAGGTATGTGGTGAACACAAGCTCAAGACACTTTTATGTTTTATTCTATGACATAAAATGCATCATATTACCCCACTCGTGATTTTTTTAAGCTGCTATGAGTCTTGAAAAAGGCGGTTGCTAACAAATGGCTAAATGGGACAACAGAGGCTGTCGGGGAGATTAAACATCATCACGCAGAACAGGTAAACTCAGTCTGCTTTTACAGCCTCATTATGCTTTTAATTGTGCTATTATGAACTATTCTAACTATATATTTTTAGATAAAAACCGAAAGAGTTGTCGGAAGCTATGTGATGGTGACGTTGAAGTTGTGGGACGGTGGTGTAGTTTGTTTATAGCCTACCTTTTGCTTTTTACTTCTGGCGACTGCATTTAGGCTTCAAAATTCATCAAAGTTGTGAAAATGATCTTCATTGACAAAATGTGTAAGTGTCATAAACATGTATTGATCACAGAGCTTGTTTTGTGCAATTATCCAAAAGCCTATGGACAAATCTTATTGTGTTTTTGTCGAGGGAACCAGGGTGATGTTAACTGCCGGATGCCCTACAAAGAGAAGTCATACCTGCACCACTCTATTGAAAATCTCTAGATGGTGCAGGCTGATCTGTTTGCAATCACATTGTTCTCTATGGGGCTCAGCTGATTGGTTCCTGCTCAGCAGCCAATGAGCTTGCTGCTCAACTTTCAAATAATTGGTCAGTGTCTGTGTAGCAGTTTGCAGTGCTCTTTCAGAAAACCTCCACCTTCCCCAGCTCCACCTGTATAGATCTGCAATGGGTAATTAATGTATGCTACAGCAGCAGCATGTCTTACTTGCTCACAGCAGGATGTCGTATATGTATTGGCAGTAGCAAGTCTCAGACTTGCTCTGCAGCAGCAGTAATAACCAACAGCACCAACACTGTTATATTCTGCCAAGACCAAACATTTAAACATTGTCATATCCATTAACATATCAAACACTCCAAGAGTTGTCATGTTAGACATATTATAATATAAGGTTTGCTGCCAAAAGCTCTTTTTTAGTTCCATCAGACCATAGAACCCAGTCCTGTTTGAACTTCCAGTAGTGTCTGAGTTAGTTTGTTTTTGGATGAGAGCAGAGGATTTTTTCTTGAAGCCCTCCCAAACAACATGTGGTGATGTAGGTGTGGTCTATTTTTCCATTATAAGATTTCTTGCAGAGGCTGTCAAGTTTAGATTTTTTTTTTTCTATAGATAGATATATTTTTATTTCTTTTATTTAGTTTAATATTTATTTAAAACTAACTCGCAGCATATAATTATTGACTAAATATATTGTATGTAGACTTGGCCTTGAAAGACTTGTGAAGGCAACATAATGTGCTTTTGATATTTATGACACCATGGGTCACGATCAGCACCTAGAATATTCTGATTAAAAACACCAGCCCTTATCTTCACTCATTCCCTACAGCATCACGGGTACTTGAGCAAGAACAAATGGCACCCAGCGAGAGCGCATTGACCTGCGATATAGCACTGAATTGTGATTAATGCAGCAACAACTGTTTCAAATATACTCTACAATTAAATTGTGTTAACCAAGGCGTTTATTACATACAGTGGCAAACAAAAGTGACAACAGACTCATTGCCAAGCTGCTCCTAAAAGATTTGCCACCCCGTTCACAAATTTCAGCACGCTCCGTACACTCCTGGACCTCTCACAACTAATCAGCAATTAGAGAACTGGATCCAGAAGCTCTCTGACATTCAGCATACAGTATGAATTAAATCATATGGCCCAGCAGCACATGATAGGGAGAGACGGGGGACAGATAGGGGGATTGAGACCCTACAGATGAGCGGAGATGGTTAAACGAGGTTAAGACACCATCATGCCCCATTTACATGACATTATGCAGACCTGCGGATGTCTATCAATGAGCCTATTCGCTAAACAAGTTCTGCAATTAGCCATCGACACATCCCCCCCACACACAGCCTGTCACATTTCATTACAGCTCTCATCTGAAACAAGAGCATTAGCTGACACACTCATCATGTCCTGTGTGTGTGTGTGTGTGTGTGTGTGTGTGTGTGTGTGTGTGTGTGTGTGTGTGTGTGTGTGTGTGTGTGTGTGTGTGTGTGTGTGTGTGTGTGTGTGTGTGTGTGTGTGTGTGTGTGTGTGTGTGTGTGTGTGTGTGTGTGTGTGTGTGTGTTTGAGAAAGAACATCTAGGCATGCTTTCGGTCGGTGGAAGAGAAAACGTACGAGTTTATCTCAGTGTTCAAATAGGATACAAACAAAAACACCCAGCAGTCTGAAGAACTTCACTTCACTTCACTATTTTACTGACACTTTTTTATTACTGAATAAAAACTAAGTTTATTTATGATCAACATTTCTCTTGCCTTATCTACTATCTTGACTGGATTTTTCACTGCAGTGTATTTTGAGATTGCATCCTCGGTAAGGGTAGTTGATGCTTGCTAATTCATTCAAATAAATGTTATAATTCAATCAAACAAAGGTAACCGCACCACACTACTTTTTCTCTGTATCTGATTCACTTCACGTCAATTTCGCAAAAACCTATATATCGGCAATGGAAAAAAGGGGGTCTTCACTGCGTTCTATTCAGACAAAGAGTTTGATGGCTACTGTTCAATGGACTGCTACTACAGTATGAATGAGTGAAGGAATGAGTTTTTACTCCTCTATTTTATAATTATGTGGTGAGTTTTACCAAACATATATATTTGTTTTTATCCAGCAAAAAATTTTTTTAGTTTGTATGCACTTTAAATGAAAGTACAAAAAACTAAGTTGGATATCAGTTCAAAACAGTACAAATTACTATTGTATAATGTATTTTTGATATGTGTAACCAATACAATGGTAATAGATGCTAAAACAGATTATTTCCAAATTATGAACAACTAGTGTGACTCTAATAGTGTCAGGAGACATTTTTATCTTTAAAATAATAATTGTAATTAGTTTTTTTTATGATTTATTTGAATGACTGATCCACTATAAGCCCTAAACAAAGTCGCGGTGGTGATGACGTCACGTAACCCGCGCCATGCAGAAGTTCCGAAGGTAACGTACTTTCTAATGTAATATTCGCTATTTTTACAGTGAAAGAAAGGTATTTGGTCTTATATAATTATTTGCTGGCCGGTGAACGTGATATCCCCAAGTACCACATGTTCCTGGATCAACATTTTTGTTGATCCTGGAGCAACTTTCCAATCAACCAATCAGATTTGAGGGACAAGTTTACAGTTTATGTCAAGTTTAGGCTTAGAACCAGGGTGAGGTGCTTCAACATCAGTGTTATTCACCTATCATTTCCCTCTGATTTTAGGGAAAAGTTATGGGTAGGGTTAGGTTTAGGGGTGGGGATAGGGTAAGGACAAAATTTTGGGACAGGAATGTTATTCCAGGATCATCAAAAAATGTTGATCCAGGAACATGTCTTACTTGGCAAAATCACAGTGACCTTGTTGGCCAATGGTGATTAAGTTTATGGCTCGCTTTTATGCGGAACAGGAAGCTTTCGCATCCAATTGTAAAGACCTTATAGCACACCCCATCCCTTTTTAGCACGCCCCATCCCTTTCTTACCTTTTGGCACGCCCATTGCTCCAGCCTGCAGTTATCCCTACTAGGGTCACCTGGCGTAGGCTACGTAAATTACTGTAGAAACTGAATTGCCCTTTGGAGATTAATAAAGCTATCTGTATCTGTATCTGTATCTGTATCTGTAAAAGTCGATTATTCTTTAAAGATGGTGCGGTATATTTGGACATAAGACGAGACAGAGTTCTTTATTAAACTCATAAAAGACAAAAGTATTTTTTAAGAATGTTTAGAATACCGGATTCTAAACAACAAATAAATGGCACAATTTATCAAGACCTCGAAGCAGATAGGAGGGAGAAACGTATAAGGGGCTTTCCCAAGTATAAGGGGTTTTCCTTGCCATGTAATGCTTTGATAACACATACATCTTCGATTAAAAATAATGGCTAGTGCAGTGTCTGTTGCCATGATTTTTGGAATGACTTGTCGCAAAATGGCAAAAATGACGTTTTAGTCGCATAACATCGGTTAATGGAAACGGCGTCATTTCGCAATATTTTTTTATTTTTATAGACATTTAGAAAATATTGCTAAATCTGTAATGGAATTGGAAACCCGGCTAATGACAGCTTTAACTTGTCAATGCTGGCAACTGACTATGGTATAAACGGAATAGTCCACAGCTAGCTGTGCCTTAAACGATTTGTTATGCAGTCCGCGCCTCCGCGGAAGAAACTTTGCCTCTACATTGTGCATTAAAAAGACATGGATTATCCCTTATTTAATGCACTGTGAACATGAACTTGAACATTTTAATTAACTAACATTAGAAATATATTGTTAGTTCATATTAGTTCATTAATTTACAAATGAGACCTACTGTAAGTGTTACCCATTATTTATTATTAAGACAAGAAGCAGTTAAATTTGTGTACACTTAAACGTGAAATCTTAGTCTGTTTTCGTCACTCACTGTTATGATATTGAGCTGACAACATGATGATGAACTCAGAGTATCTTTTTATTTAACTTACGCAGTTCGAACAAACTCACAGTCATCTCTCTATGACTGTCTCACTATAACCCAGCCTCTGCTGCCCAGCAACCCTGGACCCTGGACCCTGCAGCTAACAGTCAATCACAAACTTGTACACATATCACCACACTCATTAAAAATAAGATTAAAGGGTTAGTTCATCCAAAAATGAAAATTCTGTTATCAGTTATGACTTTCTTTCTTCTGCAGAACACGTGAGACAAAAACTTGGGTAATTTTGGTGACCGTTCATTATATGAGAGCATAGGCATCTCACTAGGTTTAAGAACAGATTATCAAAGGGATCAAAGACCCTGTCTTATCACTAAGAAACTTTGCAATGGCATCTAAAAAATCTGACGAGTTTGATTGTTCCTTTCAATCAGTGTCTTGCATAATAACCAACCAAATCAAAGCAAAGTGCTGAGATCCTCTCCAGCTATCTTTAATGACCAAGTAAATATTAAATAAAGAGAGAAGTCCTGAACATCCATTCTAAGCCCTGACCTGTCTATCTTGCTTACGGATAACACCCAGCAAATGGAAGATAATTATCATTTCAAGGTGATTGGTAATCATGGCTGACAGCTTTCTCCTGGTAAGCGGCATTGTGATGTCTCATTTACATGCAGTGAGTTCCGTGCAAGCAGTGGTTCACCGGTGAGTGGAATCCTCGTGCCAACAGACGTGAAACTGATATATCACACTATTTACGTTTCCATGTTTCAAGACACAGGCAGGCAGCAGTGATGAGATAGATCTCAGGTGTGTGAAATCACACATTGAGTGTCAGATACACACGGGTTGTTTGAGTGCATTCATACATTATGCACACTACAGATTAAGATGCTTTGAGAACAGCATGACATATGCTTGAAAAAACCATAATATAATGTAATATAATAATATAAGTTTTTTTAAAAAAGAACGAAATTGTGTTTGTTACACAATCCATCTTTGTAACAAGAAATTCTTAATTTTTTATTTTATTTTCATGCACTGGTCAATTTTGCTTCCATAACAAGCCTTCTTTTTATTAAATAATAAATATATACAAATATTTATTACACTTTAAATATGTAGAATAAGATTACAATACTTTTAATGGTATTTTCTTCATAATGAGTTTATTCACAATCTGGGTGTCAGAAATTACCATTGAAGCCATATTAACACAACATAAATCAGAGTACATTTCTAAAATCTTGGCACGTAGTAAATTCGATTTTTTTTTAAAGATTTTTCCTTTTCTTTATCATAAGTAAATAATGACCACATTTGCAATGTTTTCATTCAGATTTCTATTTAGATTCATAGATTCTCATCTCAATTAAGTATATGAGATAAAAAAAAAAAATGTTGAATGTGTTTACGGTTCAAAGCAACACAATCACTAAAAAAATTGCTGATTTTGCACATATACATTACCATACAAAAGTCTCTTCAGCATCTCTCCCCTTCATTTTAATGAGGCAGAGGAAAATAGAAGCAACTACTTTTCAGCACAATCCTTTCAAAGTGCTTCTACTGGACGTTGACAGTTAATATTCATCTTTGGAGGCAGAATAAACCCCTTCATGCTGTCTGGATAATCAAAAGAATATCACACTGTCAAACCTTAATCAAAGCCCTCAAACCTAGCCCTGCACTTAGAAAGACGTGAGAACCATTTCCAACAACCTCATAAATATAAATGAAAATAAAATAGATGTGTATCTGCCCAAGTGTGAATGTGTGTGTCTTTCTGTGTAAATAAATTACTGTTTTCTTTATTTTAAGTGCTACTTCACTGTCAAACCTTAAACAAAAGCTCTTAAACCCAATCCGGAAATGTGAGAAGCAGTCTAGCAACCGCAAAAGTTGCTATAACTGGCTTTTTAATAACTGGCTTCCTTGTGCATTTAAAGCTAAATATGAAAAACATTGTGTAATGTGCTTAGTCACTTGAGGAATGCACCAAAGTCAACTTTTTCGCCATACCTGCCAAATGTTTAAACCATACATTTTGCATTAAACTGTATAAAAACAGCTGTTTTTCTCCTGTGTAATGGCTTGAAACTGCGCAGCACATTGTGTAACTTACAGCATCATACTGTGTTCCAGGAATTTTTTTGTATGAGATGAGACAGTCGCTGTTTTTCTATAAAACTGCACCTGTCACATTTGTGAAACACATTGTGATTCCATTCCTTCTGTTTTTGTTTTGGTGGCTTAATGTGAGGAATATTCTACATATGTGTCACCACATGGAGTTCTGAGAGAGGTATCCTAGAAAAACATCTGATGGTAAATTTTCCACTGAAGTAAATTTCGTTAAAGTCTGTTTTCTTGGTTACAGGTTAAGGAACCACTGGCATTATTGGAGATTGACTGAGTTGTTGTTCTGGACATGCTGGCGCCCAGCAACCCAAATCTGAGAACTGGTTGGTCACGACGTGCCTAACTTCAGGGTCCGAGTGTCAGCTGCCTAATCGATGGAGATATGCTTCCGTCTATCTGTATGGACATGTTGGGGACTGCCCCACTGAAAACTGGTGGATTATATTATAGACCGCTGCAGAACTCTGGTCAGGGAGTCGGAGTCATCAGATAGAGTTTAGCCGTTTATTGCACAAGAGTGACCATATACACATAATAGTGTACTTGAGGTAGTTTCTGAAATAAATATAACAGAAATAAATATTCACTGTCTAAAATTCTTCAACAATTTAAGAGATTGCAAACTCAAATATAAACATCTCTGTAAAGTGCACTGATACATATATTATTATGTGTATGATATGAGTGAAATATATTAGTATGAGTCTGTAATAACAAACTGCATAATGCAATGAAATTGACAAAACACCAAAATGTGGATTATAGAAATTGGACTGTCTCATTAATACAGGCAGTAATAAATGACAACCAGTGAAAGATATTATCCACGGAGAAATTCACTTCAAGGCAATAACTAGTAAACATGAACAATACGAGCCGCGATGCTAGCGGGATAATCCGCTCGTTAAGCAGGATCAAATTACACTAAGAAAGATCGCTAAACATCAACTACACCACAAACATGGTCTAACTTAGCACAGTTGGGATACAGTGTGACAATCTGTGTCATTAACAATATACATAGAAGGAAAATTTACTTTGCCACAAACTTCCTCTTGCACATAAACACTGCACGTGAATGCGTGCACGCGATATGATCGCTCAACTGGAGTAGCTTAGTGAATAGGCATACACTGAGTCCGTACGTGCTGAGAACGCTGCACTACGTTATTTGCGTACAACGCAACTTAAAATGTCAGACACGTAGCCAACTTAATATTTAAAGGGAGAGAATTCACAACAGACAATTACTATGTTTCTCTATTTCTTAGCCAATCAGAAACGGCCCACGAACTCCTGTGTAAGTCTTAAGCTGACTTCTGCTGAGGGAACTGCAAACAATCTTCAGTAAAACTTTTCTTCAATTTATTATAATTCTGTCTCCGGGTCTTCTTTCAAACATCTGGTCCTTGGGTTCTAAACTGTTTCCCCCTAACAGCATGAATACAAAAAGTGAGGCTGGTCCATACTCGACCACAGCAAGCTAATGGATGGTTACAAGAGGTTATCAAAGGCCATTCACATTGGTTAAAAGCTGCATACTTAATGTATGGCTATTGGCTACCAATAATTTTTTTTACCAAGGAGCTTCACAAGGTGAGTAGAGCAGGTAAGTAGTTTGTTGTCCATTAATGTGACCAGACAAGAATGTGTGCGAGTTGTGTGCTTTTATGCCAGAGCTGATCGCTGCTGCTGATAGGGAACAGGTGTAGATGTTTATTCGGGTGAGCAAAAACGCTGTGTGGGTGTGACGTAGGAGCCTGGTGAAACCGTGACACCAACAAAGAAGCATACTGAAATTGAACTGCTCGCAAGGATAATTTGAGATATATGAAAAACTTTCCACTCCAAACAAGATAACGCCGCAAGATGTTTTCTATGAATATGTATGCATCTGTTGCTAAAGAGACTTTTAATGGCAGGGAGCCCCGTTCTCTTTGCACAGATTTTTTTCTTAAGGCCCTGTAAGTCGTCTCGGTTCAGATCTCTGAAGTGCCGGGTTTTTTTTTTTTTTTTTTTTTTTTTTTTTTGCCCGTGTGAAGTTGCATCTCTTCAGACAGACGCAATGCCTGAGAATAAACATGACATCAGAATCTGCACAGTGACACACACGATCACACCTCTAGGCCCCGACGAGACTGAGTGAGAACACACACACACACACACACACACACACACACACACACACACACACACACACACACACACACACACACACATATACAGAGTCAGTGAGAATAAAAAAAGAAGTGTTTGAAAGTGCAAGGAAGAAAATAAATAAGGTAGAGAATAGAAGACCATGAAAAATGCAGTGGGAAGCCATCTATTCTGAAGCTGAATAATGCATCCGCAACCTCATGAAAGTGCACGGAGACATTAGCTTGTTGTTGGTTATAATGCTTCTCCTTTCTGTCGGTCTGTTGTCACAGATATTTATTAAAGACTGTGGCCATGACCAGCTACAGTGCATGGCATCGAATGCATTATGTATGAAACCCCTGCTGAATTGTAAGGAAGAGCACAAAACTATCGCTTCAGCCATCTCACCAAAGGAAGGTCAAACTCTCTTTTGTGTGATGCCAGCGTGGAGCGGTGTCGAGAAGAGAGAAGATCTACAATAACATTTATTAGATGGAATAACTCTGAGCTGAGTTTTAATCTTCTTTATTCAAATTTGTGATGTGCAACAGCAAAAAAAAAAAAAAAAAATGCTTTGAGTTTGTTTTTTTCCAACTGCAGAAATATGATTTTGCATTTTCATTTCTAAGTACAGACATATTTCTGAATACATTGGTTTATTTAACATGTAAAGTGTTATATCACCCATAAATGAAAACTACCACCCATCATTCCAAGCCCATGAGCCTTTCGTTCATTTTTTAAACACAAAGGAATGTATTTTTAATGAAAACTGAGAAATCTGACTTCCCATTGAATGTCCACACAACTAAAACTTTGAGCTTCAGTTTACCATATTTGATATGCTCTATGCATGTGAATTGATCAATATTTATATGTGAATGAAAGCCTAAATGAAATCTGTTCATCTTATAAAACAACCATGTCTCTTCAGAAAACTTTGATTAAACGGTTCAAATTATATAAATTTTGTTTCATGATTGTCATGGTTTTGGTGGATGCAAATACCTTAATTTGTGTTTTGAAGATCAATTAAGGTTTTGTAACAACATGAGGGTATAAGGTGACTTTGGGTGAACTATCCATTTAACATTAGTAGTTCACCTTATTTTCAACTGTTCAGTTTGTCACAATCCTCAGTCACCAGTCAAGTCGCCTCAGCACGATCTTCCTTCACCAGTCCAGTCACTTCACCATCACCGGTCACCTCCTTACTACATTTCCCATAATCCCTCCTGGCTCACACCTGCACACACTTAACAATCATCCACACCGGCCATCATTCACCCTCACCAGCTCCACTCCATTTAAGCAGTCAAACCCCAATTCACTCTGTCTGGTCTCATTAGCCCCGTTTACATGTAGCATTGTATTCCGATTATAACCAGTTTAAAAGTCCAATCAGAATGAAAATGCTCCATGTCAACACCTCAATCGGAATAAAAATGCTCAAACCGATTGAAATTTCAGTCGGATTGAATAATCCGGGGTGGAATAAACCTTTTCATGAACCGATCAAATGAAAGATTACACCATGTAAACGAGCTGATCCGATTACTTTGAGTGTACGTCTTTCTGCGCATGCCTGGTTTTGCGCCAGATAATTCTGTCAGCTAACATAATGCCTTCTGTTTGTGACCCGATGCAAAAAACTATGCACGCTAACCATTACCATAGTAAACATGGTACACATGAACGCTTAGAAATCAGCGAAATCAGACAAATCAAGAAATCAGACAAATCATATAGGTTATCATAATCCTGATTTATTTTATCTGTCAGTAGCCTACGTCTCGTCTCTTTATACCGGACTATCCTCTTTATCTCTGACTGAAAATATAACTGTATCCTTCTGGGAGAGAGTGCTAAAGCTCCTCAGGTAATATTTTTGGTGGCATATTTGTAGAAATTATCATTCTTTCTAAATGTGATGTAAATATGTCCTGTAACTAGGCTACCAAATAAACAGAAACAGTACGCGACTGAATAAGTTGCGTGTCCTCTTTCTTTTGTGAAATAACGCAGCAGATTTTGGGCACGGTGCTACTGGCCCGAGGCTATTAGCCTGGCATGGCCCGTTTAAAGCCCTGGCTCGCACTGGCCCGACAGTGGAAACGCGGCTAATGCCTACAACTAACGCAACGATTAAGTGATGCACCATCTTCACAGGATTGAAAACGTGGAAAATAATGAGCTTCCAGATCCGGCAGACAAGTGTGCGCATGTCACAAAATGATTTCGATTGAAAGCGTCAGCACATGTAAACACCAGATCGGTTTAGATAACATCCCATGTAAACAGTCAACCGGAATCCGTCAATCAGAACGATCTTAATCAGAATAGCAAAAAAGTGTGCATGTAAACGGGGCTATTGTTCAAACCTGAACCACTCACCTGAGAGACACTTACATGTACAATTCACCAGTTTTCAGTTTTCAGTTTTCAGTTGTCTGCCTTCAGCTTCAGCCACCTGGTCCACCATCTCCAACACTCTGCATCTGCATGCAATGTGACTGATGCAATGTGACTGTTATCCACTGCCGTTCCTTCTAGGGATGGAGAAATGAAGCCTCTTAAATCTATGAAACTTTTCTCAGATTTTTTTTTAGATGGTCCTCACTGCAGAACACGAAATCCAGGGGGAGGAGTTGGATCCAGATCCAACTCCTCCCACCTTACATATACCTAAACCTACCCATCTCCACCCCCTGATCCCTAAACCCACCCCTAAACCTACCCATCTCCACCCCCTGATCCCTAAACCTACCCATCTCCACCCCCTGATCCCTAAACCCACACCTAAACCTACCAATCTCCACCCCTTATATCAGGATCCAACTCCGCCCCCTGGATCTCGTGTACTGCAGTGAGGTGCTACTGGATTTTTTTGGGAAAAGATTTGAAGTGTCAAGAGTGTCGAAAACAGCGCCATCATGTGGCAGGTTAAATTCATAAACCGTAGAGCTCAGCTCCATTTTATCCAGTTAAGCAAAAATAAAAGTCTGACAACGCTAAATGTGTTTAGCTTTCTGATAATTCACATAGGCTATTAAAGTGTGGCAATAAATTAAATAAAAAAATTCACGAGTTCACATGTTAATGAAATCTGATGTAATATTATAATGCGTATTTGGCTTGCTGTCCGGGGGGAGGGCTCCGAGCTCGGAATTCGGCCCGACCCCAGAGTACTCCCCCCTATGAAAGTATAGCTCATAGGAAGCTCATAGCTCATAGGAATCTATGAGTAGACCCAGCCGAAAGTGAGGTGATGGGGTGGTGGCGGGATGCTGAGAAATTAGTCATGAGACAGGAGGTAAGGGAAGGCTTTATTTATACTGGCTTCTTCTTGTGCTGATTGGATGATTACCTGAACATGCTCCTCCCGAACTTTGTTACATAAAACTTCATTTATTATAATAATACTAATACCAACAGAGTTGTTTTATGCAAGTAAATGGTGCTCTAATTATTTTATGGTTTTTATACTGTTTATATGGCCGAATATATGATAAATGTCATATAATTGAAAATTGTAAATGGACTTAAACTTCCAAAAACCCGTAGACTAGTGGTCTGGATTCAAACATTCCAACACGCAAAGTGACATATTCATGTGAGTGGAAAGAAAGTGAGGCTTCATTTTTCGTTGATCACGTGTTTCTCTGAAAACAGTATTCACTCCGGTAAGGAGCTTTATGAGAAATTGCTTTGCGAACTCGATAAATTCTTTGAAGCTTCGGTGTCATATGTAACATCACTAATTCCTTCTACAACTACCCATTTCTCAGTTTCTCACCTTCTTACTTCAATTGTCTGCCAAACCTGCAAATAAGCTTGTTATTTGGATATTACCTGTGTTGCATCCTTCTGTGTTGTGACAGAGGACCAGACCACAAAGGCAAACAAAGTGGCTGATGATCATCTCCTCTCTCTCTGTCAAGATGGTCATCCTCTGATATGTGGAGTAGTTTTTAGAGTCTTCCCATCTGGTGAGTTGGAGAACCCTACTCTCAATGCCTGCTTTCAGATGGGACTGGATGATGAGGTAATTCGGTTCCTGTCTCTTGGTCATTGTGATTCACCATTTGTCGATTCCATTAATTTCATCCTTTGGCTAAATGGTTCTGATTTCTTAGTGGGAGAAGTTAAAGAGAACAATAACAACCCTCATCCAGTCCCATCCCGAAAGCGTTTGGGCACTCCAACTCACCCCAAGCCTGCAGCCAAACCATTCACATCCCTAAACATCAGGACCATCTCAGCCGCCCCAGAGTCCTCTCCAGCCCCAGAACCCGCTCCAGGATTCAGCCACGGGTCTATTCCTGTGAGAGAAATTCCCCAGTCTGTTCCTGTGAGAAATTCCCCAGTCTGTTCCAGTGAGAGAAATTCCCCAGTCTTCAGAGTCCTCTCCAGCCCATGAGCCCGCTCCAGAGTCATCTCCAGCTATTTTGGCCAAGCCAAGAGTCAAGGCCACGGAGGCCAATAAATGAAGTTTATACAATCCTCAATCACCAGTCCAGTCACCTCAGCACGATCTTCTGTCAGCAGTCCAGTCACTTCACCTGGTCACCTCCATACTACATTTCCCATAATCCCTCCTGGCTCACACCTGCACACACTTCACAATCATCCACACCTGCCATCATTCACCCTCATCAACTCCACTCCATTTAAGCAGTCAAATCCCAGTTCAATCACTCTGTTTAGTCTCAGGTTCAAACCTCAACCACTTGTCTGTCTTCAGCTTCAGCTTCAGCCATCCGGTCCACCATCTCCAACACTCTGCAACAGATAAAACTGTTATCCACTGCCATTCCTTCTACAACTACCCATTTCTCAGTTTCTCACCTGCTTACTTCAATAGTCTGCAACAACCTGCAAATAAACTTGTTATTTGGATATTACTTGTGTTGCATCCTTCTGTTATGACACAGTTAGCAAGCTGCCTTGGTTAATTTAAATAAAAAAGTCGGATGCATTGCAAAATGTTGTGTCATAAAGTCATAGTCATTTATCATTTTTATTTTCCATTTCATTTTTACCATGATTTTTTTTCTTAAATTTATAATTAATCCATTACTTTATTTTTAGTGTTTTCTTTGATAAATAAATATCAAGTATTAATAATCCATGTATTTCTAAAAAGTCAATCTTCTCAATAATTTTTTTTTTTAAATAATTTCAATATGTAAAATATGTTATTTAAATATATATTCACTCCTTAAATATGTAAACATATTTAAAGGAATACATTTTAATTGTGTTGAACCAATATGGACTATTTCACAATTAAACTTCAGAATTGAGAATAACATATTTTCTTTATCAGTTGAGTAAATGCAATAAAACCTTTTTGAGAACATGAAGTGTACTTCAAAAGGACAGAGTGCATGAAAGAATTTTTATAAGCGCGTGCGTAACAGCTACTCGTCCTCTTCATTCGGTAACCAGACAGCTACTTGAAAACAGAGAAAAACACCCAAATCAAAATAGTCTTTAAATATTCTTTAGACCTTCAAGGCCTCGAAAGACAGAATTTAGAATTTTAAATAGACCAAAGCAATCCCTTTTAAATGATTACATTAAAGTATCAAATTAGTATCATACGCTGCAACAAACACACACACACACGCACACGCACACGCACACACGCACGCACACGCACACGCACACGCACACGCACACACACACACACACAGGTCCAAAGTAAATCCAGTTAAATGGTGTATGGGCTCTAAATGTCACCCTACACCTTCATGAGTGATGAAAGAGAAGAACTTGAAAGTCCAAACCGTTTATTCCCAGCACAGAGAAAAAGAGAGAAGTAGTCCACACATTCTCCATCTCTTCTTTATTTTTGTCTCATAAAAGGAAACGTGGCATTAAGGAAAGCGATGACATTAGCTTCAAAATTTAAGCCCATTAGGGGTAACCAATAATTAACTTGATTTAAAAAAAAAAAAAATCATTATTTACTCACTTTTATGTCATTTCAGACCCTTTATGACTGACTGAGAGTGTTCACACTGCTCTTCTCCATTCAATGAAGGTGAATGGTGACCATTAGCTGTTAAGCTCCAAAAAAGTCAAAAAGCACTATAATAAAGGTAGACTGTGTGTGTGTTCTGAAACCATGCGATAGCTTTGTGCAAGGACACAACTTTATTCATTGATAATCTAACACTGTAGCTCTTACATTTACACTGTTAGTCATTTGTACAGTTATTTACAATATATCACCCAGTATAATAACGCAAATTCTCTTTACAGTAAATAACTGGGATTTCATTTGCATCATGGCAATTTTCTATGACGTCAAACACTACGTACAGAAAATTAGTGTATTTAAAAAAAAAATTGCTGTATATTACTGTATTTGCCGTAATGGCCTCTTTGGTGCCATTCCTTACACTTTTTGTTTGTCAGAAAACACGTTTCTCTCTGTAACAAAGTGGATGGTGTGCAAGGGTAGCCTATATGTTTTGGAGCAGCATGGGTTTTGCAGATGCCTTACACTCTAAAAACTAATTCAGAGGACCTTTAGTCATTACTTAAATATATATATTGTTGTGAAATAAAAAATCAAGTTCTGAGATGCTGTTAGACTTTTTACTTGTAATTGTTATTTTATTGAGCTGGGATGACACACAAATTATGCCTATTGATTCAATATACTATCATGACTTGTCAGAGTTGAACATTTTCAGTTAATCAAAAATTAATTTAATTTTAAGTTCTGTTAATGTAAAAAACAATTTGATGACGTGTAAACGGTCCACAGTTTCCTTGCGCATGTTTAAGGCCAGAGGAGTGTGGCCACAGCTGAAACTCGCTGAAGCGTAATGTGGTGAATGGTAAGTAATTTTATGCTTACACATATTCGCATTCGCTCAGGATTCTGTTGGTGATAGCCTACTGTAACCGAATACCGAAATCTGGAAGTCCTTACTCTGAAATTTGAGCAGTGTTGATAGTATACGTTAGTCTGTGTGCCGAGGTTAAGTTAGCTAGTAGCTGTAGCCTGTCACTGATTGAGTATAGCTAACATTATACTATTTGTTCAGATACTTTGCTCAAAACAAGTCGGAGTTATGTAGGGCCCTATGAATTCCGTTTTAGTTTTCCAAATTTCGTTTTTATTGTTTACAATTGTGACAGGCGCCCGCATGTTACTGAGAGAACGAGCAGAGAGAGAGATACACCCTCCTCCGGCCGCGCGCGCGCGCGCATTCTCACAGTCTTCAAACTGTCTTGCTCTCCCTCCCTCGCGCATATTAACGTTAATCAAAATTGATATTACCATCAAAATCAATAGAGAATTGACACCATGGTAATAGGTCGGAAGTCCGAAGTTTCACGTTAAGTATTCAGAGATTTTTTTTCTCCGAGTTACCGCTGGGTGTGAATTGTACTAAAATAACGTTGCCTTATCTTCTCTGAAAAGCGTTCGGCACATTCAGCTGACGAACGAAACCTATCCAGTGATTAAATGTTTTCTGTGTTCAAACTTCACAGAGGCAATTTATGAGATCAATGTAGATCGGAGGAGAACAAAAAAGTGTTGGCTGATTTTTATTGACAGATTGTCACACTCTACAGCCAATGATATCGTTAACAGTGTGCGCGCCTGTCCAATGACAGTGTAGTGACCATACATTTCAATTGAATGTTTGATTTGAAGTGATAAGTACACAGGTTGATTTCTAAGAAAATTTATGCTTTACGTTGTATTAGAAAGGACATGGTAATACAGTTCATTTAAATGTTTTGAAAGGGAAATATATTAAAAGATGAATGTTACATGTATGTTTAAAAGAGTAATCAACTTCAAATCAAATCAAAAGGGCTCAACTTAACTCTTGCAGAGATCAACTTAATTATTAAGTTCATGTTACTTAGAAATGTGTTTTATTGTGGCCAAAAAACTCCTTCACCTAACTTAAAACATTATGTTGGATCAACTTAATTACTTGCATTCATGTTGAAAATTATTAAGTTCATGTTACTTAGAAATGCGTTTTATTGTGGCCCAAAAAAAGTAATTCACCATACTCAAAACATCGCTTTGAATTAATGTAATTCTGCCAGTAGTCTTAACATAAAAATTCTAGTGGAAAACGTTAACATATTTTTTTTTGTTGACCCAATGTTTTATTTTTTAGAGTGTATATGTATTTGGCCACTTACATTTTTTGTCATTCATTTTCTGTTGCCTAAAGATTCTTTGTGGAAATAAATCGAGAGGATGCAACATAATGGACTGCAAAAAGTCATAAGTGAAATGGTAAAGATGCACTGTCTGTTTGAACTGAATGCCAGTAGTACTTATGTAGGATAAAATTATATATAAAATTATAAAATCAAATGAATGACTTACAGAAGTGTACTGATAATCTTTTCTTTTTTCTTTTTTTTTTTAACAGTAATTGCACTGTATTACAAAATTACAGTACCATAAAGTTACTGTAAAACTGAAACAGTTATGGTACTATAAATCTTAACTACAGTAATACATGGCAACAGTTACAATGAAACCCTTTTTTAAATGTCTAACAGTGCAATTAATGTTTGCTTACAAATCCAAACATCAAACAATTGGTTTGACATCAGTGATCACACAAAGCTAACATGACTTTGGAATTGAGTGCAGAAGTCATTTGGATTGATTTAAGATGCTCGTATTGCTTACTTTTGAAGCTTGACAGTCCCTGGTCACAAATTATTTTCATTGTACTGAAAAGAGCAGTGTGGACATTCTGCCTAGCATCTCTTTTTGTGTTTGACATAAGAACGAAACCAATAGGGCTTTAAAATGGCGTGAAGGTGAGTGAATAATAACAGTATTTTCATTTTGAGGGTTAACTATTCCTTTAAAACAAGTTCTCATGTGCTTATTTGTTCTATGATGTGGTCTAGTCAGAGGGAAAACTTCATTGCTGTGTGTTCACACTGTTCAAATCCAAGAAATTACGTTTTTCATCTTGTTCTCAGTAGACCAAAAGGTAGGGCAGTATCATGCCAGGATATTTTCCCCTGGTAGAAAATGTTAAAACAAATAACTTCATCCTGACAAGGGTTCCCACAGAGATGAAAGGGATTGTGGGGACATCTGGAGGGCAGATACAACCAGGTGAATGGAATAAGATACTGAGAAAGCACGAAAATGAGGAGAGTGGGAGAGAGACTGGGATAGCTCAGGATTGAACGAGGCCCTTATTAAAACCACCCTTAGCAGTTACAGTGAGTTATTTTGGACCATGAACAAACATCAGGCTTAAAAGTAGCTCCTCACATGGAATGGCGGCTCTCGAAAACCCACCCAGATAAACTCGGTCAAAAGTGCACGCGGTAAGAGAGCATAAGAAACAGATTGAGGGCTTTGTCAAACATTCCTGTCTGCTGATTGGCTCCAGGTGGATCTTCGGTCTGTTTGTTAGTCTGAATAACTTGGGTATGCTTAATGGAAAATTCCAGGTTCAATTCAAGTTAAGTTCAAACAGCATTTGGGCATAATGATGTTTACCGAAAGAAAGAAAAAAAAGAAGAAAAAAAAAATCACGGTTACAAAGAGGCACTTACAATCAAACTAAACAGAGCAAATTTTGAGAATTTACACTGTAAAAAAATGATAGTAATTTTGAGAGTTAAACTGTAATTATGCTACAGCAAAGATCTGTTAATTGGTTCACGTTAAATTCCTTTACTCAATTCTGTGAAAAACTGTAATTGATAACGAGACATTTCATGTAATTTTACAGTAAAATACTGTTAAATGCTGCTTTTGGAGGTGAAACACCCCCTGCATACTGACAGTTTATTAGTATGATATTTTCACCAGCTTTACATCTTGCTGTCCTCTAATCAGATGTGGGACTTACCAACACGTCCATCTTTTCAATGCAATAATTTTTCATTTTGTTCTTCCCTGTTGACCTGCAAAAGTCATCCCCATTAGTTTAAATGCTTTCAAATAAATATTCAGAGGGAGAGAGCGAGGGATAGGAGAGAGAGTGCAAAGGAGCGAGTGAGAGATTAAATGTAATCGCTCTGATACATGCAGTTGTGTCACATTCACACCCTTACCACTCATAATCAAATTTGCTGAGGCTCCGTTGCTAAGAGCTCTTAGAGGAAACCATTTCCTAAAGCCTGCTCTTAAAACTCTCTCCAGACCTCCCCAGCTACAGTTACCCAAGCCCAGAGAAAGCAGTGTGCCATAATAATTTGGCTTTAGCTCAGACTTTTTCTTTGTAAAACTAGGAAAGTCATGTAAGTGTTTGAGGGCACAGCAGGCTGTCTGAGAGTGTTTCCATATGGTGGAGAATACGGGCTCATGAGTCAGCCATTTTCTTTCACAGCGAGCTGCATGGTAAATCACCAGACAAATATAGTTCACTAACAAAACCATGACAATGACATGGCACTGAGTGGGCTGTCAGAGATCAAGCAGATATAGCAAAATATTGTAGTTTACAATAACTCTCACGTCAGACTGTCCTTTTCTGTTGTTGCGGTCTTGGATTTACGCCACATCCCTGTACATGGCCGCAGGGTGGGGAAACACATGTTTAAGGTTTTAGGAAGACATATACCCAAACACGAGAATGTGAGATGGAGGGAGGGTGAGAATTAGAATGAGAGAGAGAGGGGGGTCCTTGAGGGAAAATCAGACGATATAAGAAAAAAAGGCAAATATGCACTTTGAGCTGAGAAAATAAGAAAGGAAAGATGAGACTGTTTGCTCTTGCTCTCATCTTCAAATACCGTAGACCTATTATTTTGATGTGGGCTGCTCTCCTTGTTTTTTTGGTCTTTTACTCATTGAACGTCCAGCAAATGGGCTTCAGCTATTCTTGAAAGCTAAAACAAATCACACTAATTTCACTTCAGGCTAATGTTCTCTCTTTCTCCCTCTCTGTTCAATTCAATTCAAATGTGCTTTATTGGCATCAAAAGAGGTGCAATGCACTGCCAACTCATTTGCAAGGGCTACAAAGACAGCAAATGAAATTGGAAACAGAGAAAAACAAACGAAAATGAAGTATAACAAAGCAAAAAAAGTGAAATGTGGTGTCCAGTGAGTGTTGTTAGTCACTGTTGAATGATTGTTTACTCGAATCCTTCCTCTTTTTCCGGGGTATCATTAGTATTAAAAAGGAATCCAAGAGAAATATTATATCAAATATTCAATGTAGATGTATATTGAATTATAACAATTATTAAATAAAAGAATTATATCACCAGCAAAAAAAGTCATTTTACTCCAAGAGTCTACTTTTTAGCGTAACAAATATAATTAATTATTGTGTCCAACATTTCTCTATATGAAAACTTTTTCAAATATTACATAAAAAAGTATGGGGGGGAGGGGTATGTTTTTTTTTTAATTGTTATTATTTTTATGTTGATTTCGATTATCATTCAATAAAGTGAGTAGCCTGGGAAAACCCAGACAAACTTCCGGCAAATTTAGATTTGCTCTGCAAGTAGTCTGGCAAAGAGCACATTCAAGCCGATTTCTAATCCGTCCAAATCGAGGCACCAATCAGAAACGTTGAGGCGGGCTTTACACGATGACGATCGCTCTGATTGGTTTTAGGTCTATCCAATTGCGACCAGAGGCATTTGAGCGACGTCCGTTGGTGACGCCCCTTTGGAAATGAGTTATTAATGAAGCTTTGCCAGACCATAACTCAGTTACTACTGAGAATGGTCTGGTTTTAACCAGGCTATAAAGTGAGTGCAATATTGCTTTATTTCACCTTTAAGAGAAGAAGCAAACAAGAAGTTAATGTCAAGTAATTTAAATTGCAGACACAATTTGGGAAGTGACTTTGTACTCCGGCAAAGAATACAGTTAATGCCAAAGCAAGAACAACCATTCTGTGTCATCAAACACCATACTGACAGCTTGTCAGAGTGATTCAGACATTAAAACGTGCTGTTATAAGACATTTGAGATGGTCAGGAGCGCAGTCGTATGTCTATCACTCCTTGGCTCTCTTTTTGCAGATTCTACTGTGCAAACTTTGCACCTTTAGGGGTAAACCAGCTTGTCACTGGGGAGGTACCCTTACAAGGACAATTTTGTACCAAGATGCATGTTAGTACCTCGGAGTAGTTCTCTACCCTTAAGGCACTACTAAGAACTTTTAAATAAGGTAAAAGTTGTCATTTTAAGGATACTACCCCAGTGACAAGCTGCTGTAGGCTACCCCCTAAAGGTACACATTTCGCTTTTTTTTTTCTGAGTGTATGCCAATGCAAAGCACCACATGCTAATAAACACGTTCTGTCTCCTTAAATCTACAAAAAGATGAGAATTGTGGAACTGAGAAAGGGAAAGGACATTTGTATGCTCATCCCAACACGAAAGAACACAGCGGTCCTCCTGCTCCACCTTCAGAGAGACACAGTATGGAGCTACATGCTCATTTGATCAATCTTTCTCTCTCTCGTTCACTCTTTCATGCTCCATTGATCTCACATGCTTGCAGGCTCATAACTTTTATGACAGGCATGTGATCTCAGTTTAACTGCAATGGTAGAATCATATAATGTTAGTCACTGGGCCGATGTGCAGTAATTGTATATGTTCCAGCCCTGGAGCTTTGAACTGTCACTGTTCCTGCATCTATTTCAATCATTTACTCAAGTAGAGAACATCTGAGAGCCATCTCGCAATTTAAACATACTTGAATATATTCAATGACTTGAATGTCGCCTACCCCCTTCTACAACGAGCATGTTTTTCATTTTCAATTTTGACATTTAATGGGGGGTGATCCAACTGTTCTCATAACATAATAAAGAAAAAAGCCACGTAACATAATTATTTTATGATAAATAACAATGCAAGATTATACCAAAACTACTCAATAAGAATTTTATAGTTGTAAATTATTTCTTCATTATTATTAATTTAGAGAAGACAAAACTGCTTCACTGATATTACTCAGTTTAACACTCTAATAACTGGTATAGTGTATACTAAGAACTAATTAACTAATAACTAATAACTAATTAACTAATAACTACTTAGTGTCTAATAACACTCAGTTGAATCTAACTGATTAAACTGAGAAGGGTCATAGCACTTGCATATTGTTGTCCTACTGTTAGTTTAACTGTTCTCATTTGTAAGTCGCTTTGGATAAAAGTGTCTGCTAAATGAATAAATGTAAATGTAATATTTAAAAAGGATAAAAAAATTAAAAAAAGCAGGATAATGCTATCATAGATCACGGTAAAACATATTGTTTCAACTTAAAACGTAAGTATTTGTGCTGTCTTAAAATTGTAAGTTTAGTCAAATTGAAATGTGAAATTGTACTAAGTGACAGCTTGGATATTTGAGTTGACTAAACTTAAAAATTTAAGGCAGAGCAAACACTAACTTTTTTAAGTTATTTTTATTTATTTTTTAACTGCTAGAGAACCACTGAAACCCTCAAAAAATGTGTGTCATGGTCCATAAGACTCTTAAAATATCTGATAATGTCACGTTTTTTGTCATGATAAGGCAAAGTTAGTTATAAAAGCTATTAAGTTCAGTCATAAAATGCAATGTGGTGTCAAAAAAATTTAAATTGATGAATTAATAATTCATGATACATGCAAAAAAAATTGTTTACCTTGAGAAATGTTTTTGAAAGCCTTTTGGAAAACAATGATTAGTGTAATACACTCACACGTGCTTTCATGGTGAAAAAAAAGTAAAATTAATTAATTCGATTTTTTAAAGTATTTTCCTTTTCTGTACTGTGGACACTCTTTCTTTTCATTGATCTTTATCTGGTGAAATAAAATTTAAATGTCCATGTGCACATGGGCCTGAGAACCTTTGTGCCTGAATATGAGGGTTGTTTTGAGCAATACCTTCTTTTGAGCCAATGCACAGAGCTCTGTACTAATTATCTAAAATGAGCCAGTCACCTCCTCAGTTCTAGTTTCCTTGGTTACATTGGCTGCAGTGAAGGTCTGGCTGTGAGAGGGACCTGGAATTACGCTTAAGTCCCTAATGGTAATGGCATAATGACCGGATATGTAGTAATAATAAGCATGAAACTAACGTGTGACATGTAATTACATGTTGACTTGGAATGCATATGAGGAACGGTGGGAGTTGCAGATATGTGTGCACTACACGTGAGCCATTAAACAGGCCACGAATTCAATCAATCACAGAGAGGTGGAAATGGCTTTTATAAAACAACAGGTATGCCACATGGTAAATTACTGCTATAACCATGTTTTCTGCTAGTCCTTTTCTAAAATATAGCAAACTGGAAACGCTGAATGCAACCCAAGATTGAGATGAATTTTTAGGAATGACTATTTTGTAGTGAATAGAGGCACATTATTCTTTTCATCTCAGAAGCTTGCTTGTACCTTGCGTGCTTAGTAATATATGTTCAGAGACTAGATGAGCAGCACATCTGGATGTTCCTGCAGAGGAAAATGAAACACTGATAATACCATAAGCACCAATACATACACAAAAACATACCAACGTGATTTCATTAGTACATTTATATTTACATCAAGTGTGTTTCTAACACAACTTGTAACTACATTTTAAAAATATATATTTATATTATTTATAAAATATGAGTGCATAAAATATCAGATGTCAGTTACACAAGATTTACATTGTCGGCCACACTTTAGATTAGGGTCCAATTCTCACTAATAACTAACTCTCAATCTCCCAATTCTCCCAATTCTCACTAATAACTATGAGTTTTGCCTCAATCAACTCCTGCTTATTAATAGTTAGTAAGGTTGTTGTTAAGTTTAGGTATTAGGATTTAGAATATGGTCATGCAGAATAAGGCAGTAACGTGCTTTATAAGTACTAATAAACAGCAATATGATGTATATGCTAGTAATATGCATGCTAATAAGCAACTAGTTAATAGTAAGAATAGAACCAACTGTTCTATTTAAATATTTTAAAATGTAAATTCCATTCAATTTAATGCAATTCCATTCCTGTGATGGAAAAGCAATCATACCAAAGCAATCAAACCTGTCAGAATTCAGGAGAATTAGAGAGAATTATAGAAAGTTTATAAAGAAAATATTTTATAACATTTCAAATGTCTTTACTGCCACTTTTGATCAATTGTTGTCACAGAGTCAGCCACACCGTCACAGCCCCAATCATCACTCAATCACCAGGACCAGCCCACTCGTTCACAATCACCAGAGTACTGACTCGCTGCACCTGCACTCCCTCATCAACACACCCTTTATATGCTCCGTTCTCCTTTCACTTCTTGTCTGGTCTCGTTGCAGAATACACTGCTTTATGTCAGACTCCTTACCAAACTACTCACCTGAGATTGTCTCGTCCTGTATCCAGTCTCCTGTCCTTCTTCCGTCCGAGGTATGTGTTTAAGGGTTAAAAAAATCTTAATGCAAACTTTTGAATGGTAGTGTTCTCAGTTTCAACAAAAATGTTAAGCAGCAAAACCTTTTTCAGCATTGATAATAATATGAAATGTTTTTTGAGCACCCAGTCAGCAGTGGCTGCTGAACATTCAGCTTTGCCATTACATTTCATCTTAAGATACAAATTTCTGTCATGAAACTCTAGATGGTGCATGCTGATATGTCCTTAACTTTATCTTCTTACAATCACATCATTCTCTATAGGGCACAGCAGTAGCCAATGAGCTCGCTAATCAAGTTTCAAATACCTGGACAGCATTTTCTGTAGTGCTCTTTCAGAAACCCTGCATCTTCCCCAGCTCCACCTGTACAGATCTGCTATGGGTAATTCATGTATGCTAATTTGTACAGCATGTCTTACTTGCTCACAGCAGCATGTCATGTATGTATTGGCAGTAGCAAGTCCCATTGCTCTGCTGCAGCAGTAGTAGTAGTGTAAGTTTTATCATGACAGAAATATATTAAAATAGCAAATTTTAAATTGTAATATATAATTTTTGTAATATTACTTTTTGTCCAAACAAATGTAACCTTGGTGAACATGGGACTTCTTTATAAAAAAAAATATATATATTTATGATAAATTACTTGGCCACTAGTGTCACCACAGGGAACTGCAAAAATAATATGTTCTCAAAAAGGTTTCCTGCAAACTCTCTCTGTCTGACATCGGTCACACAAACAAAGTTCTGCCCCAAACTAATGCCACTGGTTGAGCCACTTTGAGCTGGTCAGGATGCTCAAACAGATCAGTGTTTTAATAGCTCCACAGAGTTTAGACTTCTCATGGAACAAGGCTATGAATGCACTTTCAGTATGGATATGAGAAAGTATTTTAACATCCAAAAAAACAAACAACCTGCTGCACCTATAAAAACATTCCTCAAGTCTCTGAAGAAAAATCAGAGGTCAGCTTATCTACACCAGTTTTGTAATGAAATGCAGAAGTGAGCTATTTGTTCTGACAACTGAACCTTTAAAGCTGATATTATGCAGCCGGAGCAACACACAGCACGCTGACAGGGGACTCGGGTTGTGCGATATCACACAGAAGCATAAAATAGATTTATTTGCGTATCGGTTAAAACAAATCTATTTAATCAGTTCAATCTTTCAGCATTGGGGAGAAATTTGTCAAACAGAGAAGCTTAAATGCACACGTTGGGTTTGTTTGGGGCTTTGGGCCTGCTGCCTGTTTGGGTGAAGTGGGGAGTAAAATTTAATTATTTAAATGGCAAAAATAGTAATGCATTTAGATGCAACACATTATTTGGGGCACGTAGGCGCAGCATAATCACATCCTCAAATTAATTAAATCCCACAGAAAGTTTGTATTGCCAAAGGAATAGACCCATCTCCAATTTGATTCCTCAATTTAACTGTCGTTGTGCAGTGCTTCTGAGAGATTTCATCAAAGTCTAATTGCAAATCCTCATTCTTGCCCTAGACAAATCTCTCTCAATTTCTTGATTTCAATCAATAACCTTTTCCAACTAATCAAATACCTTTTCCAATTTTTTTCAGGTGACTCATGCAGTTTACCTGCACAATGCTTCAGTGTATTTGTGTTTGAAATTGGGGCTAGTTGCCAGGCTGGATATCAGCATTTATAAGTTGTGGGTCAAAAGTCTGGATTGTTTTCATTATTTTCATCTAAAAATATAATTCAATTATACATTTACAATTGTAGATGCTTTTATCTAAAGCAACTTACATTCCAATAAAGCAACACTAAAGAACTTTTTTACCTTAAAATAATGTTTCCAAAATCGTTTCAGTGGTTAGTCAAGTCGTAACAGGGTGAAAGGCACTTATGCATTCGCTTTGCGGCCCTACATCTGCTAACCGCACTATGCAAGTTTGCCAGATCGGGTAGCGTTTCTATAATTCGAATGAAGAAACTACAAATTTGACTTGCTTTACGGCAAGCGTTACAATAGTCATTATTTTGTTTTTCTTCGTTTCTGATGTCGCAATACATCATACTTTCATAAAATCATGCAACATACTCAACCTTGTCTGTGGACATCGTTCATTCCAAAACCGGTGCTGCTGGATAAACAGCGTGTGTGCGTGCGACAGTAGGCTGCGGTAGGCTAAATTATCACGAGAGCGGTAATGGACAATTCCACTTCCAACCTGTAGGGCGACCGAAGAGGAAAAGTTATTTAAGTCAAGTCAAGTCAAGTCAAGTTTATTTGTATAGCGCTTTTCACAATACAGATTTTATCAAAGCAGCTTCACAGTATTAAATTAAAATAATACAACAACGTTTGTTTCAAGAGGAATTTATTGATTGATAAAATTAAATTAAATATCCCCAAAATATCCCCAACTGAGCAAGCCAAAGGCAACAGTGGCAAGGAACCGAAAAACTCCATCAAGTGACCTAATGGTGTCCTAAAACTCCATCAGGTGACCTAATGGAGAAAAAAAAAACCTTGGGAGAACCCAGGCTCAGTCGGGGGCCAGTTCTCCTCTGGCATTTATGAGCTAGAGGCCGGATTGTAGTTTGAACTGTAGGATTATATGAATGCCTGGCTGAAGAGATGCGACTTTAATCTAGTTTTAAACTGGGAGAGCGAGTCTGAGCAACGAACAGTATCAGGAAGACTATTCCAGAGTTTTGGAGCCAAATGTGAAAATGCTCTCCCTCCTTTGGTGGTTCTGGATATCCTACTGTAGGTATGACCAAAAGCCTTGAATTTAGTGATCTTAAAGAGCGCGATGGATTATAGGGTGATAGAAGATCCGTTAAATAGACTGGAGCTAAGCCGTTTAGGGCTTTGTAAGTCAGTAGCAATATCTTATAATTAATACGGAGCTTTATAGGTAACCAATGCAGTGATGATAAAATCGGTGTTATATGATCATATTTTCTTGATCTCGTAAGAACTCTAGCGGCGGCATTTTGGACTAACTGTAGCTTGTTTATTGAGGATGCAGTACAACCAGCTAATAAAGCATTACAGTAATCTAGTCTCGAGGTCATGAATGCATGAACTAACTTTTCTGCATCAGAAACTGATAGCATATTACGTAGTTTAGCAATGTTTCTAAGGTGGAAAAAGGCTGTTTTTGTAACATATGAAATATGATTTTCAAAAGACAGGTTGCAATCGAGTATAACACCCAGGTCTTTTACTGTAGAGGATAAAGTAACAGGACATCCTATGATGTTAAAGTTGTATTGTGCGAGGTTTTGTGGGCGGTTTTTTGAACCGATAAGTATTACCTCTGTCTTGTCTGGATTTAATAAAAGAAAATTACGCGTCATCCAATCTTTTATATCTTTAACACACTCTGTCAATTTGGAAAATTTAGCGTTTTCATCCGGTCGTGATGAAATATATATTTGAGTGTCATCAGCATAACAATGGAAACTAATTCCATGTTTCCTTATAATATTTCCAAGTGGCATCATATATATGGAAAATAACAGAGGGCCTAATACAGATCCCTGCGGCACTCCATAGTTTACTGGAGTTATGATCGATTTTTCTCCATTTAAATAGACAAAATGGTAGCGGTCAGATAGGTATGATTTGAACCAGCTTAGTGCTTGTCCTTGAACACCAGTATAATTTTGTAGTCGATCTAAGATTAATGTATGATCTATAGTATCGAACGCAGCACTAAGATCAAGTAAAACTAGTATTGAGATACAGCCTTGGTCAGAAGCTAAAAGTAAATCATTTGTGATTTTAACGAGCGCAGTTTCAGTGCCTTGATGCGGTCTGAATCCAGACTGAAACTTTTCATAGATATCATTTTGTTGCAAGAAAGAGCCCAGTTGAGCGGACACCACTTTTTCTAATATTTTAGACATAAATGGAAGATTTGAAATGGGTCTATAATTTGCTAGATTATTATGATCTAATTGTGGTTTCTTAATGAGAGGTTTTATAACTGCCAGTTTAAATGTTCTTGGAACATGACCTAAAGATAAAGACGAGTTAATAATATTGAGGAGAGGCTCTTCCACTACAGGTAACACTTCTTTCAGTAGTTTAGTTGGTATAGGATCTAATAAACATGTTGTTGTTTTAGATGAAGTGATAAGTTTATTTAACTCTTTTTGTTCTATAGTTGTAAAGCACTGTAATTGTTCTTGCGGGGTGATAATTGAAGCTGAATTATAAGGCGCGATTGAAGATTGAACGTTTACAATTGTGGTTCTGATGCTTTCTATTTTCTCAGTGAAGAAGTTCATGAAATCATTACTACTGAACTGTAACGGGATATTTTGTTCGGGTGACGTCTGTTTATTTGTTAGTCTAGCCACGGTGTTAAATAAAAACCTTGGATTGTTTTGGTTGTTTTCTATTAGTTTGCGGAGGTGCTCAGCCCTGGCCGCTTTTAGGGCCTTTTTATAACGTGACATACTGTCTTTCCACGCGATTCTAAAGACCTCTAAATTAGTTTGTTTCCATTTACGCTCTAAAATACGGGTTTCTCTCTTTAAAACATGCGTAGTATTGTTATACCATGGTGCTTTATTTTTCTCTCTGACCTTTTTTAATTTAATAGGTGCAACCACATCCAATGTTCTAGAGAGAATGGTGCTCATAGTGCTAGTTAGTTCTTCTAGTTCATCTGTTTGTTTGGGTTCAGGCAGCAGCTGAGACAGATTAGATAAGCAATTTGAGAAATTATCTATGGTGGATGGGAGGATTGTTTAGTGTTGCTTTAAAGTTAAACCTTTTCGAACTTGTGATTTTTGCGTTATCCTTAAGTTATGTATTGTATTTTTTTATAACTCATTAATTTGAATTTCATGATTTAATCTAATTTACCCTTAAAAGAACATTAACCGAAAAAAAAGAAAAGAAAATCAGTTACACTGTATCTCCAATGTAACTGAATAATAATTTGAATATAATTATCAATATGTTTGCGGTCTAATACAGTTCAATACCTTTTAAAAGAAGATGCAAACCTTGAAGAGAACAGGATTTGTTTAAATGAATAATGACACATGGTGTCGTCCTGATATTCCATGTGATTCTTGATCTGCTGTCAAATGGGTAATACTTTGTAAGGATTGGGTAATGATGAATCTATCTAATCAAAAATAGATATAAAACAAGTTACCAAGCTTACACGGAGCAACACACAGCACACTGACAGGGGACTCGGGTTGCGCGGTATCACACAGAAGCATAAAATAGATTTATTTGCGTATCGGTTAAAACAAATCTATTTAATCAGTTCAATCTTTCAGCATTGGGGAGAAATTTGTCAAATAGAGAAGACCAACTCACTGAATTTCTATCACCAACCTCACCAATAAACGGTACAGTAAATACATGGCCTGCACTCACAAAAGAAATGAAAACAAAGACCCTATCCCACCACCACTCTTCTATTGTTCAATTAAAATGGAAACACTGCCCCCTAAAGGTTGGGAGATGCACTGCAGCTCCTTCCTGTTGACATCTGTTTCTTGCTCAGTTAAATCAACAGTAGCTGTACATGATGAAGAAGGCCGGGAGGGCTGCCAACACCATGTACTGTGCTCGGTATTTTTAGAGTTCTCTTCTGCTCTCCATTCTGCGCCCCAGACATAATCACAGTGACAGAATGACACAAATGGAGTCAAATATTCTTCTCCGTTTAATTGTTAGCAAAACACTCGCTTACGCGTCCTCTCTGCATGTCAGTCTATTTCTGTTAGATGATCTCAGATGTGGAGACGGAGTAGATTAATGGTTTAGTTTTGCACACACAGATCAAGGGAGGACATTTCGCACTGCGCTCTGTGTTGACGTTAGCGTAGCTTCATTATCACAACCCCAATTTTCTCTCTGATAGATGTTGTGAGAGTCATAACATTGCATGGCGGCGATGTGCTCTTTGTCTATCTTTGAGGGGGAATCGCCTTGCCAATAAATCAGGCCTTCGTTTGCGTGTCCAACCACAGATGCAGCCTCTGTCAGGTTGAGTACGGATGGACGGTAGATTTTTGCTTTAGTGCGTTGTTAGGAATATTAAAACCGGGTCCAGAATTGATGGATAGTATCATTAGGATACGGCAGCATTCAAACATCTGAAGGCTGGAGAACGCAGGATATGTGCATTTGTAGTGTAAAACTCAGATATGCATTATTGATTCGCCAGTTGCTCTGTTATTGCTCAAGGTTTCTGTTATAATTAAAGTCTAGGGGAGTCGGGAGATATTCTTCTTCTGATTAAAACAAAAAAGAGCAGCTAGAGATGCAGTGGAGAGAAAAAGAAAAGGATTCCACATGGATAACAAATGAGACAGTTGAAAGAAGTTGTGGAAACTCCAGAGGGGGTGAGCGGAGTGTTGATGGATTCAGAGGAAAGACAGCAGGAATGGTGGTGTAGGCTTCGTTTGAACTTTGGGGAGGTGCCACATGATCTGTTTAAAGATTATTTGTGACAGGATTTGCTCAGGGTATGCTGTATGCCAAATAAAAAATGCATTAAATGGAGAACACAAATAAAGATGTTTCTTTTTTTTAAAGAAACCTGAGAGATTTCTGTCCCTCCATTGAAAGTCCATGCAACCAAAACTTTAACTCTTCAAAAAGTTCATAAAGACATAAATGTAATCCGATTCAATATTAATCCTTCTGAAAACTTGAACAGATTTAATTTACATACATTTTTACATACATAGAGCACATCAAATATGGTAAACAAAAGCTCAAACATGAGAATCAGTGAGGTTTGTCCGCACGGCTTAAGCATGTTGAGCTTCCATTTAATGAGCTCTATGCATGTGTGTTGATATTTGTTTATATAGGAATACAATCTTAAATTCAATCTGCTCAACATACAAAGGGATCGTATCTTTTCAGAAGACTTGGATTAAACCTGTTTCATATTCATTTGGATTATTTTTACAATCTCATTTTGTTCTTTATTTATGAGAAAGTATTGGTTGTGTGAACTTTAAATGGATGGGGGAAAAAAAGGATGAAAGATTATTAAATATCTTCAATTGTGGTCCAAAGATGAACGAAAGTCTTATTGGTTTGGAATGACAGGTGGGGTAACAAATTATGAAATAATGTTTCACTTTAATAAAAACATTTTGTCTAGTTTTTTTTCAATACTGTGCTGCAGTGTCTCTACATTTAAGATAAAAAAAAATAATAATCTTGACTCTACATAATGGTAGCATGATATATATATATTTTTTTTTTGACAGAAATATTTCAAACAAACAAATATTACAACATCCATGCTATAGTCATACATCTAGCCTTACTGCTTGATTTTAGCAACACAGTAAGAAACAATGACAAAGGGCTCTTTCTAACATAATGGACATTGTCACAAAAGCTTCTATGTTTGAACGTTTTTCAAACATGTGGAAATGAATAATGTTGCTGTCAGAATAATAACAACTTCATAATGAGTAATTATGTTTATTAAAAACCTGAAGCTTGCATATGCAAACAGACCAGCGCCACACTTACTTTAAGTTTAATTTACATTAGAATCAATCTGGTTGTTTATGTTTGCATGTACACAATCTAAAGGGTGTTGTTAGGCATAGGCACAAATTTTATTCAGACGTTAACCAGTGAAATAGGGAAAAAGAATTTACTTGTTGCAGAAGTGCTTAGGGAAGTTTGCGAGTATGTCTAAATGCAGCCCAGTATTGGATAAAATCCTTTTCTTTTCTTTTTTTTTAAATTCATGACTGTCAATTTGGGTTGAAATTGCTACACCCCAGCGGAAGTTGAATTTGAATTTGAATTATAGGAAGTGGGATTCACTGAATTACAGTTCAAATAAAACAAACATATAGCCTACACATTCTGGGACATTCTGGGAAATTAAGAGTTAGTCTACCAATTGTAATAAATTCATAATAAATGAAGTTCAAATATCTATAATATAATTTTGACAATTCAAACCATTCTGTCTATAAAACCTTTAAGATTTCAAGAGGTCAAGCGATCTTTTTGTCTCATCAAAGTTTGCCTTGACAAATGTATCTTTAGTTAAAATTACACTTGTTGCAGTTCTACTAGAAAGACTCAGGAGAATAAATACTGTAACAATTAAACATTTATTAACAGCCCAACAAGCAATCAAGTTCTTTGGCGTAGGCCCCATCCGTAGCTTGCAATCCGAGGGTCCGGATCTGCATATCCTGCCTGAAGACGAAGGCAGGGGCGCAGCCGACCCCCTGCAAGGTATAGGAAGGGACCATCCTGGTGGTGGTGGGGTGGATGGAGGGAAGAGGCCATCCTGGTGGTGTTGGGGAGGATGGAGGGAAAGACCCATCTTGGTGGTGGTGGGGAGGATGGAGGTGAATTGAAGCGTCAGCATCTGCAAACTCAGACGTGTGTAAGTACCAATCTTTTATACCACAAGTATAGGAATATGATTGGATAGATGAGAAGGTAATAAGTGACGTAACAATTGAGTCTTCCCGGCAGAACTTATGCTAGAGCTTCATTTCTTTGGATTCCTATGTCTTTAAATTTAAATTTAAATTTGAATTTGAATTTAAATTCTACATCCTGTTGGCTACCTGATTAAATCAAAATTCAAAAACTCATGTTTAAAAAAAAAAAGAAGAAGAAGAAACGACTACCCATTCAGTAAAGAACACAATAACCATACACTGTAAAAAATTCACCCGTAAATTTACAGTAAAATACTGGCAGCTGTGGTTCCAGCCCTTTACCGTAATTTTACGGTTTCAACAATGCTGTTATTTTACAGTAAAATACTGCTCTGTGGTTCCAGCCCTTTACCGTAATTTTACGGTTTCAACAATGCTGTAATTTTACAGTAAAATACTGGCAGCTGTGGTTCCAGCCATTTACTGTAATTTTACGGTTTCAACAATGCTGTACTGGCAGCTGTGGTTCCAGCCATTTACCGTAATTCTACAGTTTTTAATTTTATGGCTGTGCTTCACAAAGTACTGGCAGTAATGGTTCCAGCTCTAATTCTATAGTATAAAAAGTTAGAATATAAATACTGTTTTCTATTTACTCTACTGTCCGATATCTATTAACATCCCTATATTTACTCAATGGAAAAAATGAAGAAAATATTGATTATGGTACAGTATTGTTTGCCATTTATTTAAAACAGCTAACAAGTTTTAACAATATACTAACAGTTAAGGAAAAAAAGTCACAGAAAATACATTGTAAAATTCAATGTGAGGAACCAGTAGGCAAACAAAGAAACCTTACATTCAAAATGTCACATCAGCATCCAGGCAAGAGAGGAATTCTGAGTCTGAGAGGAAAATATTGAGAACCAATAGATGAAAAATCCTTGATAGAGGCAAAAAAACTGCCAAAACATCTCAAACATCTCATCTGAAAGATCTGGCCTGAGAGGAAGTCCGGATCTGAGAGGACAAGAGATCCAATGGGTGAAAAAACGTAGGAAGAGGCAAAAAACAGCCAAAACGTCCCACATCAGCTTTTGACACATCTGGTCTGAGAGGAAATCCAGATCTGAGAGGAAAGAAAATCAAGAAAATCTTAGTGGTAAAATAAATCACATGACAAAAACTAGTGATCACATATTCTACGACACTTTTAAAAGAGACATAAAATGATCATGTTATTGTACATAACTAATCTTAGAGATTATCTATACTTTACTAAACACATCTCATTAAACATTCACAGTGCTGCAGTAAGTGAACTTCTTGTTACTTAATGACCCACAAATGTTTTTTTGTTTGTTTTGTTTTTGTAATAGTTGTTCATGATTCACTTGTTTGTTCTGAGCAGTTAAACTGTCCACTGTTCTTCAGAATAAAATCATCCCCCTGGCACCCTACATAACTAATGAGTAGTTCTCATTGTGAAAAGATGGGTGTTAAAACCATGCAGTCACTATTGTAAAGGGTTTAATTGTTCAGAATGTGCTGGAAAACCAAAGACTGTGCAAGACATGGTGGATTTTTCTGAAGAACATTGGGCAGTTTAACTTCTCAGATCAAACAAGGTACTCATGAACAACCATCACAAAACAAAAACAACATTTGTGGTTCATAGAGGTAACAATGTAGTCACTTACAAAATGTACATTTTTATTACACTGCACTGAGAGTGGCTAATGGGATGTTTAGTAAAGTCATGAAAGATTATAATTGTTTGTGTAGCTAGCTTAAACACTTTGTTTGTCTATACATGTGACTGATGAAGACATTTTATGACCAATTAATGCAGAAAATCATCCAATTCCAAAGGGTTCAGATACTTTCTTACCACTGAATATGAATGCAGTTAAGAGGTGTTGATTCTTTTAGGAAGCTGCACAAATGTGAGTGTCAGTGGACATTTAAGTTTAGTTACCTAGACGAAGTTCCATTCAAAATTGATGAGGTTCTTCAGGAGAGAAGCAACTTTGGGATTGACAGTGGCAGACTTCTTGCTGACAAGTTTTCCAGTCTTCTTTGAAACCACCTTGCCTCTGCAGGTCTTCAAACCTCTTTCAGGGTTTATCCCAACAAATCGTCTAAGGGTAATAAAAAATAAAAAACACACCCACACACACATTAAAAAAGAAAACTTACAAAATCTACCTTTTATCAATTTATATATTGGATTAAATATAAATAATTAACCAATTTAAAGGGTACTATAAAAGGTGATAAAATACCTTTGAATGAATTCCAAGGTGCCACATGCCTCCTCTAGATACTGAAGATTGAAGACGTAGAACATTGCAAACATGGTTGCTATTGCAGTCAGGAATCTTGGTTGTATGCCATCACAAATAACACGACCCTCTAGGGTAATCATCCAGCGTTCAGTACAGTTCTCTGCCCTCCCTGAAATGAATTTTATTTATTTTATTTTAAATAACAGTTTACACAATATTCTCAATTTTCTGATTATTTACTCACTCTGGCCATCCAAGTGAAACTCACCAAAGATTAGGGCTGTGTACTGTCTCAGTAAAACATTTACATCAAGTGAATGATTCCTAGAAAAAAAAGAAGAAATAATTATTATTTCGTCATCTTAAACCAAGCAAAGACATTCGACGTCGAGCACGGAGAACATTGAATAGTGAAATGCCTCAGCTGTTGAGAACTGTCTGTCTTCAAAACGTGTTTCGAGCCGAAAAGTCGAGAATATCCGCCTCGTCTTTCAGAAATAACCTCTTTGACATTTTAATAGTATGTAAGTTACATGTGAATCTCTCAAAAACACAGGTAACAGTTACTCGCACCACTAAATCGAAATATATCTATTTTGCTTTGAGAATTTGAACAGCTTTAAAACATAATTTGCATGGAAACTAAACAAATTGACCACTAACTTTTAATTATTATAATGGATCTGGATATTTCAAGTAGTTTTGTAATTATTCTCCATCTTATGTGCATGACATTATATGATTTACATTAATGCATCTGGTAAGATTCGCATCGTGTAACATTACTGAATCAGAAATTCATGTAAATCGAGTTAAGGGTTACTACAAATGAAAGCCAAACTAATTTCTAAATGGTAACTTAACTTTAATCAAGCAAATAGTTCGCCGTGAAAATCGTAGCTCAGAGAACATTCATTAGCAGGCGAAATGCCTCAACCGTTGAGAGCACTAACGTTACAAAACGCGATTCGCGCTCAGTAACAGCACAATCAAAAATACCTCGTGAAAAAGGCGATTGTACAGGTTGGGAGCAACATAACAGAATAACAGTAAAGAAATAAACTTACCTTGAACAGTGTCCTTCTTTAAGACCGTCTGAGTGTTGTGAAACAATTCTGTTATTTGACTGCTTTCTGTTCGAAAATAGACCGCGTTGAAGATGCCCCGCCCCCACGTGCTATTTTTTACAGTCCAAGACTGGGTTTACACATAAATGCTGTACATTTACGACAAGTAATTCATTTATGGAACATAGACTGTAAATTAACAGGATTAAACTGTTTATTGAAATAACAGTATTTTACTGTTGGAAATTCACTGTATTTTTACAGCAATTTTTAACAGTGTAGGTGTCATTTACACTGGGGACGCTGGGGACATGTCCCCACCACTTTTTGAAATGGCTGATTTTGTCCCCACCACTTTTTGAAAGTATTTGGTTAAAATGTTCTGAAAAATCAAGCGAACCAAGAAATGTTAAAGGTTTATTTGCACAAAATAAAACATGCAATGCAGTTTAGATACAGAAAGAAACAATGTACATTGACCAAAAAAAGAAACTTAAACAAAATAAACTATTACTGATTCTAAAATGACCCAAAAACATGCATGCGGCGATCAGTAACTTCAATAAATTCTTGACACAGTTTCTCCTTGTCCAAGTTATAATTCTCTCTCTGTGAACATGACAAACAGCCACACTGTTGAGTCGGGTTTGTGACATTGAAGAGCGCAGCCAGGTTTTCAGGTCTTCGTCATGCACTGACCGTTCTAATCACACCGGTGTGATCGTACGCTCCAGGGACCAGCCTAGACTGATCACACCGGTGTGATCGTACGTGCGAAAGCGTTAAATGTTTAGCTAGCTAAGTTACTGCATTTTTCTACAATTGATTATCCTGTGCAGTGCTGCCATATTGGGCGGGTTTCCGTCCAATTGACCATTCGCAAAACCACGCCCCGAACACGCAGATTGGCTACTGACCAATGTCAGTCTTATAGTGAACTCTACGTTTAGCTAGCTACACAGAGGCTGCATGGTCTGTAAACAACAGAAGCCGGTTTTCGGCCCTCAAGCGGGAAGTTAGCTAACGGTCAGTTAGAAATTCCATGGGACTACCGCTCCTTTCCAGCTTCATGGATTTGCGCTCTGGCCTGAGCAGGAATGGATGGACATGATGCGCTACATTCAAACCTCGAAGTGTTGGGGAGGAGGTTTCATTTATCCATGTATTAGCCGGCTAACATCGTTAGTTCTTCTTGAAGTTTTAACATTTTTCAACTTTAAGAGAAGATGTTGATCAACAGTACAGGTAGGGGAGTTTTTATATAGCATATATTTGCACTGTGATTGATTTAGTTAATTGTAGCCGATTAAGTAATTTACAGATCAATAAAAAAAAAAACTGGCTTTGTGCGCGTGCGCGTGCGTGTGCATGCGAGAGAGAGGGCCTGCGTGCCATCTTATAGTTTTAAAATAGTTTGGATTTTAGTGTGGTTTTTTTTGTGGCATACATAATGACAGTATTTATCACGGCACTTTATATTGGTTACGCTGCGATGTGCGATGGCAGAGGAGGATTTCACATTTTGTGGATTTGGTTCTCTAACTGCACTGCATTCTATGTTGGTTGCAAATCCCACATTGTTTTAATTTTATCTGGTGTTATTTGAAGCAGATATGTTGCGTTGTATGCTTATGGTGTGTTTTCTTTTACATATGTAATGAATTTCATTGTAATCATTGACTTTACGCGCTGCTGTTTTCTACAGTATGGTGCTTTGGCACTGTTCGGTTGAGCGGGTGTTGCAGGGACTGTTACATGTGCAGTCGACATTGTTGAGGGTTTTATGCTGAGTATTTTCCTGTTGTTGACTGGCCTACGCTATGCCCATTTTTGATGCGCCGTTATTCAATATTTTTCCCGTCCTGCTGTAATGTTTTTTTCATCTGATCTTTTGTCCCCACCACTTTTCAAAACAAATTGACGCCCCTGACAATAACTGTAAAGAACCAGAACATTTTGGGCAAACAAAAATTGTCCTTTACGGGTCAAGAGCTTTTTATAGAACGTGTGAAATACCCAAGATAAACAAAGGACATCACATACGCACACACAGTTATGTGGCCATTACGCATATGAGCTGACAGCGGCTTTTAGCCAGGGCAAAGAGACCCCTACTGTGGAGGAGCTATAATAGTGTGTTGGGTCTGCTAAAACCTCTCACCTCAAGCTGTTTTTTGTTGCGTCACTCCTGAGAGCGGTCAGTTTGACCCTGACTCTGCACCTCACACCCATCATGCTGAACCAGACGGCCAGGTTCTGACCTATTGAGGCACCTCGGAAAATGTCTGCCACATCGTCCTCTAGCATTTACAGCTCCATTGTTTCATTATCATCCCATTTGCCCTCCTGCTGGGGCTGCCTTGCACACACACACCTCTTTTTTTGTTTTGCTGTTACAAAACAAGGCTCCCTTTTCCTTCCATTTGTTTCACACCCCCTCAACTCTCAATTTTCCCTTAAACTAAATCAAATTTCTACTTTTGTGCATCAGTTTGGTTTACACTTACTGTATGCATTACATTGACTACATACATTACACATTTTCCTTTGTATACCACACATACAACAATCAAATTAATAATGTAATGATGTACACATCACATTCACATTACAGATGCATGTCCCATACACTACTGTTCAAGAAGTTTGGGGTCAGTAAGAATTTTTTGATAGAAATTAATACTTTTATTCACCAAAGGTGCATTCATTAAATGTGACAGTAAAGACATTTATAATGTTTAAAAAGATTTATATTTCAAATATATGCTGTTCTTTTAAACTTTCTATTGGAAATCCTGAAAAAAAAGTGTATCAAAGTTCCTAAAAAAAATGAATAGCACTGTTTTCAACATTGATAATAATAAGAAATGTTTCTTGAGCATCAAATCAGCATTTTAGAATGAATTCTGAAGAAACATGTGACACTGAAGACTGGAGTAATGATGCTGAAAATTCAGCTTTGCATCACAAAAATAAATTACATTTTAAAATATATTAAAATAGAAAACAGTTATTTTAATTTATAATAATATTTCACAATATTACAGTTTTTACCTATCAAACAAATTCCGACTTCTTTCAGAAAACATTAAAACAAACTTAAAGATCCAACGATTCAACAATGATTTACAGTTAAAACACTGTTTAAAACCTGTTTATTGTTTAAAAATAATAATAAGTTAAAAAATAATAATAATTGTATTCTTCCATGTTAATCTTTTGTACAAAAAAATCCCTTTAGCTAACAAATGGCAGGTCCTTAATGACATCATTAAACATTAGAGCTTGCAACACAAAGGTTTGATTCCCAGGGAATGGATGAACTGACTAAATATATACCTTAAATTTTGTTTTGCTTTGCAACTTCCTTAAACTACAAGAAATGATCATTAAAAAAGGGGGTCCAGAGCCCACATAGTCCTGCATAACAGAACTGACCCAAATAATAGCCACATGCTCCCTGGCCCAGTGCTTTTAGCGTCTTCTCATCTGATTGTACAGATTAAGGCTTTCAAAGAGACAGGGAAGGAAAAATAACACAAACTCAGACCAACACTCATTCCCGACTAAAAGCCGAAATACAAGGCTGTGTTGAATCTAAACGATCCAGTACAATTACATGATCCTAAGAGCCTCAACAGTCAGGATGAAAAGAGACTGTTAGGAGTGTAACCTCTAAAGAGCCGCAAAGTGCTGTCAATTAGGCTGTGGAACTTGCCTCCATGATTACAAGTTTTACAAGGACAGAGGAAAGGCCCATAATGGCCCATGAATGACCTTGTCCTCACAGGCTTTGAGGTGGACAGAGACTTGAGGAACTATTGTGTATAAAATCCAGAACTACTCCACAGCTAACCTTGATCTGTAGACATCTCAGAACAACATACGGAGGCTTCAAGTGGACAATTTTAAACCATTTAGATGTCCTGTGTTTTAACATGCAATTATATGTTGCTGCCAAAGCTTGTCCAAACAATGCTTTTATGAAATGAGCTAAAGTTAAATGTAACATTACATGGCACTGAAGCTTTAACAGTACTACAATTGTTTTTTTGTTTTTTGTTTTTTGGACCAAGTGGTGAATCAACAGAAGAACAAAACTGGTTATCATAAAATAATAATAATAATAATGAATAAATGAACAAATATACTGTTATAAGCAACAACTCTTTCTGTGACAGAGTGTGCACAATAAAGAAAAGGAAAACTTTAGTTTAAAACATTAATGTGACAAATTCTTGTTGGTTTCGTACAGTTTTGAAAAATGTCATACCATTTTCATGAAAAGTCTCATTTTAATGACTCTAAAAAAAATACCATGTGATGTAACCATTAAAAAAGTAATGCACATATTTTTCCTTTATAGACATTATTTTTCCTTTTCCTTGTCTTAATCAGTATTTTCTTTAAAAAAATATATGTATTATATATCTTTAATGTATTCCAGTTTTTTTTTTTTTTTTTTTTTTCGGGGAGACACCATGACATTTTAACTATATTGCCTTGTCATGCAAATGTAGAAATTGTTATATTATAAGAGACTTACTGACCTTGTCAGTCATAAAAGTCTTCAGGGGTCCTCTGATGTAATTTCCTGTTTTTCTTTTCAATGCATGTTGCATGTTGGTTGCACCACATGAATTTTGTTGGTCCAAATATTACTGAATAGATGTTTCTTCTAATAAACAATTAAGCCAATAATTTAAAAAGATGCCAAACGACTTTAAGGGATAGTTCACATAATTTACTCACCCTGAATGCATTTCTTTCTTTAGCTGAACACAAAATAAGATATTTTGAGTTGATGGCCCCATTGACATTTAGCAGAGGCTTTATCCAAAGCGACTTAGAAATGAGGTTAGCAATAGAAGCAGTTAAACTAACAATAGGACAATAATATGTAAGTGCTGTGACCCTTCCCAGTTTAGTCTAACGCAGTATATGTATTTTTTTTTTATAGATATAAAGAAGAGGAGAAGAGAAAAGAAAGTGTTAGTATTAATGGATCAAGTGTTGCCGAAAAAGATGCGTCTTCAGCCATTTCTTGAAAATGGCTAGGGACTCAGCAGCTCGGATTGAGTTGGGCAGGTCATTCCACCAGCAGGGAACAGTCAAGGTGAAGGTCCGTGAAAGAGATTTTGTGCCTCTTTGAGATGGCACCACAAGGCGATGTTCACTTGCAGAACGCAAGTTTCTGGATTGCACGCAGGTCTGGAGTAATGAGTTTAGGTAAAAGGGAGCAGAGCCAGTGGTTGTTCTGTAGGCAAGCTTCAGTGCCTTGAATTTAATGGCAACAGTAACTGGCAACCAGGGCAATTTTGTGAGGAGAGGAGTGACGTGTGCTCTCTTTGGCTAGTTAAAGACCACTCTAGCTGCAGCATTCTCGATCAGTTGCAGAGGTTTGACAGTGCATGCTGGAAGACCTGCCAAGAGAGCATTACAATAGTCCAGTCTAACAGATAGGACATCTTGCATATAGGTTTCTTCATGGTTTTGGAGAATGAGGATATGTCATGCAATGTTTCTCCTCCTTTCAATCCACTAGCTTGACCAGCACAAGCCAGACTGCACCAGCATTTTCAGCAGGGTCTTCTGTATGACTATGCAGTTCCGTTAATGGAGTCTTGATTGTGTTTTTGAGCATGCAGTTGTTTGGGGGACCGAATCCTTGGTGGAAGAGCGGATTTAAAGGTCAAATCACAGTTGCTTCAGTAAACAGTAAACTGCCTGGCTGTGAGTTTGGACCTGGCGTGGAAATGACTCATTTTGTAAGATGCAATAACTCACTTTGTCACTGAAAGATCTGTCGTTGGCCTTCTCGAAAGAGAGCTCTCAGATTCCTCTGATAATATAAACTTCAGATTAACAAGTGGCACTCAGACAAAAAGTGCCAAGCCATTAGAAATTGGCAAAGCACAAAAAAAAAAAAAAAAACTTCACACAAACAAAATCTTACAAGGCCAGACAATAAATGTGCATCAGGATGATTCGGGTACGACCATAGACTGTAAAAAAATATGGACGTGGCGTCACCCGTAGGTTTCTGAAGACCATTTTTGAAGCCTAAAGTGGGCGTGGCCGACCGTCGCCATCTTGGCAGCGCGACACTCCCGAATTTATTTATTTTTACAGTCAGACAATGAACTGAGGTAATGTGACAGCTAACAGACAGCAGACAAACGGCTAATGATGACTAATGACCACAGCAGCGGGAATCCACCTGTCATTCAAAAGTGGACACACCCTTAATTATGCAGAAATTTAAGGCTTAATATAATTTAAATGGATGAGTTATAAAAAAAATTCACCCCCCTCACAGTTGTCATGAAGGCCAAAATTAGCTGTATAGACCAAAGCCACTTTTTGCTCCAGGCTGTAAACATGTGTTTTTCTGCTGTAAAGTTGGGAATTTCAACATGGGGGAGATGCAGATTTGACTCACTTTTGCAGCCAGCCTCAAGCGGCCAGTCGATTAATTGCCGTTGAATTCACTTCCGTGTTGGTTTCAAGAGAGAGACAGGGAGGTTGCCGCTTGGGTACAACGTGTAAATACAGTAATGTCTTCAAGCTGTATATTTAAGTACTGTGACAAAGAAATGGAAAATTTAAAGGCAGAAATAAAAGGATTTCATTTTTTTACTTCAGCCTAATGCAATACAAATACAGTGGGGTCCAATTTAGAGAAACATGAGACTTAAAATCAAATTTAAAACTTTAAAGTTTTAGGATTCTGAAAAAAAGAAATGGTATTACATGAAAATTAAAAGGAAATAAAATGTTGATAATTCTGCATGATCATTCAGATTTTTTAGGCTATTCTTAGTATATATGTTTCTTAGCATGTGGGGGAAACAAAATGTCAGAAAAGAAATTCCCATCACCATATCTGGATTTCAGCTCCGGAGGCTTCCTCAGCGCTTGAATACACAGTGATACAAACAGTTACGATTGTGTCGGTTTTACAGCATTAATTCCAGCTTGAGTCCTCATCCTTTGGAAGTGCATGCAAAGTGGATTTGCTTTCGCAGCGCAGAAAACAGCATCTTCTCAGCATGTCGACAACATGAGCCAAACTCTTCTAGGCCTTAGCTACAACTACAGTGTTTGAGGGTCAAAGTAGATGTTGTTCACGGGCAGCCATGGAAGACCATAAGCCAGCATTATGCAAATTTGTTACAAACCTACAAAGGTTCAAGCAGGAAGTATACTGGAATTACTGATTACTTGTTTCAGGCAGTTGTGAATGGGTTCTTTCTTTTGGGAGATAATCCATATCTCATGCACTTTGATCTTTGAAACTCAGCAGACCTTTTACATTCACAAACAGCTATATTACATTCTACATGAAAGGTAAAATCCACCAAAAAAAAAAAAAGCATAATAGATGCACTTTAATAAATAAATTCCTTTTTTTATCTATTTACTTTTGTATCTTTTTAAAACAACACTCTGCAAATTAAACTGCCTAATGGGATAATATATTTGACAGGTTGGATTATCCTCAGTAAGAAGAAAAGCACAGCAGCAGAATCAGCGAGGTTCACTGTTGTGAATGTATTAACCACATCCAGAATAGTGTGATGAAACTGCCACTATCTACTGTTGGCAGAAGACATTGGCAGCAGAATTTCACAGCACACTCTGAAGATGCAAACCTCAGTTCGGATTACAATTTGGCACAAAACAGAGATGGGCCAGTGAAACTCTGGGACAGAACTGTATGGACAGATGAGCACAAGATTATCAGTGTGATGATAAGGCAAAAGTGTAGAGAAAAACTGGATTGAGGATGATCCAACATCCTCCCACAACATCTGTGAAGCAGTGGCTTGCTGTGATTTACCCATTGGTGGGATGATATAAAAAATAAGGGGCCTCATTTATAAAAAGTGTACGCGCAGATTTGATCTTTAAGTGTGCATACGCTAAAATCCACATCAACGTTCAGATTTATAAAAACGGTCTTTGACATGGCAAATTGCTTAGCGCCGCATCAGGGTCTAAGCAGATGTATGCACTTCTTTGTTGCAGAGAGTCAGAGTTCTGCAGGTATTTGGAAATCTGAGCAATTCTTGCCGTTTGACATTCTAAAGTAAAGCATTTGTACGTTGACTGGTGCTCTTTTATGTGTTAATGACATTAATTAGGAGGTGTTTTACAAGGCGGAGATCTGAAACCATTCAGATGTGCACAAGTTCAAGATCATTTGCGATTTATAGATTTCACATTTGGAAGAGAGGCGTATGGACATCTTTTGTGTGTACATTGGTTCTCTGAAACACATGCACGCACATTTGAGAAATGATGGTAACATAAAATGTAGGACGGTTTCTACGCAACATTTTATAAATAAGGCCCTAAGAAAAATTTCAGTGTAGGCATATGTGAACTTTTTTGATTTTATAACTTGCTGACCCTCTTTTGGCAGCAATAAACTCCACCAAATGTTTCCTGCAATTGCGAATCAGATCTGTCCAATGAAAGTTTGCACAATTCCTCTAACATGTAAGCTCTCATATGTTATATATTGCTTTTACATATGTTACATATTGTTTTTATAAAGTGACATTTGGTTTAAAATGATCATTAGTCTGAAACAGCCCATTAGCACCATGTGTGCATATTTTTTGGTGCAGTTTTCTGGCTAAGTTAGTCACAAAGAAGAATCTAAGAGAAATGCTTTCAATAAACACTTGGTGCAGTAGCCTCAACGCCCGGATATTGCCACCTAACTGCACAACAATGTAACCTGCAGAAACAGTCATTGAAAAAGCCTTTTCATTGAAAAGAAATATATATATACAGTAAGAATTGTGTAGCAAATTTTGTGAAGTGTTTTTTCATGTATTTCAGGTTACAATACTGATAAATAATAGGTAATGCATTTTTGGTCCATTTGGATTCCTATAGAACAGGAGTAGGCAAGTTCGGTCCTAGAGAGCCACTGTCCTGCAGAGTTTGGGTCTAACCCTGAAGAGAAAAAAAATATAAAAATAAAACTTACTTTAGTAGTCCTGAAGACCTTGATTTAGCTTGTTCAGGTGTTTGATTAGGGTTGGAGCTAAACTCTGCAGGACAGCGGCTCTCAGGACCGAACTTGCCTACGCCTGCTTTAGAGAGTAAATATAACCATTTTGCAAAGACCAGAAAGTAATAGGGCTCTGAGACCAATATTTTCTCCCTTTTACCATTGCTTTCTTTTTTTCCTCTCCAGATTTTTTTATTTATTTTTTATTTCATTTTGGACAATTAGCACTAAGTGACCTTCCTAAAAAGGTATTTTGTGCTGAACGGCATTACAAATGATGCTTTTAACACAGTATATTTGTAAACAACCCACAGAAAAGTACAAGAGACCTGAAACAGCCCTCCAGCTCTTTACCTTAAAGACAGAGGTCTCAAGCTGTTTATTATACCTTCTGCTGCACTTCAAATGCTAAAATGTTGCCATTAAGCACTGAACTGCTTTAATGGTCATATTATGTTTCAAGGCCATTTGAGTTTAGGGTAATAGTTGCAGCTTTAAAAAAACTTGACATGTTTTGGAAGCACAAGATACATACAGTGCAGCATGAATTACTGACTTATCTTGTAGGGGAGTCGAATCTGTAGCATGGCTTTGGTTTATAGACCACTTTTGAACTTTAACCTCTACAAACAACAATGAAGTCTATTTCCCCACCCTCCCCCCTCCTTAAAATTCTTTACTTGCTGTCCAACAATAATATTTCTCCTGCAATGGCACTTCTGCAATCTGCTGCTAATTATGTGGAATGAGAAACACGTGTTCAGTGTAGGAAGGGGCAGATTTCTGTACAAGTGTCTGCGGTTTGATTTGACAGAATAGACTTCCAGGTACTTGGGTTCATTTGTCAGTCCTGAACAACAGAGGAACTCATTATGGCTAAATTTACTCAAGTGTGTTGTTACAAGTGGAGTAAATGGAGAATCAAGGAATCATGAAAATACCAGCTCCGTTTCAAAACCGTGGTAAACTGCATCGCTACCTACTGCCTACTATACATAGGGAACAGCCTTCTAAGGGGCCATTCACAGGTTTTGCATTGAAAAATTCAAGACATGGGGCAGTGGAAAGAAAGAAAACGCAAGGTAGAAATGTGTTATGAAATTAAAATCAGGCAAAACAGTTATTTAAGTTGGTCAAACAAATTTGTCAGAAAGCTGCTTGGTTTGAAAGGTACTTGTGTTGCGGTAATTTATTCATTGCTACACTAAAATGGACAAAACTTATTGCCAAAAAAATGTTGCTGAAGATTACGATCCTGTTAAAATATACAATATTAATATATTTTAGAACAGTGAGATGATGTCTTAAAATAGCTCATATATAGACAGCTCACTAGGTTTTGTGAGAATCTTGGAAACGCCCATTGCTTTAAAGTGATTTTGAATGGTTCTATAGAATAAACTAAACTCTGTTGATGATCAGATCTAAATGACACTTGTTTTAAACTTTCAAATCACAGCGTGTTAAAAAAGAGTATAAGCCTGATGAAACCATCAACATTCACATCCTCTGTATCTCTCTTTTCTATGCTGAGCACAAGTTAATAACTATAAAGTATTCATTGCATTTAAGTCAAGTTCTCATACTAGTGATCTCAGACTTCCTGCCGTACTCTAAATTATTTTCCCCCTCACTGAGAAAAAAGTGGTTTCTTCCTGTTTTATTTCTTTTAACGGAGAATGTGATGACTATTAGGCTCAATGTTATGACACCTTACCGTTTCAGTAATATAGTATGTCTCTGCAGCCCATGCTGAACCATTGTGACCCTGTTTGCTGATAATGACATTAATGTATATATAAGGAGAGTTTGGCCTCAGAGTCTTTTCTCATTGTTACATCAGAGGTCAGGGTTAACAGGCTTATCCCAGCGGACTCAACAACGCTGACATATTATCTCCCTGCCTTTAATCATTTTACACACTTTTACAGGCTTACTTGGGTTAAGCCCAGAGCTTTGACCTCGGGACAAAAAAATATCATCCATTTCAAGTGGACAGGATATTATGTCTATCCATCACCCACTTTACTAGAAATGTTAATCATAGCAGACAACAGAAATAAACTGTCACTCTCATTGTAAAGCTAAGACTTCAAAAAAAAAAAATGTGTCCCAGTAAAATTACTTAAACACCCTTAAAACAAGATACATTTATTTTGGGAAGCAAATTTGTGCAAGATAACTTATGACAGTTATGACTTTGAAAAAGAACAAAATTATAAATTTGCAAAAGAAAGTCTAGGCATAACAGGTATTTATTTATTGATTTGGCGTAACCTTTTTTTATTTATTTATTTTTTTGACCAGTTTTGAACAAAAACAAAACCTAAAACAATCAATTTGCCAATAGGGGTAAGAAAACATTGAATATATAATTAAATATGAAATATTAGATATTAAAGTTAATACCTTTCGTAATTAGTCATTTATCTTTTTAGGATGTATAAATATGACAAAAATAAAGTTTAAGACAGTTGTTTTGGAAGTAGGCTGGAACACACGACACGACTTTTGCTCAGAATTTTGCCCTGATTTGCATGTGTCGACAATAGCTGCCAAAAGACTGCGCCAGTCTGCATGTTTTGGGAAGTCAGAACTGACAGATTTCGTAGAAAATTGTGTTGTGTATGAAAGTCCATCCAGTTGGAAGATATCAAAACATGTTTGATATTTTGAACTGATTTTAGAACACATATCGTTGTGTATGACGCTACTGAAACAAGCTGTCCTCTTTCAACAATGTTGCAATAAAACACAAGACAAATACAAGTAAGGAATAATTGATGACGGGCCGTTGAATTGTTGGTGCATTATTATAACGGAGTAATGGAGGCTTCAGACACTGATAGCAAACTAATGCAGTTAGTAATACAGTTATGAGAGAGAGAGAGAGAGAGAGAGAGAGTGTGTGAGTCTGTGCGTCTCTCAACAGTCTTTGCCAACTGCATCTCTAATAGCAAAACTAAGTTTATCTGCTCCAAGAACAGCATTGTTATTACCTCGCTAGTGAGAAATGAAATGTGGCTTTTAAGTTGCTAAAATATTTTACTGATAAAACCATCAGCGCAGCTCTGACAACATGTTTCTGTGCGAGTGTGTGTCCGTACTGTATGTGTGTGTGTGCATTTGAGTGGGAGAGAGAGCAGGAGTATGTACTTTCCGTATATAATAAAACGTTTCACATCCAAAGGTGCTTGGCCTGTTTTTTTTTTTGTTTTTTTTTGAGACTCGAGTCACTACAACAACTACGGATGTCATCTCCTGCACATCCATGTTGGTTTAATTTGGGATGCATCTCCTAGCACATGTTTCTATGTGAATTTGTTGTGTTCGGATGGATTTGAAAGTCTGGTGGTATACTGTATGATCCTCAGTCATTTTGTGCCCAATTTTTCTCTGTAACCATTTACAAAGTCAGCAAGTGTATGATGCCTAGTGTTGTAAAATCTGTTCAGATGTTTAAAGTCAAGTAGTGAATCCCACCCTTAAGAGTCAAACAAGTTCACCTCTATTCAAAACATCTGCATGTATTGTGATATATTTCATGTTAAACCATTTACAGTTCTAAAAAAGTCAACAATCATGATTCCAGAGAAACCCTTCACGCCAGGAAGTGCTCATAACATCAGCATTGGTTAAGCAGGACTGAAATCTGCAAAATCGATCTCCTTGTGGCCGTTGATCCCAGATCTGTTGGTAAGCTGTGAGCTCAGGCTGAGCGACTCTCACTACACTGTTTATGAGCCAAGAGAAGATGGGAAAATCAATAACAACAACACTATCTGGATTCATAATCATTTTTGATAGTTTTTCTTCCTTGAATACTTTTTTTCTCTCTCTTGGACTGGGGTTGTCCAGTCCACCAGAGTTTAGAAGTCACCCTGTGCATGATTTATTTTTATTTATTTTTCAGCACCGCACTGATTAAATCAACTCATTATTAGTTATCTTACCTGCAAAGCAAAAACAGATGGACAGATGTTACTTTCCCCTCAGATACCAGGACTCCATTAAACACAGAGCCTTAGAGGCAATATAAATCATGTCTCTTTTCTTGTATGTCAGTGTCGCTGAATCTAAATGTCTACCTTACTTTCTGTATCTCTATTTAAATCATTTCAGTTTGCTTTATTGGCATAACTGTGTGGCATAACTGTTCCCCATTCAAAATTGCCAAAGCATTCAATCAACAAAGAAACGATACTGGTTGGAATGAAAATGAAAACAGGCATCAGTGAAAATGAGAATACAGACACACATAAACAACTAACTAACATATCCATAATGCATGCATGCCTTTCAAATAGAATGATATGAATGGGTCAGATGTGAGATATTAATATAAATATATACTAACATTTCTGATAACTGAGAAAAAATATTGGAAAAAAAGAAAAAATATATGGAAATCCATTTCTCTCTCAGAGTAAAAAAAGAAAAATAGATAGACATATCAATGTGACTTATTTTAAATTTAGAATGAACAGTTTTGTTCTTTCACTCATAGGCAAAGATGGGATTTCATATACCAGATAAAATAATGTTTTTCTGTGTGCAATTTAGTCTCAAATTTACCAGTTTTATTGTGGCCAAGTGTGAAGCCCTATACTTATTTCTGTGTCTCTTAAACCTGTATTTGTAAAGAATCTCTCTCTGCTTCATATTTCTGATGGTGAAAAAGTTTTCAGCCAGATATTATGTTCAGTTTATTGTCCGATGGCCTCTTTCTAATTAAGATGATTTCTAGTTTTACTTTCACAATGGTTCAAACATTTTTTTTATCTGTGCTTATATAATTTGGCTGAATGTGCACAGCCTGAGAATGTTTTCTTTCTTTGTGTGTCCATTTCATTTACTTTCTCCATTCTTGTCAACATAAACGCTTAGGTGAGAAACAAACTGCGCACTTACGGCCTGACTGGAGCTCAAAACATGTCTTGTACAATAGCCTCTCATCTGCAATCTCACAATGTTTTCAGAATAGGCTTTAGTAAAGAGTAAAGTACACTGGTGTATACAATTCTGAGGCTCTTAAAATTACATCATAGAGTTAAAGCATGGATTTAAAGTTTAGTCTTTCACACCATGAAAAATGGACAGCTGGGAAATTATCCAAACTTGGCTTTCTTCCTCTGAGACTCTTTATGAGTTTCACAGCCCTATTTAGAAATGCACTAGTTTTTAGTTAATACTTACTGCACACAAACATAGAAAATAGAAGACCGTCTATATGTAGGCTTTACTAAAATATTTCTTTGTTTCTATGACTATTCAGAAGAAAATAAATGCAGATGCACACACAACGACAACGTTGTTGTCAACAACTGTTCTAAATTAATTACTCTGCGGTGAGGTGTTTGTGGCTAATCATTCTAATTAACAGGCTCTGCACGAATTAAACAGGTAGCCATGTTTATCAAGGCGCTACTGAATCAGTGTCTCCTCATTTATTTGCATCTCAAAACACCATGAGCATCTTGTCTTTGAGTTTAACACGCTGCATTCATATCGTCTGGTTTGAGGTCTAATCACAGTTCAATAGCTACTTGTGACTGACATACTACGGATACTTATCTGTAAAATAAACTATTAAACAGATTTGTAACTGCCACTGGATGAAGAGGAGGAGGAAGAGATGTATAGGCACTCGTCTAGCCCACTCTTACTTAGATCTCATTAGTTAACTATTGAAGTGTAAAAACTATAGCAAGGTCATATTTCATGTAAATCAATATCATAAATATCTTTATGAAAGATATATATTCAGCTGTAATTAGTTACAGTATGTGTACATAACATTATGGAGAATCTGTGCACACTCTTAGGGAAAAAAAGGTTTAGTAGGGTTCTATTTAAAAATTTTAAATGACTCAGTTTTAAAGAACTCTTCATGCCAAAAAGGTTTTACATAAGGAGAAATGTTTTCAATTATTGCATAATATTTTGTGTGTATCAGGTTATTTTATTTTAATATAGTATGTTTGCAAGCTATTTAATTAAATAGTACAATTTTAATTAAAAATGAATTAAAACAAAAAACTAAGCCAAATTAAAACTAAACCAATAAAATGATGCCATGATGAGAACCCTAAAATATTCTACATATGAAGCACCTCTTTAAGGTTCTAGAAGAGAGAATAGTCTCCATAGGTTTGCTTCCCATGTAGTTAACTGTGAAATAAAAAAATAAAAAAAGTTTTAAAGCTACACAATGTAACTTTTTGGAGTTTGGAGCTACTGCACCACAAATGTACAGTAATGGTTATAAACTCTCTTTCTGCCTACTACACTCATTCATTGGCCAAAATTTTTTTTAAAAATTAAATTGAAAGTCAAAAATTAAATTGACTGATAGCATTATTTATTAGCATACATTTTTATTTCAATAGATATCACTTTAACACCGTAATCATGAAACTCATTGCCACAATAACTGTTTAGTGAAAATCTGATATAATGACAGGCCCACACGTTTCTATGCAACTTAAGCCTTAAGAAGGTTCTTTAAAGCTTCAATCCTGTGTTTGCCAAGTTAAAATTAAACTACAGACCCTAAGGCTGGGCCTCCCAAAACATTGAGTTAAACGAAAGTGTATTGACTGTAATATCTCATAACAACCTGTTCCCCTTTATAACAACAAACAGACCAAAGGAAATGTGCTGCTAAAAATGATGTTTTTGAAATTGCACTCAAAATTATACACACAACATCTAATTCTGACATAAGAGGAAAGCAAGAAATGTAAAGGTATGAAGTATAGCATTCAAAAGAATTGATCAGAACTATACTCAATTACATGTCCATAATGTGACTTATGGTGAATACATTCAAACTATGATTTGTGCAGCCGGAATATTATAGATCTGTATGGTAACACTTTATTATTTTTATATTCCACTTTAGACATGCATTCTACTGTCAGGGATAGCTGTGTTTTGCCTTTGTTTTTGGATTTGTCTTCTGTGTTTTTTCCGTTTGACCCAGTTTTCCTCATGTGATTCATTAGTTAATCCCATTCACCTGTGACTTGTCAATTACCTCGTTTTCTCCCTTGTTTGCTTTGTATATAAGCCTTCAGTTTGAGTCTTGTCTTTGTCCTGTATTAATGTTCATGTTTCCTGTGTTAGAGTGTGCTATCCTGTTTCCCTATGTTCCTCTCATGCTTTTGGATTAAAGATTATTGCAATTGAATCCTTCTTCGTCGTGCGCCTCTCTTCATCCACTTAACCATGACAACTACTAACTATAAGTAACTTTGCAACTACTGTGGGGTTTCAGTCAGGGCCTTCAGTAACGATCTCCACCGTTGCGGAGACTCTCTATTCGTTCTGGTGAAATCACAAAACAAAATACACACAAACGTGTCCCTGCTGGACATACAACTACTGATGAACATATTAGGGTTTGATAAAAAAACGTAAAAAACAAAAAAAAAACTAAACGAGTGCGGATTAGAACCCATGACCTCAGACACGCTTGGCAAAAGTTCTACCAGACCATTAAAGTGCAAAAATAAGATTTACGGATCTATGCATTTATTCACATGAAAATTCTCGGCACTAACAATATATGTTAGGAGATCTCATTAAATGACAAATGTACCCAAAATGACCAAATGTACTATTGAAATTGATTTCTGGACATTGTAATGTTATTTATTTTTTTGTTGAAAATTGTTATTGTACACTACCCTGGAAATCCAGAGTTCCTGTGAGAGCACAAGTTGAATTTGCTCAGCGGGTTACTCTGGTGTCGAGTAATGATGCTCATTAAATATGCCCCTCGATCTGAGCTGCACCAATCACATCGGGTTATCTGAAATAGGCGGGCCAGAGGCGAGCTAAACAGATGACGACAGCGCTGTGACGTCGAAGTCATTAGTAAACATTGCAAGATATGGCTATGGATGAACACCAGTTGTTTGAAAAGAGGAACTAAAAGAGGAACAGAAGACGGAGCTCGAATCGTTCCTTTGCAAGAAGGCGTTTTTGCTGTTTTGCCGACCGGATACGGCAAAAGTCTAATCTACCAGTTAGCTCCACTGGTAGCGAAGCGTATGGGGCTTGTTGTGATTGGTCGTAGTGTTATCCAATTGCGTGTAGTGAGATTTTCAAATGCATGCTTGGTGCCGCCCCTCGAGCTGGCCGATATTTATTAGTCGATGCCAGACCATTAATCTTTCAGATTTAGATCTGGATTTCCAGGCTAATTGTACACATGTATTGTATCTGATTTAGCATTGTATAGCAACCTCCCCGTGTCACATGTATGTTCTGTTTTAGTTTAGTTCCTGTACTGGTTTCCTTTGTTCCCATTTTCCCACCACTAGTTAGTTTCCATGGTTACTGATTGTCAGGCACCTGTTTCAGTTTCTGTTGATTAGCATACCTTTTGTATCTAGCCTTCAGTTCACACAGTGCTTTGTTCAGTGTTGATTGTCGTTTAAGTTTACATGTTTGATTTATTTTCTGCTTCCTGAGTTTTCTAAAGTGTTGCTATTGAAGATAGTTCGGTAACATTTTAGAATACTGTTCCTTCATTAATGAATAACTACACAGGAACAAATGAGTAATGCACTATTAACATTCTAGTAACTACTACTATTAACTACTATAACAAGAAACTCTGATTAACAAACAAGTAAGTATAGCGCTCAGTCAAATGTGGTAGTTCACTAATCAGTAACTACTATTTTCCATACCTCACTGAAGACTACTAAGAACTAAATACAGGTTCATAATTAATATTAATAATACATAATGTATAATATAAGGTAATGGTAACCCATTAGTAATGAATTAAGTGTTACTACATCCTTCTAAAGGAACTACTAATAATTTGGATCAGTATTCTAAAGTGAAGATCATGGGAACACACTAGTAATGACTAAAGTGTTGCCAAATCCATCGGAACGAAATTGCTATTGATTAGCTAATAGTGAACCACATTCAACTGAGCGCTATTACTTACTTATTTGTTAATAATAGTTTATTGTTAATTAATAGTAGTTACTAGAAAGTTAATAGTGTGTTACTCATTTGTTCCTGTGTAGTTATTCATTAACGAAGGAACAGTATTGTAAAGTGTTACCGATAAATATTGTATTCTCCATCGTTGTGTGATTTCTACAGACACCTATACATGACAACTACATGTCAACTACCAGTCACAGAGTATTAGTAAACTTTATGCTTAATATCTGCTAACACTTTATTTTGATGGTCCCCCAACAGACATTCGACTGACTATATTCAACCTATTCTAATAAGCCTAACCTAACAATCTACAAATACTCTGAGAGTGAGTTGACATGTACTAGTTGCAAAGTTATAGTTAGTCCACTTTAGAAATTCTACTATCTAAAATTTTAATAATCTCTACTTAATAACCTTTAGTCTTATTTAACCACACAGCCTCGATAATAAACTCAAGTGCCCTTTCACCAAGACTAAACTAGAAATGTTTTTTGAAATTCAAATTGAACTGGATATCATTTAGGAAAATCATCACTTAACCATAATCATTAACAAGAATAAACAGGTCATGATCACGAAGATTCCCTTTTTAAACTAAATTCACAGTTGTTGTGGAATTGAATTGTCATCAAATCATAAAAATCAAAGAATAAAATATGACTGAAAACACTTTTTGTGCAAACATTGTTACTGGAATGTTGTTCCATTATTTAATAATCTTAGCTTTGCATTGAGTTAATTGTTTCATTTTTTTTGGTGCAAGATAAAAGCTACCCAATACATCAGCAATTGTCCAGCTAATCACCGCCTTATGCTCATTCAAATATAAAAACCCTTTGCCAAAACAGCCCAGTCCAGTTTCAGCAGCAAGCACAACCATTCTATCAAGATACTGCAACTGTGCTGGGATAAAAGATGGACCATAATGGCCGCTCAAAGTAATGTTGGCCAATCAATGTTGTTTCATCACAAATGGCGTTTTTATTCTATCTTCACGGTACGGAGTCACACACAGAGGTGTGAATTATGAATGATTTTGATTAAATGCAGCTGCAGCGCATGCGAGCATGTTGGCGTGAGTTGATTTGAATGGTTTGCAAAGTGGTATTGCTGGATGCAGCGTGCGAAGTGTTCCAGCTGTGAGAAATACACGTCCATTTTCTCTCATCAGCTCAGACGCACAGACAGACACAAACACACACACATATGCATACACAACCGCAAACTGCGTATATTTGAACATGTCTATTAACATTTGTATTTGCATTCAAATCTCATCCTCTGAAAAGAGAAAACACATCACATCATTTGTTATTTCTTGTGTGTAGTCATAATCTTATGTCAGATATGATCACATTTCAAGCTTTTTTGTTAGGCATCACTCTGTATTTCATGTCTCATGAATATTAAAATATATGATGTGATCTTCTGAAAATAAATACATAGAAATGAAAGCTAAAAAGAATGGGGAAATCAAAAACATAATTGAAATACTGCAGCGGCAGGATTTTTTAAACAATGGCATGTAATCTATCACATCTGTGATTCTTTTGAAGTGATGGTGTTTTATGTAATGCCATCTAGTGTAACAATTGTGCTGGCTACTGTATACAGGCCACCAGGGCACCATACAAACTTTATCAAATAATTTGCTGATTTACTATTAGACTTAGTACTGGCTGCAGATAAAGTCCTAATTGTTGGTGATTTTAATATACATGTTTAATGAAAAAGACGCATTGGGATTGGCATTTAGAGATATTCTAAACTCTATTGGAGTTAGACAACACGTGTCAGGACACACTCATTTTACGTAATTATACTTTAGATCTAATATTGTCACATGGAATCAATGTTAATGCTGTTGAAATTCTGCAGCAGAGTGATAACATCTCAAATCATTATCTAGTCTTGTCTATACTCCATTTAGCCAAGATTGCTTTACAAATAAAGTAGAACTATCACTTCTATCACTAAAGAGCATACTAGATAGATTAGAAGAACTCGATGTTGCAACAGAAACTATTGACTCTCTCTTTTCTAACATATTAGACACAGTTGCTCCTTTGCGCTTAAAGAAGATTAAATAAAATAGTCCAACGCCGTGATACAATAAGCACACTTTGGCCCTTAAAGCTGCCGTCGGCAAGTCTGGCAGATTGGGTCGATTAGCCAAAATTTTGAATGTTTACAACTCTCATGCCCCTCCCCACTACCAGCGAGCACCCTCCCATCGAGGTCGTGCTCGTCAGTGCGTCACTGTGCGTGTGTACCTGATTTTCTGTGAACGCGTCCGTCTCTTCAGCATCTATCAACACCATGGACTCGGAGGTAGGCTGCCCTGGCTAATCGATCCATAGATAGCAATAACCGAGGAATTGGAAGCTTGTTAGTAGATTTTCTCTCCGCCATCACGCTTCATGCAATCTCCAGGCGAACTTCAGGCGTGGCGTGTGCATGTGATATTAACGTGCGCGAGTGAGGGGGGATCTGTGGCGTGTGCACGACCTGTGATTGACAGTCAGATCTCACACCCCCCTGCGCTGATTGGACCTGATGAAGCGGGAGCGGTGGATTTTTGCAAAACAAATAACACGCTCCAGGTGGAGTTAGAAGCTCTGGGTTTTTTCTAAAACCACCTTATTTATGTTGTTTTGTCGGATTATAGTGTCGATTTCACTGAATATGATCAAAAAAATGTTGCCGACGGCAGCTTTAAGAGAGCAGCCCAAAAAATGGAGCGCAGCTAAAAAAACAAAGTCCTATTCAGGTCAGCCGGAACCGGCAACACATCGCCTAAACACCGGATGTACTCGTTAGTCGTTACATCATAATAAGAATGGCATCTACGCTAATATTAGTTAGCGTAGATGTGCCTGTGTATCCCGAGGCTAACCATACTCAGCCGTATCCAGGCCGGATTCAGATCAGATGATGGACCTGCACCTAGACATGACCACAACGCATCCCTGAAGTGTCAGCAGAGACTGTTTCAACTAGCCTATTCCCTGCAAAGGCCTCATCGACACAACAAACGTTTTTTTTTTTTTTTTTTTTTTTTACAACAAACCTTTTCCCTCTGTACAGATGAAAACGTTATCAAAATGATTCCCATTCACATGCATTCACAGAAACGGCTAAAAACGATGTATTGTGCATTCAGACAAAATTGGCGATGTCACTTTGTAAAGAAAGAATACGTGCCTGTGCACATACGCATTCAAACGCACAGGCCTATAGATTAAACATGTAATTCGCATGTGCATGCCGCCACCGTTTTCACAGATTCATGTTTTGAAGTTTTCACAGAGATGATAACGGTATCGCTTTCAAAACCTGTTTTCAAGAACTTGCACTTCGAAACCTACTTCAATGTTTGCATTCTCAGGCCACCAATCCGCCGTTGTCATGTAAATGAACAGCCAGAATGCATTAAAAGTTTTCTGTTTTCTGTTAAAAATGGTGTTGTGTAAGTGGCCCCTATCTAATGATTTTTACAAAGGAAATTAATCAATTAAAAACTTACTGAAGCTTCTAGAGCTGCTGTACAACCAAAACATCTTTGTTGCATTAATTTCCTACTATCACTGTAAATACAATCTGTATTGTGAAAATCGCTATATAAATGAAGGTGACTTGACAACCGCTGACATTTACAAACTCATTCAATGAGACGTCAATGATGACACTGAGCATTCAAATATATATATATATTTTAATAACAGCTGCTAAAGTCCATACATTTTCAAACCAAATGTCAAAATAGCAAAAGGAAGCCAGAAATGAAAATTATGGTATCATGCATGTCATTATATGTTCCAAACATAACTTCCTTTCTTATGTGGGACATAAAAGAAGATATTTTGATAAATGTTTCAGTGTTTTTTTGTTTGTTTTTTTGTCCACAAAATGAAAATCATTGGGCTCCACTGTTGCTTGGTTTAACATTCTTCAAAATATCTTCTGTTGTGTTCCACAGAAATGAGGGTGAGTAAATGATAAATGAAAAAAATATTCATTTCAAAAAGATCACATGATGTCCCACACTGAATGTGCAAATTTGAAGATTTAAACATAAAAATAATCGCATCATCTAATTTCAAGAAAAGTTGTTCGTTATTCATTTCTACCAACTTGTAAGCGTTCACATGGGGAACCAGATATAAGGACTGCAATGTGAAGACCAAAGTCTTGCAGCTGAATTTAGCTTTTAACAGCTGTGTTTCAAACTCAGCAGATCTCAACACACAACCCTTTTATTTTAATTAGGACTAACATTTTGAAGGCTTCCAAAAGGCTCCCTCTAGTTATACTTCAAATACATTATTCAGTAAAGGGATGTTTCTTTGCATGCCTTAATTTGTAGAGTTGCCTGGCAACTTACAAAGGCAATTTGATTAAGAATATTTAGAAAAAATAAAACAAAAAAGTTTGAATGTTGGCTTGACAAAGCCTTGCCTGGAAGTTTAAAACATATTCAAATTTAAATAGACATCTAACTTATTATCTAGGCAGTTGCTAAGTTGTTCTGGGGGGTTGCTAGGGGGTTCTGCATGGTGGTAAGTATTGATTCCGATCACTTACAAACATTATGTCAACTACCGGTGCATCAGAATGTTCAGTGTCAAGTAAAAATCAATTAATAAATTAAATAAGTTAATCAATTAATAAATGTGTTGACCAGTCAATCATATTTTTTTATTTATAAAATTACTACTATTGTAATATGTTACCATTCTCATTTTTGTGGGGTCTGGGTCTAGCTGATTTCTAAAAACAAATCAAAGTGACAAAGTAATAATTCAAATTTTTTTTATTGCTTTTTCAGCCTCTCCAGCAACAAAGTTTCCAAAAGCTTGTGACATGTTTGATTATATAAGGCATGCTATTACATGACGATTTCTAATGCATTACCGAAGTTACTATTTAGGCTAAATGTTCTTATTTTACTCTTAAAAAAAACATTAATATATAGCACTTGAAAATACCTAATTATTTTATACACTGCAGGAACTAATAGGAAATAATTTTAGCTAGTGTCAAAGAAAATGAAGAAATGCACATATTTTGTGAAAAGGTTCTTTGAGAATTTAGTACTGAAACAACACGAGTTAACAAAATATGATTAAAGGTGCTCTAAGTGATGTCACGCGTTTTTTAGGCCAAAACATTTTTTGTCACATACAGCAAACATCTCCTCACTATCCGCTTGCTGCCTGTCCCCTGAACACACTGTAAAAAAACACGGTCTCTCTAGACACCACAGGCTCCACAAACGGCAACAAAAACAAACTGGGCTCACCCGCACCACGAAACACAACAAGGCAAGGCAAGGCAAGGCAAGGCAAGTTTATTTATATAGCACATTTCATACACAATGGCAATTCAAAGTGCTTTACATAGAAGAAATTAAAATAATAAAAAGAATTAAGAATAATTGAAACAGTTTAGAAAAATTTAATAAAATACAGTAGGCCTACTTGAAAAAAAAAAATGAAAAAAAAAGAATATTATTATAGATCTTTCCTTCAAAAGGATTACCTTAAGACTTAAATCTTTCAACCTTCTTTTAACCTTCAATCTTCAAACAAACAGTGCTCCAGCCAATCACTGACAAGAAGTATTTGAGGGTGGGGTTTGGGGGGTTAGTGCGCGTGCACATGAAGGGGGTGTCTGGAGGAGAGAGAAGCATGAAGAGGGAAGTTTGAATTATGGCCGACACACGACCAAAGAGACGACGTTCCGATGAACAAATTGCAAAGAAGAGGGACAAGGATAAGGAACGCGCGAAGTCCTGAATTTACATCGGAAAAACCTTCGAAAGGTGGCGAGAACTCCGCCGGCAGAAGGGCTTCCAATCCGACATTCAGTTGCTCTGTTTTTGCAGAACAGGTAAATCCTTTTTTCTTTCTAAATTGACGTTCATGTTCGCCAAACCAACACAAGGATGTAATTAGCTAGAACTATGCAGTCAGCGTTAGCTTTGGTGAATACAACATATGTTTCTAGCAGCTAGCGATCAATCTCTATTGTAAATGGTCAAGCAAATTCACAGTAGGGCGACAATTTGTGTGAATGATTGTTTTCACCCACTGTTTGTTGTGGATTTGAATGTTCATTTATAGGCTATTGACAACTTTGACTAAATTTGTTTACGACACCGCCGTTGTTTATGCTCACTGGGAAACGCGAAGCTAACGTTATCTTGCTATTATTGCGTCCTTGTATGGGAGCTATAGTTATAGTTATAACCTCAGGTGGCGAAACGATTTTAAGATAATGTTTCTCTTTTTCTGCATTCTGTTCTGCAATATATAAAAGCATTTATCTAACTTGGTGACATTACACATTGAATGAAGTATCAGTAAAACTTAACTTTGTTTTTAGTGACTACTTTGACTTTCCTTTATGCCGGAGGGGAGGAGGGAGGAGACGGGATGAGGAGGAGGGAGGGTCTAGCTAGCCTCCGTTTTGTTTTACAACAATTCGAATGTCAACACTCCCGGCATCACTTAGAGCACCTTTGTTCATTCTTGGTTGATGTGGCCCATCAAGTGTTTTTGCACCATACATTCCTAGTTACACCAATAGCTAAGTCTGTATAATAAAAACCTTCTGAAATATGTTGGCACAACAGCACAAAGGAGTATCAAAGCATGAGAGCTGTTAAATTACTTTTCATCTCTTTGAGATTTTACTATTATACTGCCCATGAACTCTATAGAATCAATTCTTAGCTAAAGCCTGTTGGCGGGTTGGTGTTGTGCAATTGCGTCGTCTTTTGCATTCAATTATAAACTATACAACTGTAATCTAAAGAGCACATCATGACATACTCAGCAATTAAAGTTGTGATTTAAAGTGCTAGGAATCACAAATTAGGTGAATAACAGGATTTCCAAGAGACAAGGCTACTTTAGTGTTGCATTAGCACAGCTTTCACGACTCTCACAAAAGGTTTTTGACACTGTTGCGTCCAACAAGATTGTGTGACATTGTCACCTTTGAATAAACCCAACAAGTGTGTGTTAGTCTTGACCTTACAGCCTACAAAGAAAATCTGAAGTAAGCGGCATATACACTAATATTGCACTGGTTAATGGACTAGCCATGAATAGCCTGCAAAGAAAATGTTAACAGAATAAAACAAAACTAATACTTGTAAGTCCTTGATTATTTCTATGAGCAAACCACACATTATCAGAACAGATTTGAAAAAAATCAGATCTCAGAAAACTCGGATTTCGATTTTCAACAGTTCTGTTCACGTTTTAAGTGCCACTTGCTTGCACAGACCCACAATATATCAGTATTCAGCACATACGTACTCAGCACAATGACAACTGCTAAATGTCACAAAATATCACAATTCAATACACAGGGCTTGAGCAAAATATCACTGTTCTTTTTACCGACGCATATGCTCTTTATATTCTCGCCACAGAACTGACGTTTTGTGGATGAGTGGCCATTAACGGCTTTACTCTGAATGGCCTTCATTTGGGCTAAAGCTCACGGTTGTGGTTAGTGGGTTTTTAAATGAAAGGTACTGTTATTTCTGTTGGTAAGGGTGGAACATGGAACCAGCAGGTAGACAAGAATGGACAAAGCAAGTCAGGCAATCTGTTGCAATTAAATCCTAAGCTGTTGCTCCCTGCAATTAAAACCAGCTTCTGCTGTTAAGAATAACGTGCAAAAAGCATGAAATGGATAAAAGAGTGAAAGGCAGAAATCATTCTCAAAGACCTTTGCTTATGTGATACCTTGATTTATTTGATGTTATGAATAATAATTCAGAATTTCAGAGAGAGAGAGAGAGAGAGAGAGAGAGAGAGAGAATGTGTGAGTCTGTGCGTCTCTCAACAGTCTTTGCCAACAGCATCTCTACTAATAGCAAAACTAAGTATATCCTGCTCCAAGAACAGCATTGTTATTACCACGAGAGGTCGTAATCTTGTGTAAAAACATTTTATTTTACATGAGTTATCTAGATGTATTATGTTATTATTATTATCTGAAGTAGGGATGGTTCACCCAAAAATGAAAATTATGTTATCATTTACTCATCCACGTGTCATTTCAACACTGTACTACTTTATTTCCTTTTGTGGAACATTTGTTTGTTTTGTATACAATGGAAGTCAATGGTTACCAAAATGGTTTGCTTACCAACAGTCTTCAAATTACCTTATTTTGTGTTCCACATAAAAAAAGAAAAAGATTTGGAACGACATGAGGGTGAGGTAAATTATGACAATTTTCATTTTTGGGTAAACTAACACTTAATCCTCATGGTGTTTCAACTTGTATAACCATGCAACCCCCCAAAAAAATTGAATTGTGTGAATTGCTGTGTGAACATATCGTTACTTTGAGTTTTTTTGTTTTGTTTGTTTGTTTGTTTTTTCACAGACGTGCGATCATACAAAAAAGTAGGAATATCCTTTTCTGAATCTGAAGAAGAATCTTATTAATTTTATTAATACCATATACAGAGCCACTGTAAAATGACAATACTAATGTCATGTACTATACTATGTCGTAATTTCATTCATTCAAACTTTAAACTATAGAGCTTTAATTTCGATGAAACACTGCTGGAAAGACACAGACAAATATTCTCATTACAATTTTGAGAAGATAGCTGGCACTTTATAAGTGACCCGAATTCACAGCATAGAGAGGGAGTTGGATGGATCACAAGCTGCTCACGTGTTAAAGAACACAGTGCCGAGCTGCACTATGTGAAACACAGGAAGTTATTCGTAAGATGTTTCACCGTTTTATAAACTCGCCAATATAGATTTTTTTACTCACATTTGGCACTTGCTGAAAGTGAACTCTTTCACATGTTTAAAAATTCTAACTAAGCACCTGGCGTGAGTTTTTTAAGGCGACCAGTATTTTAGAATGTATCGCCTTATTATTTATATGGTGACTCGTCAATCTTGTCCCCTTGCCCTGTCCACAGACCCACGATATATCAGTATTCAGCACATAAGTACACATCACAGCCACACACTGGTTTGATTGTACTTGTCAAAGGGTTAATGAGATGCTAAGGGTGCACACACAGACACTAGATTGAGCCGCTACCTCATTCAATGCTGTCTGAAGTTATGGTATGCAGCAACTACATGCATTTTAAAAGCATTTGAAAATATAGCAATTTTCCCCTCAGATTTGTACAATCCCAACACTATCTCACAACCAATTGGATGTACGAATTCGTACGATATGTCTAAACCCCAGTGATGGGTCGGGTTAGGAGCGGGGTCAGGGGTAGGTTATTCGTACGAATTCAAACGAATTAGGCAACTCGTAAAATATGTACGATTTAGCAAAAATCATAAAATACGTACAAATTGCCATGAGATCGGGTTGACAATCCACATGGGTTATACTTCAGGTCGGGTTTTTATGAGCTAGTTCAACTGATTCACAAATAAATCAGACTTCTCCTACGAATCACTCCAATTATCAACTCACTGGAGGGGAATATTATCAAGAATTATTGCCTAAATTTCTTCATAAGCTTCGAAAATAGGGAAATAGCTTTTTTTCCATTTTCACTTTTTTCAGGCAAACTGTCCCTATATGAACTGATAATTCATGGAAAACAGCAGCATGCAGATTCTTCAAAATGTTCCTATTATTAAAAAGACCAAAAAAAAGAGGATGAGTAAATGACAGAATTTTTTTTGTTTTTTTTTTGCTTGAACTATCCATTTAAGTCTTACTTAGCAGGCTGTAGGACATGTGTGATTATTGCTATTCATTATTACAGTTTTTTTTTTTCTTTTTTTTTTTCTTAGTGGAGGGATGGACTCAGTTTATATCAGCATGAAGTTCAAAGCCAAGGCCAGTGGACTGCTTTTCCATGCCAGGCTTTGATCTCCCTCTCTGTTCTTTTTTCCTCTAAAGTGAAATATCGCCTTTGACTCGTCTGCCCAGAGGCATCATTGATTACCGTGCACTTGACCCAAATGAGCAATGCAGTCCAGCAGATCGACAAACAGACGCCACCCATCAGCAAGTCCGAGGCTTCCTCCGTCTGCTTTCAGCATGGCATCAACATGATTGACCACAGCAAATAATCTTTTCTTATACATACAAACTATTAAAGCATTAAATTAAAATGGCCACCGGTGCTGTTCCATAATTAAGCAGGGCTTGGTGCGAAAACAGCGATGCAATACAAGCTGACATTAAGATATGTGGCAAAAAACAACAACAACAAAAAAAACACCTCTTCTACAGCTCCCTTCTTTTTCTCTTTATTCAAAAACAACGTGAAAAGATACCTTAACTCAACAAATCCAAGTCTCTGACTAGAACAGCTCCGTAGTTGAAAGTCTATTGTGCTCTTCGATCTGTCTCACGCAATCAGCCTTGTTCAAGGAGATTTGGAGAACCATTGATTTCTACCAGAGAAGCAGCCCACAATGGCCTTTTGTAGAAAATGATCATTTTCAGATTTTCTGAGGCGGTACAGGTTTGCAAGGAATGGGTTTATGGGCATGTCTTATCCCCTCTGAAGCTGATGTCTGAGGAATGAAAAAAAGATGAATTAGCATTTAAATAAATAAAACCATAACAAGCTGAAAGGCTTCTTTTCTTCCATGCTTATCATGGATTTTAAAAAAGCTGTTGTTGACCTCAGTTGTACCACCACTACTAGACTCATGCAGATGCATCTTTAATCAAGGTTAATTTTGCCCACAAACTGACAGTCTGATTCATATTGCACACAAGCATTAGGGGGAAAAAAGGTTTTGTTTACAAGGTAGTACCAGGCTGTGCTTTTGGTGATGATGAAATATAATCAGTGGAATTGCTGAAGTATAGCAAGTTACCCATGAGCAGAACTGTGTTTTCTATTGTTTTCTGATTTGTGTTTGAGAAATAGTTTGTCCCTCTGTCAATATAAGAGTGAAATAATAAATAAATGTGAAAATCTAGTTTAACAGACATGTACAAATGTTTTATGTTGGTTTCATACCGTTTTGAAAAAGCTTTATATCTTTATAAAAACGACTCATATGTTATGTGCATGAAGTAATCAAAAGGTAATTGCATATTACACATTGAATACGTGAGTGTACAAATCTAAAGATATATATATATATATATCTTTGAATTAGACGCTGCAATGCTGATCAAATACCGTTTTAACCAAAAGTTTAGGCCAAAATCTAGCCTTTAGTACTATAAGTTATGAATCAGGATTATGAATAAAGTTAAGCTACTTTTTTTTTCATTCTCTAGTTTTTGTTTAAAGTACATGTCATACATGATTTAAATCATTACACATTATAATTAATTCAACATTATAATGAACTTCATTTCCTGGGACTATTTCCTCTGGATATGATTACAAAAACTGTCAGAGACTTTTGTATAGGGCACTTCGCTATGTGTATTTAAAGTTAACAGAAACATTTAAGTGTTTTTTTCCATCCCTTCTGCTTGGGAATCTTGTGATTACACAGTCAGTTGAGAAGATCTAATTGCACTGAAAGAAGCCTGTGAGCTTTGAGAAAAAAAGAAAGAAAAAAAAAAACATTAGCATATTTGAAAAGTCTGCACATAATGATGCAAATTCCCTTTGAATTTTAGAGACGACTGGCAGGCTGAACGTACTGTGCAATTATATCTTATTACCATACAGACCAGCATGTAATGCTCTTCATCCACCTGCCGCCCACCATCCCACTCCCACAGTCCAGTGACACACACTCTAACACAAGCACTTACTCACACACACCGCCTTTATTGGATCTGATTCCTAAGGATACATGAATGATCTTCAGATATTATTTAATCTCTATTACCAATGGATGAGAAGGTGAAAAACTAAATATTTAAAAGAAATCATCCCACTTACTTTTAAAGAAATTTAAAATCCCCATGAAATAAAATCTGACAATTTTGACCATCCTTTTTTATGTAATGTTGCAGTGTTCATTATAAATGATTTATCCATGCACATCACTGTTTTAATTTGCGCACCTTGTCATTTCTAATCAAATTAACTTCCCCTCCCTCTTGCAGCAACATCTCTCCTCTCCTTTCCTCTCCTCAAAAACCAAACAATTTACGACAGACCAAATCACAGTCTACTGTCCTACATTTTTTCTTGTTTGAGAAACCATTTACTTGGATATACATCACAATAGGGGATAAAATATTATTGTATAATATTGTATTATCCATATCATGCAGACTTAAAAAAAGTCAGTTCATTTTCAGTGAATAACAACTTTTTTGGAAGACTTATAATGCACACGTCAAGTGGACTGTATTGTGTGTGTGTGTGTGTGTGTGTGTGTGTGTGTGTGTGTGTGTGTGTGTGTGTGTGTGTGTGTGTGTGTGTGTGTGTGTGTGTGTGTGTGTGTGTGTGTGTGTGTGTGTGTGTGTGTGTGTGTGTGTGTGTGTGTCAATTTCGGACTTTAACAGGACATTAAGAACTGTCACTATATGGAAAAGACATTTGAAAAATGACAGCTTACAGATTTGGAATGACGTAAGGGTGAGTATCATTTTAGGTCTGTCCCTTTAAGACATTGTTCAAACAGTTAGTAATGAGCGCGGTATTCTTGAGCCGGGTTGAAGAAGGAAATTTGATTGAAAATCCTTTTACTGGAGAATTCCAACCTTGTAATCCTCGCCATAGGCTGTGTGCGTGTGCTGTCGTCTTCCTATCTCTCTTTCCAGTGTTAAACACACACATACGCTAACTGACATCCTCTCATAGTGGGCATCTTGATTCACAGCAGTCTTCGCTGCATTTACTCACTGTAATCTATTTCTCAGCAGGTCTCTGACAGAGTCCTGATCAGCTTCGGTTACTCCACACATCCAGGCACAGTCCATGGCTCTCAGGAGAACATATGTCTTCTTAGATGACAAAGCACTGCATCAAGATGAAGTCAATAGATGCTAGAAACACAGTTACCACTGCTCCCCCTAACGTTACTCTTAAAACCTTAATTATATGGAAGGAAGGAGAGGGAGACATTTTAATACTGAACGTTTTCCTGCAAAGGTCCTGTCAGGATTATGTTCTAGTCTGTTTAGTTTTCTAGTGTTTAGTTTTCTTTCTGTTTCCTCTTCTGCTTTGTCTGGGTTCTGTTCTGTTCATGTTCCCTGTCATATTAAGTTGAAAAGATCTGTGTTTGAAATCACCCCCTATACCTCATTCACTATTCCCTACATTAGTCCACTAATATAGTCTGCTTGAAGGAGTGAAAGAAAACGAGTGAGTGAATTCGGACACTGCCACATTTGCATAGTTTGTGCTTGCTGTTTAACAGTTATTTGAAACTAGGGGTGCATGGGCAATTTGACCATATTTTATTTAACGATAACAATACATATCACAATATAGGTATAGTTTTATTGGGCATTTCTGTTATTAAAAATAGAAAATAAGACAAATTCAATATAACAAAAATATAAAATTTTCAGATATGATATTATTTAGCAAGTAGTTAGAATTAGTACAGCAATTTAATAATCAAATGTAAAAAAAAAAAAAAAAAAAAAGTATTGTCTTCACTGCATAAAATAAATATAAATGTATTCTTATTAAAGCTATAAAAAAAGTTATTCAGTCAAGAGCAGTAAGTTAAGTTATTTCTCTTTTGTTTGATTCACATTAATGATAAAGAGCAGCAGGTAGGTATATTAGGCTGTTGTCACTTTAAGAGGTTTACAACCCAACTGTTTACTTTCACTTGAGACATAACCGACTGTTTACACATGAATACTCCACATAATGGGAATTTTGATAATTGCATGTGAATTCGACGATTCAAGCACAATAAGACGTGAAAAACAACTGAATTCCTGATCGAAAGCTGAGAGATGCGGCTTTCAGCAGTCAGCGTGTGCACTGCATTGGCTGTATCCCAATTCAGAGACTGCATCCATCGAAGGCCATGAAGGACAGACAGAGCATTGATGGGGGCAGTTTTAACCTAGCAACTGTGACAGCTGTCGTTAATGAAAAAAATACTTTTTTGAAAGTTATATTCAACTGTCTAAAAACAAAACAGGGTTCACAAACTGTCTAAATGATGTGTTTACCATGGTCCATTTCTGTATATAATAAAGTGGATAAACTATATATAATCACATCTTAGTAAGATGTCAACATTTGCTGCTTTAAAGTTTATTTTTATTTTATTTTATTTTATATACTTTAGATATTTGAATAAGTTGAAACATAATAATTGCGTTTAAAAGTGTAATTCGGCTTTTTCTCTCTCTCACTGGTGCTCTATGAATTCTGGGGTAGGCAATGCCACAAAGGATCCATCTGTTGTATCCTTCATTTCATGGGAAACGAAGATGAAGGCCACATTTAAAGGAGACTTTGTTGTGCCACGGGGACGCAATCAGCCTTCGAATACGCCCTTCGAAGGATGCAGCCTCTAAATTGGGATGCAGCAATCAAGTTTTTTTTTTACTTCTTATTGTGCTTGATAACACTTTTTTAACATTGAGCATATTCCAAATTCGCACTCACCTTCTGAGAGAGGCAGCTTTCCGTGTGCTCACTTTGGCAGTGTGCCAGTCAGTACAAGCAACGGTCACCGTGTTCCTTTTCAGGATATAATAAGCTTTTTATAGCCTACTAAGGGCTGTTGAATGTTTGAATCTGATTGGTTGACGAACGTTCAAAGGTATGCAATTATTTTCAGGGAAACGCACGGCTAAAGTAGTTCCAGGCAGGTCTTTCTAGACCGCATTACAGTTCCATATCACTTCGCCAGATGATTTTATTATTTCAAAGGTCTTTACAGCCGACAACAGCAAAAGAACCAAAACGCACAATGACACCAAGCAAATAAATATAAATAAATACATAAAAACAACAAATTATTTCCATGTTTTTTGCAACAAAATTACATTTTATTGTGTACAGAAAGCACATGCTCTCTTTCTCCTGCTCTCACTCTCTCTCCACTCAAACAGTACGGACACACACTCGCACAGAAACGTGTTGTCAGAGCTGCTCTGATGATTTGAACAGGGGCGCAGATAGGATTTTTTAACTGGGGGGGACCAAGCTGTCAGCAAATGATTTAAACTCAATTCGTTATTTGCGTAATTTGGGCTTTAACTAGTGCTCAAGTAGTAACTTTGCATAATTTGGGCTAATGATTTGCATTAAAAAAGCCATTGGGGGATTGTTATTTGAAATCATGGATAAACAACAATGACCAAAGGTAAACAAAAAGCCTACCTGATCACCACTAGCAATGCATGATCAGACTGTTATTTGACTAGTATGCCAATCACCCACCAAAAACTTCATGTCTTCAGCAAAGTATGTTTTTTTTAAACATTTGCATATCTCAGCATACAAAGTCTATCATTATGAACAAAAAAGCAAAGAACCTATGTGCAAATAATAATACTAATACTAATAGTTTGGTTTTTGAAAAAACGAGGTGATTTTTTTTGTCTCTTTATCACCTTTATATGACATTTACAGTCAATTTTTTTCAGTTCAGAAAATCACCGGCTCAGTTTAGAAATAGGGGCTGTTTACACTTGGCCACTTCATGCGTTTTCTGTGATCGGATAGCTATCCGATCGTGAAAAGACCAGGTGTAAATGCCTCCGAAACGCATTCGAGACAGATTTGAATCCGAGCGCTCAAACCACTTCAGGAGGAGATCTGGGCCGCATTCCAGACGAAACTGGACAAACAAGTGTAAATGCATCTGGTTGTTGAAACCACATTTGCCAATTGTACTCCTCCCAAAAATGCTAAAAAATAAACGCGTGAGAGCGTGTTATAGGCTATGTAATGTTATAGCCAAATATGGTGATGCTACTGGAACAGCATCGCCGCAGACGAGAAGCTGAACTCAAGCAAACGTGCAAACTATCGCAAATTAAAGTGAAAGTAAGTCGCAGACGCTTAACACACAATCATCATCATTATTAGTAAAGAAACGAAATGATCTTACCAGGGCTGTTACTGCTCTTTTATTGTGGTCTTTAATTTAGAAATTTTAGCTGATGATCAATAAAATGCTCATATTGGTTACTTTCGGTGACATGCACTCCATTAAATATGCATAGGGTCTATAGCGCGACAAGCACGGGAATTGAAGATCGGATTTAAATCCGTTTTGCAAAAACACGTTTATGTATAGTGTATAGCCTACACATAATGTATAGCGAAAACACTGATTAATTCCCTGTTTTACCGATTTTGTCGATTTTTACCGATCGCGTTTGGGATAGTGAGGGCGGGGGACGGATCGGGTCACTATGAATCTGGGGGGGGTCATGTCCCCCCCGTCCCCAGTGCCATCTGCGCGCCTGGATTTGAATGGTAAAATAGTTTAACAACTTAAAAGCTACATGACATTTCTTACTAGTGAGGTAATAACGGTGCTGTTCTCTCTCTCTCTCTCTCTCTCTCTCTCTCCTCTATCTCTCTCTCTCTCTCTCTCTCTCTCTCTCTCTCTCTCTCTCTCTCTCTCTCTCTCTCTCTCTCTCTCTCTCTCTCTCTCTCTCTCTCTCTCTCTCTCTCTCTCCTCTCTCTCTCTCTCTCTCTCTCTCTCTCTCTCTCTCTCTCTCTCTCTCTCTCTCTCGTTGGTAAGAATAGAGCCTCCTATTCTTGTGTTTCTGTTTTTCGTGAGTCGCCAGTGACCAGTGTTTTGAACTGGGAGGCATGGCAGCTCCAGTTTCAAAATGTTTGATACACTCACTCGTCGTCACGCAATTAAAGTGTTATCGTCTTTAAGCGTAGACGAGTGTAGTATTGCGGTAGGCAACATTGTTGGACACGATAATGTGGTTGCAGCTTCAAGAATGAACAATGCCATTGTTTTATTTCTGAGCTCTGTAGCTAAGGCAAATGAGGTAGTAGAGAAGGGTTTGGCTGTAAACGGCTTGTTTACTCCCGTCCTTCCTCTCTCTACGCCTGCTAGAAAGGTGACAATATCAAATGTACCACCTTTTATTACTGACGAAATGTTGAAAAGAGAATTGGGTCGATATGGGAAGCTGATATCACCAATTAAAAAAAATGCTGATTGGGACCAAATCTGAGCTCGTAAAACATGTTGTGTCTTTCAGGCGTTATGTTTACGTGATCTTAAATAATCACAATATGGATTTAAATCTTTCGCTAAATTTTAAAGTTGATGATTTTTGATTATACCGTGTTTGTGTCAACTGACTCAATGCGTTGTTTTGGTTGTGGAAAAACAGGACACACTGTTCGAACTTGTCCCATAAAGGGAACAAGTAAACCTAATGAGAGTAGGCTTACAAACTGCGACAGTCGCGCCGATAAGCCTAATGCGGAAGTGCAAACCACCACTGCTGCGGGAGAAGGTCCGGCTGGACCGACTCCGTCAGCAGAGGTAAGAGAGAAACATGATGGTGCACAGGCCCAGAGCGAAATGCAACTGTTTCTAGTGATATCTTTACCGGATCTTTGAAAATTTAAGCAGCGAAGCCTTTTTTCAAAATCGCATCGAAGACTCTAGAACAGAAGCACAAGCCTCCACTGCTGTAGGAGCGGGTTGAGTTGGACCGGCTCCGTCAGCAGTGGAAAGAGAGCAAAATCATGATGAGGCAGAAGGTCAGGGTAACATTGACAAAGAACCCCATGAAAGCAAAGGAACAACTTGTTTTGAAAGTGAGGAGGTCAATATGCAAGTAGATCATGGCGCAAGCCTTGTTGAGTTTAAGAAACCCATTAAAAGAAAAATGAGCCTTGAGGTAAAGTCTGCAAAAAAAATCAGGAAATGAGCCTGTAGCGATTGGTATGGATGAGCCTGCATATGAGAGTGACTGCTCAGATTCGGGTGCTTCCATTTGCTCACAAGGAAGTGCGCCGCTTTTTGTGCCGATTCAGTGGTCTATAGGTTACGGTGTGAGTGAAATTAAATTATTTCTCAAGATCACCAAAAACATGAAGAATGTCCAAGTTGTCGATTATTTTCCCGATCTTGAGAATTTTACTAAAGTCACGAGGTGCTTTATGAGTGAACGTAAATTTACTCAAAAAGAAGTGTACCGACTTAAAAAGTTCCTGACAAAGGTCAATCCTACACTGACGAATAATGATGATATGGCCTAGACGAATGCGTTTTGAGCGCTTTTCCTTTTTTGTAATATGCCTTTTCTTTTCTTTTCTTTTCTTTTCTTTTCTTTTCTCATGAATACATTTAATATAGCTACTCTTAATTTAAATGGAGCAAGGGGGAGTCAAAAGAGGGCAGGACTTTTTGAATTGGTAAAGCAGAGAAAGATAGATGTCTTGCTTGCACAAGAAACACATAGTGATGCATTTAATGCAATTGAGTGGGAAAAAGAGTGGAATGGGCTTGCTATATTAAGTCATAATACCACCCTTAGTGGTGGTGTGGCCATTTTGTTCTCCCATAGTTTTATCCCACATTCTTATACAGTGGAAGAGGTTTTGAAAGGTAGAATTTTAAAAGTAAGAGCACTTTTTGAGAATTCTGTTTTTATTTTCATCTGTGTATATGCTCCAACATCAACATTAGATAGAATGTGTTTTTTGGACGCACTTGGTACAACTTTGGAGAAGTGCTGCAGTGAAGAATATTTGTTTTTGGGTGGTGATTTTAATTGTACAGAGAAAGACATAGACCGGAATCATCTTGAACCTCACATGCCTTCACGCAGAAAATTGGTACAACTTATTGAAATGCAGGATTTATGTGATGTGTGGAGAAATTTGCATAGAAATGTGTCACAGTATACATGGACTCACATATATGCTAACTCTGTATCTCTTGCGAGGCTGGACCGACTGTATGCTTTTAAACACCACTTAAGCATTTTTAGGAATTGTTGTATTGTTCCAGTTAGTTTTTTCAAGACCATAGTTTAGTATCATGTTCCATCTTTATTAATTCTATTAGGTCTAAAAGTGCTTACTGGCACTTTAACACTTCTTTGCTGAGTGATAATCATTTTAAAAATGTGTTCAGTTTTTTGGGGGTTTCTTTCAGAGCTGAGAAGAATACTTTTGAATCATTACAAAGTTGGTGGGAGTATGGCAAGATACAGATAAAACAACTATGTCAGCAATACACTTACAATGTCACTAAAGATACAGTTCAGGATATGAAATTTTTGGAAAATGACATTTTACATTTTCAGAATTTGGCACAGTTTTCTAATAACCAAGACCTATTGGATAAGCTTTTTAAACAGAAAACTAAATTGTCTGACCTGCTAGGGCTAAAAACACAAGGGGCTTTGGTCCGATCACGTTACCAAAGTGTGAATGAGATGGATGCGCCCTCTAAGTATTTTTTTAATCTTGAGAAAAAGAATGGACAAAAACGTATGATTCATCATTTAAAATCTGAAACTGGTGCTTTACTGTCAGATCCCGTTGACATTCGTAAGAGGGCTTTCAGTTTTTATGCTACACTCTACTAGTGAGTATAGAGAGGACATGGTTGCTGAACAGAGTTTTTTTGAGGGGCTTCCTCAAGTATCAGATCTTTCTAATGAGATGCTCTGTGGGGTGATAACCCTGGAAGAAGTGCAAAAGGCGCTCCAAAGCATGGAGACAAGCGCCTGGATTGGACGGACTCCCAATGGACTTTTATAAGTCATTTTGGACCGATTTGAAGGAGGATTTGCTTGAGGTGCTTAATGACAGTTTAGCCGGAGGGCTGATGCCAGTGAGCTGCCGTAGAGCTGTCCTACCCTTCTGCCCAAAAAGGGAGATCTAAGTGACATAAGATCATGGCGTCCAGTGTCGTTACTTGCCTCAGAGTACAAGCTGCTCTCTAAAGTACTGGCCACCCGGTTGGGTAAGGTCATGGAAGAAGTTATCCATCCTGACCAGTCCTATTGTGTTCCTGGCAGGTCAATTTTTGATAATATATCGTTGATTAGAGACATTTTAGATGCATCCAAGGTCTTTGGTCTAAATACAGCTTTTATCTCTATTGCCAAGAGAAAGCTTTTGATAGAGTGGAGCATTCCTATCTTTGGAAAATTCTGAATGCTTTTGGTTTTAGCTCAAATTTTATAGATAAAATAAAAGTACTGTATAAGGACATTGAAAGTATGCTCAAAATTAACGGTGGCTTATGCTCTCCCTTTAAAGTGCTAAGAGGGGTGAGACAAGGATGTTCTTTGTCAGGTATTCTTTATAGTTTTGCGATTGAGCCTTTATTACAAAAATTTAGGAGTACTTTAAAAGGGATATCCATTCCAAATTGTAATGATACCTTTTGCCTTTCAGCTTATGCTGATGATGTGATTTTGATGATTAGTGGCCAGTGTGATGTGGATACTTTGGTTGAAGTGTCTAAGGTTTTTGAAACTGTCTCTTCAGCCAGAATTAACTGGTCAAAAAGTGATGCCTTTCATGTTGGGAAATGGGAGGAGGGTTTACCAATTTTGCCAGGTGGTTTAACATGGAAAAAAGATGGTCTTAAATATCTAGGTATTTTTCTTGGAGATGACTGTTATGTGCAAAAGAACTGGGAGGGGGATTGTTGACAAAGTAAAAGGCCGTTTGGATAAATGGAGGTGGCTTAAACCCCAAATGTCATACAGAGGGCGCACACTAGTGATCAATAATTTGGTGGCCTCTTTTTTATGGCATAGATTAGCATGTGTTGACCCTCCTTTACATTTGCTTGCAAAAGTTCAATCTTTGTTATTGGATTTTTTCTGGGATAAAATGCATTGGGTTCCACAAGGTGTTCTTTATCTGCCAAGAGAAGAAGGAGGACAAGGCCTAGTTCATGTACAAAGTAGAACGGCAGCTTTTCGCATGCAATTTCTTCAAAAATTACTGACTGACCAAAAAGACTTGAGATGGAAACCTGTGGCTATTGCGATTTTAAAGAACTGTTGGAGAATTGGATATGGATAAACCTCTGTTTTTCATGGATCCCAAGAGACTGAATACCTCACAGCTGCCAATTTTCTATACAAATCTGTTCAAAGTGTGGGGTTTATTTAAGGTGCAGAAAGTTGTGAGAATAACCTCTGTGTTTTGGCTTTTAAAAGAGCCTCTGGTTTATGGGACACGGGTAGACCTAACATGTAACAGTAATGCAATGTCTGAAGTTCTTTTAAAGTCACGCCTGTTCACTTTTGGGCAATTACTAGATGTAGCTGGCGTTGATTTTCAAAACTGTGAAAATGTAGCAAGTGTTTTAAATATTAGGTCAAAACGTGTTGTCTCTCAGTTGTTGCAGAGATGTTGTCATTCACTTACAGCAGAGGAGAAGATGTTGTTAAAGGGATACTTTGAGAGGAGAATTAGGGCAAATGAAAGTGACCCTTTTCCTAATCTTATGTTAACTCCAGAGTTTGGTGATAATACTGGTCATTTCTTAGATGACATTGAACCTCTGTCTTTGTATGGGAATTGTGGTAGAGTGTTTTACAATGTTTGTGTTAAAATTTTTCATCAGAAAGGTTTAAAACAGAAGGTTGACACTCCTTGGCACACTGTACTTGGGTTGGGTAATGAGGTAAAACCAGAGTGGAGAGCACTGTACAAGCCACCGTTAGCTAAAAGAATTGGGGACCTGCAATGGCGAATTATACATGGAATTATAGCTGTGAATGCGTTTATTTTTGTTTTA